>CAWUFW010013236.1:0-488472 GCA_963921515.1 Calotriton arnoldi
TGAGGAACAACCGCAGCAAACCTGTCACATGGAACTGAGATGGACTGTGCCCATGATGCCAAGCGGTCTGGTAGGCTACATGTATACCGTCTGTGTCAAAGTCCGCAGCTCCGCAGCTATACGTAAATGTACATTAGCACAGCCTTGGCCAAGCAGATGTAACTCTGAAGCCCACATCCCACATGCAACAGCCAATCACATGTAACCCCACACCCTATCCCATTTGCAATCATGCTCAGTATATCCTCAACATGTATTCCGCTGCCAGTAGTGTCCACTATACTGCATCACAGAGGACAGAAGACTCAATATAATGTTTGAAACCAAAACTGTCTCCGCTGACTCATTTCACAAGTACGAATGAGAGAGGATGAGAGTATGTGAAGTACACGGCAGTCGTGACATGACCATGTAGTCCACTGGTATTGGATGTCAACGCAAATGAGTAGCACAACTGTGGAAGACACACATGTGTCGTGTGAAGTCGTATGGACTCAGTGCTCAGGTGGGTGGGTGTGACGGGTAGATGCGCACATGCCAAGTTGGAGCACGCCGTGTTGGGAGGGGTCATGAACAGTACACCACCGCTTCCCTGGGCATTGTGAGAGGACACCTGTTGGGGGGGGAGTGAACACGTGTGTGCACAGCAGCCGGGCACACGTACAAAGCGGTTCCAGGTGCACCTCAGCCCACCCTCTGTGGACAAGCTGGATCCTGTTGTGCGCCCGCCATGCCCCTTGACAAGGCACACACAGCCCCAGTCGACCAGGTGTAACCCCAACATAGTCAATCCGCACAGGCGATACAGGGCACGGGATGGCAGTGGAGCATGGTGTGTGAGAGGTCTCCTCGCGCTCCTCCTGGTCACATCACGCAGGCAATAGAACCTCAACGTCTAGCATGGCACAAGTCAAATGGAAGTGTAGGGGGACGCACCACAGCACGAGCAGCACTGACGTCACGGAAGGTGGCTCGCACCATCCCATCCATTGCCCATTATACCAACCACGCCACATGCCATTGCGACTAAGTGCAAGCGCGTGCGCCACCACCCCCGAGCCCTCCCCAGAGAGGCCAAAGAGTGAATGTGTGGGCCATCAGTCACAGACGGACGCGGCCTGGCCGCAAGGGCAGCCACAGCCACTGGGTGTCGCAGGTGGCGGATCCGGAAGGCGAAGACTGTGATGCATAGTCCATGCAGGCCGGGTCTCCATTTGGGGCACCACGCAGGTGGACGGCGTCCCGCAACACATCATACCCTGAGACAGCCCACTCGTGCAACTGGACCCACACATACACTCCTTGCCCTCTCTGGTGCGAGCTTGGGGCTGCCTGTGCAAGCGCTAGCCTCGCAGGTGCACATGCATATTGGGGGAGCGAGGGGAGGACATGAGGGCTGGGGCGAAGATGACTGTATCACTGTCAGTGAGTACAAGGGATGACCCAGATGTGGAAAGGAAGAGACGTGTCCCGTGTGTACTGCAACTAGTCGCCAATCCAACTACCCCCCATGTCCGGAATGTAAGCCCGCACCTAGGCCCGCCCATCCGCCACATCGAACATACCACCAGCACGACAACCTTCCCATTCGAAACACTGACTGGGGGTGGCGACCAGTGAACAATCATGTGTAGCCTACCCACGCGTACATGTGGGCCCTCCATGATCCATGTCACCTGCGGCAAAGTCATGACATGCGCAATGAGGGAAGTGAGGAGAGCTGTCCGCCCCACGCACAGAAGGTGCATCAGCTCCACAGACCCAGCAGCGAGTCCAGCAGGGGTCACATGTGCAGGGGCAGCTGTGCCTGGTGTGAAGGCACATGCATATAGACAGCACATCGACCAATGTGTAGTCTGCCCACATCTACAGTCCATCATCATGCGGACATAGGAATTGAACACAGGGCAACACATCTTAGTGGGTGCACCCACCGTGACCAACAATGCGCAATCATCGACGTACCCGCCCTGTGCATGGCCCCCACCCAACGGAGGCACATCCAGTGCCACCATCCCACACACACAAGCCTTCCACGGAACATGCTGTGTCCAATGGTCAGTACAGAGTCAGCGCCCATCTGGTGGATCCTGAACAGGAGACACATGCACACACATGCCAGCTCCCACTATGTACGTCTGCCACCTGGCACGTGCAATGTAACCTCTCACCTGTGACGTGTGACTGCAAGCACACAGCCGTCTTGGCATGGGGCTGTCAATGTGGACACCTGTCAATGTTTCGGGAGGTGTGATCCGTACAGTGCTGTACATAGGGTGCAGTGCTGACACCTACTACTGTCTCATATCCCCTCGTGCCACAGGTCCCACTTGTTTTGGCCGCTCAGCCTGTGCCCACATCGTCGTCGTCGTGTGCCATACTCATCCAGCCTCGGAAGCAGTTCCATGCTCAGCAGACATTCATGTTGCTGTGGCGTTGCCGCTTGACGAATATGCAGTCAGTCCCCATCAGCACGCCCCGCAAGTCATTGGGGCCTAGATCCCCATGTGCATGCACATGGCAGTGGTTTGTATCACTAGCCATTGCCATTGTTGGGAGACCTGTGTAAGTGTAGTGTGGCCGTGCCGTCCCAGCTTGACAGCTGGGCTGTGGCTCATGTGCCTGCTCAGTCATGTCAGTGATGTGTATGCGTAATTGCTATGTGTTGTGTTGCTTTGACATGTGTCCACTGCCATTTTCCCTAGGCGGAGACCGAACATTGACCGCCCATACCAATTGCTGGCGGACATGGACGATACAGAGGTCATCAGGAAGTTTCGGCTGGACAGGCCAACCCTGCATCGACTGTGTGCCATGTTGGAACCCCATCTCCGTCCCCGCAGGGTGTACCCGACAGCTGTCACCCCCACGGCTAAGGTGATGGCCGCCATGCATTTCTTCGCCACTGGGTCATTCCAGCACACAGTGGGCAGTGGAGGAGGGATGTCCCAGCCCATGTTCAGCAAGGTGCTGAGGGATGTACTGGCAGCCATGATGCTGTACCGAAACAGGTACATCCGCTTCCCCAGGACTCGTGAATTGGCGGCAGTGAAGGGTGCATTCTATGCCCTTGGCAGAATCCCACACGTCGTTGGAGCCATTGACTGCACACATGTTGGCCTTGTTCCACCACAGGCCACTGAGCACCTGTACCGCAACAGGAAGCACACGCACTCCCTGAATGTGCAAGTGGTGTGCCTTGCGGACATGGTGATCACCCACGTGTGTGCAAAGTTCCCAGGCTCGGCCCATGACGCACACATAATGCGCAACAGCATCTTGCCACGACTGATGTCCAATCTGCAACAGGATCGTAGCTGTATTGTCGGTGAGTATGTGGAGTGGTGTAGCGTGCTGGTTGTGCGATGCTGTCCCCTGTCCAGTTGGAATAGCAACGGTTCTCTGTGTCCCTCACACCCAGGTGACTCTGCGTACCCGAATGGGGCATGGCTGCTCAGTCCATTGAGGAATCCTCGCACCCCAGCAGACGATCGCTACAATGAGGCACATGGGAGGACCAGACGTGTGGTCGAGCGTACCTTTGGCCTCCTCAAGTCCAGGTTCAGGTGCCTGGACCGCACCGAGGGTGCGCTGGCGTACTCCCCACAGAAGGTGTGCCAGATAGTGGTGGCGTGCTGCATGCTGCACAATCTGGCCATTCGGAAGCAGATCCCCCTCATCGTGGATGACGGAGATCAACCAGGGCCCCAGCCCGCAGACCAGGACAGCTCGAGTGAGGAGGACAGCGGAGAGGAGGAAGCTGGTAATGTGCGGCAGCAGCTCATCGCCCACTACTTCACTTGACGGTGAGTGTCCATGTACGACGGCTGATGTGGCTGTATCTGTGCAGGTGTGTGTGTGCTGTATCAGGGTGGCCGTTTGTTCACTGCGTGCTGTGTGTCAACGCTCCATGGCCAGGGGTAGTATGCCACTGTTGGTGGCTGTGGCATTGTGCCCTATTGCTCTGTGCGATGTGTGTACATTGCTTGTAGTTGTTGACATGTACTGTGTGATGGGTGTGTGACACACTCATTGAATGTGCTCCTGTTCTGTCTCCCACCCCTAGGTCCCTACAGGCCCTCCGGTTCCATTGCCATGCCACGCATCAGGTGCCTTTCCGCCCAAGGTGGCCGTTGTATTCCGTACAAATAAAACACAGGGCACAAACAGCAGTTTGTGTAAGAGGTGCATTTATTTCAAACTGTGACATGTGATTGTGTGTAAGGTGATGACAAAAGTGGTGCGTGCAGTGACAATGAGCTGTCGGTCATGGCTGCGTGATGCTCAGGGTGTACCCACTGGTTCTATGTCCATAGTCCAACACACACATGCCATCCAGATGGCTGTGTGGAGTGTGATCGTAGTCCAAGTCAATGCAGTGGGTGGTCAAGGAAGGCTGGCTGGCTGCCTCACTTGCGTCTGGAGCGTGCAAAGTCCTCCCGGGAGATCTGTTTCCACTTTGGACGGCCCCTTCCACGTTTGCGAGGGGGGGTGCCTGCTTGCGACATGCTGGTGGTTGAGTTGTGCTCACTGGCTGTGGACGCAGGGGAACTGGACACTGCTGCTCGACCCTGCGCCCCGGCAGGTGGTGGCAGAGGGGGAGCTGCTGTCCCTGGCTGTGACCTCACCGCCACCACCAGCTGGCCCATGAGGTCCACGAGTTGGCCCATACGGGCGTCCATGGACCTCAGCACCCCCAGCACCTCACGCGTGTCTGTAGCTGACCTGGCCCATTGTCCTTGGGCCTCTTCATAGGCCCCAAGGACTCTGGCCATTTGAGGCAGGGCATGGCTCCCAGGGGAGGCTGGCGTTTCCCTGACCCTGCTCCTCCTACCAGTCCTGCTGCCACCGGCCTGCCCACTAGCCACATTGCTCACCACGGTCCTCGCTGTGGCTCCCAGGGTGGATCCAGTCAGCCGGGCCACCACCTGCGCTGGGGCTGGTGCCAGCGAAGACGTGGTGGTGGTGGCGGCGGTGGTGGTCGGTGCGGCGATGGTGGCGGTTGCGGCAGTGGTAGTGGCCGCAATGACCGTGGGTGTGGCCGCAATGACCGTGGGTGTGGCCGCAATGACCGTGGGTGTGGCCGCAACGACAGTGGCAGCAGGGGGCTGGGAATGTTCAGCAGCCCTGGATGATGGGTTGGTGGGTAGGAGGGGTCCTGGGGAGCGGCTGGGCCCTGCCACACCAGATGGGCCTGCTTGGTGGTCCGTGTCCGAAGAGGAGGACAGATCCTCCACATCCGTGTGTCCTCGTTGGGGGCTTGTAGGCTGGCTGTGCTGGCTGCTGTCTCCATCCCCAGCATCCAGCAGTTCGTCACCTGTGGAGAGAATGAGATTTGTTATTGTGTTGCACCTGGCGAAGTATGTATTTGTCGTCTGACATTCACAGTTCGTGCAATCTCGTACATGGGTTTCCCGGAGGCGTGTGTGTGGCTGTACCATTTGTAGTTGTGTGTGCTTGGCAATGGGACTGTGTGCTGTGCACATGTGGCATGGGACGGATTGGCCATGCCGATGGGTGTGTTGCTGTGCCCCTACTTATTGTGACTCTGGTGTATGCGGGCTCCTGGCCCATCCTGGGTCTGGTTTGTACTTTGCTTTTGGTGTTCAAATGGGACGCTTAGGAACGCATATGGCAACATGGGGGCCATGCCCCAGATTCACATTTGGGAGGGAATATGCTTTTGGGGTTCAAATGGAACGCTTAGGAACGCATATGGCAACATGGGGGCCATGCCCCAGATTCACATTTGGGAGGGAATATGCTTTTGGGGTTCAAATGGAACGCTTAGGAACGCATATGGCAACATGGGGGCCATGCCCCAGATTCGCATTTGGGAGGGAATATGCTTTTGGGGTTCAAATGGAACGCTTAGGAACGCATATGGCAACATGGGGGCCATGCCCCAGATTCACATTTGGGAGGGAATATGCTTTTGGGGTTCAAATGGAACGCTTAGGAACGCATATGGCAACATGGGGGCCATGCCCCAGATTCGCATTTGGGAGGGAATATGCTTTTGGGGTACATGCTGTGAGCCATGGGTGCCGAACGTGACATGTGTTGTGGCAGCATGACAGTGCATGGTCTGAGGTGTGTGCATGCCTGACATGGCCTGCATATTTGCTGTCTGTTGTGATTACTGGACATGGCATTGCCCTGTGCCATGTGCATCACTGCAGTGCTCGTGGGGGGGTGTGGCCCATGTTGTGTGTTGTTGCTCACAGTGTGGCGTGCGCTTCATTTACTTCTGGCACATGGTTGGTCATGGGCATGTATCTTAGCGTGACTGCTGTATGTGTGGCAGCTGTGCGGATGACATGCCTTTCATGAGACTGGGGCTGACGGATGGGATGGATGGTATGTTGTATGTGCATGGTGTGTCTGTGTGTTTGATGGGTTCAGTGGTGTTCGTGTGCATTTATGTTGTTCCGCTCTGTTGCGTCTAGTGTTGTTTGTCTTACATAGGCGTAGTTGTGGGGTGTGTGGTTGACAGGCAGTAGGGGCTACATGGACAGGACTTCAATGGTGTTTCGGTTGTGTGTGATGAGTTGCACAGTGGCTGCCGTGTGGTACTATATTCAGTGTGGCTTGTGCATGCAGACGTGGCTCCTTGGGTGTTGCTGTGTCTGTGATGGGTCATGTGAGGTGTGAGTCTGTGGTTCATGTCCGTGTGCACATTGTTCACTTGTTCGTGACGGTGGGCGGTGCTGCGTGTTCGTCTGCTACGTGACATGTCCCATGTGTTGGTCGTGTTACGGTCCTCATGCCTCCAGTAATCCAGCCCTGTCCAGTTTCCCACCTGCAGGTTGTTCGGGCGTGCACTGTACTGGATGCCACATGGTTCTAAGCGGGGGGTGCTCCATGTTGCAGGTCTGTGGGGGTGGGGGGGTGTTGTGGGTCGTGGTGGTGGCTGGACACCCACTGACACCGATTGCTGTGGACCGTGATGTCTACCTTTCGGCTGTCGTTGTGCACAGACGTGGGTCCCGGGCTCACTGTGCCACTGGATTCAAGCTAGCCTGGCTGATGAGGGGTGATGCCCTGAAACCGGTCCCAGGATGCTTGTTTCTGGTCCAGTGAGGACCTTTTATTTATTTTTATTTTATTTTATTTTTTTTAATTTTATTTGCAAAGTTTTATATAGCGCTGGCTAGACCCGGAGGTATCAGAGCGCTTTACATGAGGATCAGTGAGTTACAGGTTCCATAATTACATAGACAAGTATAGACATAGGAGAAAAGAAAAAAACATGAGATTACACAATAATGTGAGATTATTAGCGCGTACACATGTCTTATGGGGAGTGAAGAGGTAGAGGGGAATGGTAAACGGGGGTAGGGAATGCAGGTAGGAAAACACAACGGGGAGGCGAGGAAAACGATGTCCGATGTCCGGCTGGGTAGGTGCCGGCCGAGGGGTGAACCAGAGCCAAACTCCTCTATAGCTGCATATGACAGCTCCACCGGGCATCAGCCAAAGTTGCTCGGGCACCGCGAAAAGTACAGACAGTTTTGGTTTCCGCCCAGGGGGCATCGTTAAACTTCCAAAAGTTCAAATAGATCAGGACCAGAAGTGAACCTGCGGGCAAGCATAGCAGAGAAGTCCAAAACCAGTGGTAATCCAGTACCGTTCCAAGATGGCCACCGTGATTGCTTAACCAGTGTGAAGGCTCGTGGAAGTCCATCCTTTGTTTTCATGGTTAACCAAGAGACGCAGCAGGATCTGGGCGGCGACTCGGTCTGGACTGTTCCCATGAGGCACAGGGTCAAGACTGATTTGCATATGGCTGGGTCTAAACTGGGGTGGCATGGTGAGCAAAAGAACAATGGATTTAACCCAGATCTATTGACTGGGGGTGAATGTTTGATTTGCTCTGCATTCCGTCCATCATCTGTGTGTCTTTTACTACTTACACCTGCACATCTGGCCTGGTATGATTCTGAAATTGTCTCTTCTAATATTAGGGGCACATTGGAACTAAATTTCCATCTAAGAGGCACTCTTAGTAAAAACAATTTGATGTTTTTGGCATCCTGAATATTTTACTAATCATTGGACTGGAATTGTAGTATGAAATATCTGCTGTGTAATTTCTTTGTTATGTATATCTTTCAATGGAGACCAGAGTACAATGTTGGAATGCTACTTGCCACCGCAACCACCTTCTTCCACTTCTTCTCGGCTTCCATAGACACAAGGGATGCAAGAAAACATAGGAAGTACTGTATCTGCACCAGCTGCCACATTCCTCTGTATGCACCTGTCTCTATAGACCTGCTTTGATATGGGAACACAAGTTGCACACTGCAGTGTTTTCTCTCTGCTCATACAAGGGTAGAAAAATCAGCTTTGGGGGCAGGGACAGGGAGGGAAGGCACAGAGAAACTTGTGGTCTACTCCGAGCACACACTGAGATAGTATTGTTAATTCAATATAATTAAAAACAAGTCCGTATGTGTTGATCCTAGTTCTGATTCTTTATTCAGGTATCCAGTATTCTAGATACAGCCAGGTAATATTTCTAAGACACAGCTTGATGCAAAGGTACAATCACAAAAGACAGCCAACACGTGTTTCGTCGTGTGTTGTAACACACAATTGACTTCTTCAGGGCTGTGAACCCAAGGAAAACAAACAATTACTTGACCATTTTATCATAGAAAAATTATATAAAAAGTATATAAAACCACTGCCCGTGAATAATACTTGAAAGGTGTCCATCACCAAGGCGTGAGGAAGTTTAATCAAACAGAGAGCAAAACCAATATCCCACCGAGTTTGTGGATGGAAGTGAAGAAAGAAATCTCATAGAAGTTAATCCAAAGCTAAAAAGTACCCAAGATTGAAAACCAATAAGCAGTCTATAGATTATCACCTGAGAAATCTTGCTTCCAGCTCAATATTATATGCAATTCGCAAAGAACACCGTCATCGAAACGATCTGGATTACTGTAATGATTATATGATGAGCCAAATTTGGTGATGTATAGTTAACATAAAATATTAGTGCTCATCGAATATGAATCTGTGTAAGAAATTTTGGATGTAGTAAGTCAAATTTTCTTTATTATGAGTGATATTTACAGCCCTTATGCATCAAAAGTAATTACAGAATCAGTGCCAGATTTGGTAAGTGTCTAAATAATTGTGTCGCAAAACCAAAGGGGATGATGGACAGAGTGTTGAACATTGCAAGCACTCACCCCCAGTCAACTGATCTGGGTTGAATCCATCATCATTCTTTAGCTCACTCTGCCACCCCAGTTCAGACATGGCCATATGCAAATCAGTCTGACCCTGTGCCTCATGGGAACAGTCCAGCCCGAACTGCCAAGCCATGTCTTCCCTGTACCGGAAACAAGCACCCTGGGACCGGTTTCTGGCTTACAGCCGTCATCAGCCAGGCTATTTGAATCCAGTGGCAAAGTGAGCAAGGGACCCACGTCTGGGCATACCCTGCCAACTTAGGGCGAACATAGCAAAACCAAAAGGGATGATGGACGGAGTGTTGAACATTGCAAGCACTCACCCCCAGTCAACTGATCTGGGTTGAATCCATCATCATTCTTTAGCTCACTCTGCCACCCCAATTCAGACATGGCCATATGCAAATCAGTCTGACCCTGTGCCTCATGGGAACAGTCCAGCCCGAACTGCCAAGCCATGTCTTCCCTGGACCGGAAACAAGCACCCTGGGACCGGTTTCTGGCTTACAGCCGTCATCAGCCAGGCTATCTTGAATCCAGTGGCAAAGTGAGCAAGAGACCCACGTCTGGGCATACCCTGCCAATTTAGGGCGAACATAGCAAAACCAAAGGGGATGATGGACGGAGTGTTGAACATTGCAAGCACTCACCCCCAGTCAACTGATCTGGGTTGAATCCATCATCATTCTTTAGCTCACTCTGCCACCCCAGTTCAGACATGGCCATATGCAAATCAGTCTGACCCTGTGCCTCATGGGAACAGTCCAGCCCGAACTGCCAAGCCATGTCTTCCCTGGACCGGAAACAAGCACCCTGGGACCGGTTTCTGGCTTACAGCCATCATCAGCTAGGCTATCTTGAATCCAGTGGCAAAGTGAGCAAGGGACCCACGTCTGGGCATACCCTGCCAACTTAGGGCGAACATAGCAAAACCAAAGGGGATGATGGACGGAGTGTTGAACATTGCAAGCACTCACCCCCAGTCAACTGATCTGGGTTGAATCCATCATCATTCTTTAGCTCACTCTGCCACCCCAGTTCAGACATGGCCATATGCAAATCAGTCTGACCCTGTGCCTCATGGGAACAGTCCAGCCCGAACTGCCAAGCCATGTCTTCCCTGGACCGGAAACAAGCACCCTGGGACCGGTTTCTGGCCTACAGCCATCATCAGCCAGGCTATCTTGAAACCAGTGGCAAAGTGAGCAAGGGACCCATGTCTGGGCATACCCTGCCAACTTAGGGCGAACATAGCAAAACCAAAGGGGATGATGGACGGAGTGTTGAACATTGCAAGCACTAACCCCCAGTCAACTGATCTGGGTTGAATCCATCATCATTCTTTAGCTCACTCTGCCACCCCAGTTCAGACATGGCCATATGCAAATCAGTCTGACCCTGTGCCTCATGGGAACAGTCCAGCCCGAACTGCCAAGCCATGTCTTCCCTGGACCGGAAACAAGCACCCTGGGACCGGTTTCTGGCTTACAGCCATCATCAGCCAGGCTATCTTGAATCCAGTGGCAAAGTGAGCAAGGGACCCACGTCTGGGCATACCCTGCCAACTTAGGGCGAACATAGCAAAACCAAAGGGGATGATGGACGGAGTGTTGAACATTGCAAGCACTCACCCCCAGTCAACTGATCTGGGTTGAATCCATCATCATTCTTTAGCTCACTCTGCCACCCCAGTTCAGACATGGCCATATGCAAATCAGTCTGACCCTGTGCCTCATGGGAACAGTCCAGCCCGAACTGCCAAGCCATGTCTTCCCTGGACCGGAAACAAGCACCCTGGGACCGGTTTCTGGCTTACAGCCGTCATCAGCCAGGCTATCTTGAATCCAGTGGCAAAGTGAGCAAGGGACCCACGTCTGGGCATACCCTGCCAACTTAGGGCGAACATAGCAAAACCAAAGGGGATGATGGACGGAGTGTTGAACATTGCAAGCACTCACCCCCAGTCAACTGATCTGGGTTGAATCCATCATCATTCTTTAGCTCACTCTGCCACCCCAGTTCATTGTGTCGCAATGTTATTGTATTGCAGCAGTGGACAAATGATTGTTTTATATTACCAATGTTGGAGTGTATTATACATGCTGTACCATATGAGTATACTGAAAATACTGGAGTATTTACTCTACTCTGTTTTAATTTCTTCATCACTCTTCGGTCTTATTCCTTTGCTCCTCTGACTCTATACTCTTAGAACACTGGGAAGATGACTACGTCATAGTGATTATTATGCTGTTGGGCATATTACTTTTGAGCCGCGTACAGGCTGGGCTTGAAGTTTGGATATTTAGTGAATATTAGATATCGGTTGCGCATTGTTGCTCGATCACACTGAGTATGGATTTAATACGTGGATCCATATAAGGGAATTGAGATTACACCTACTTCGTTTTTCACTCTAAGATGGCGTGATGTACTATGAATATTTTAGGAACACTAGACAGTTCGTCAGATACTATGGGGGATATTACTAGTATCAGTCTTTTGGATCGGGACTTGTAACCACTTGGTACGGATGCCATTGAAAATAAGTGAGTATTAATAATTATTGTTTGATATTGCTTATAACAGCAGATCTAGGTTCTACTTTTCCTTTTTTTAGTCGGATATATTATTATTGCGATCAATATTGTGGCAGATCGGGAAACCGTGATCAGGTTGTTCCTGTATAGACACCTGTATTATTGTTACATATGAGATACGATTCAGGCTGGGGAACGTACGATGTTCAGAATATGTAATAACCTTTTGGGTCCTCAGAATTAGGGGTTTATTAGATCATGTTAAGATGGCGGACGCCCATTTGTTCGATAACTCATGACATTCTTTCACGTGACATAGTAACGAGTATATAACTTCATTCAAAGATGGCGCCCATGGTGCACGCTAACCGGAGGGATCTCCTGCACTTGGGAACCCTTTCAGGTACGTTGAGGAGCCGCTTTTTGTTCTCGCATTTGCTCCGGTTAACGGTACAGAGGCCTTTATACCTATACTGGGGGGGAGACTTAGATTTTTTAGGTTGGTTACAGAATTAAGATTTCTAACCTAATGTGGAACGTTCGCTTGTGTTAGGGAATTTTGACAGTCTGTGTATATACTTTTATCAGCTAATATGCAGAGAACTATGTGTTAACCATTACTTTGATTAGTGGCTAAACCTAATGAGGTACGATTATTTGTGGCAGGGAATTCCGACAGTCCGTGTGTAAACTCTTACTCTCTGTCACTCTTATCAGTGAATATGTCGAGAACTATGTGCTAATCATTAATTTGACTAGAGGCTCCGTATCTTTGACGCCCGACAGTATTGTCTTATCATTTCGCTGCTGTGCAAACTCTCAGCAATGCTTGAAGACTCGCCTAATATGATATTTTATTCATAAAGAAGGTTGAAATTAAGCGTAGCAGTGACTTTAATGCGTCGTGATGTGTTATCTTGAGATTGGTATTTTTTTTATTTTTATAGGTCATGAACACGTGATCTCCTTTACAACCATATAAAACTTATACTCTTACCTCCTAATTTTGGTTTATGTGCGAATTGGCAGTTACACCAATACTGAACCGCATATGTTCTAAGGTGAGCATATATGCGCTTGTATGATATAATTTTTGAAGATTGGGATAAATTAGGAAATCTCATGTGACTCGTACTGATGTTAGCTCTGGTGGTCGTCTTTTCTTTTTCTCTTTTTCCTTTAAGATTTTTGAAAGTAGAAGACCTGTGACATTGTAAATAGCTGTACGATTGATATACATCGACCTCACTTGCAAAGAAAGATTTAGCAAGTTTAAGGTGATTCTTTTTGTTTGATACTTCTTATAATGTATACTTGAGATACCCTTGAGATGGAACTGGATAACTGGTTATATTTATACTTACAGGGCTCAAATTATTTCTATTTCGGTGACTGTGTTTTTTTCTAATTGCATATAATATTGAGCTGGTAGCAAGATTTCGCAGGTGATAATCTATAGACTGCTTATTGGTTTTCAATCTTGGGTACTTTTTAGCTTTGGATTAACTTCTATGAGATTTCTTTCTTCACTTTCATCCACAAACTCGGTGGGATATTGGTTTTGCTCTCTGTTTGATTAAACTTCCTCACACCTTGCTGATGGACACCTTTCAAGTATTATTCACGGGCGGTGGTTTTATATAATTTTTATATAATTTTTCTATGATAAAATGGTCAAGTAATTGTTTGTTTTCCTTGGGTTCACAGCCCTGAAGAAGTCAATTGTGTGTTACAACACACGACGAAACACGTTGTGGCTGTCTTTTGTGATTGTACCTTTGCATCAAGCTGTGTCTTGGAAATATTACCTGGCTGCATCTAGAATACTGGATACCTGCATTAAGAATCAGAACTTGGATCAACACATAAGGACTTTTTTTTAATTATATTGAATTAACAATATTATCTCAGTGTGTGCTCGGAGTAGACCACAACTTTCTGTTGTATCCCCTCTGCTGTGGGGATTTATAAGGTTGAATTGGTAGCCAACCTCTCTCCCCCTGGAGCACCTACCTTTACTATTTTTCGTACTTACACACTGCCCGATATTTTAGTTGAGCGCCGGGTCCTTAGGTTTCTTGCCTGGTTACCAATAAACACTTTCTATAGGGAAGGCACAGAGGTTGATGGAGGCAGGAGCAAGTATATGCTGTGAGCCCCTTCCTCAGCCGCAGCCCGTACAGGTAAGAGCGGTGGGGCGGTGGGGCCGGGTGAGGGGGGATTTCGACGGACGATGACCAGGGAAAATTAAATAAATAATTAATTTGCCCTGGTCATCGTCTATCGGAATCCCCCTCACCCGGCCCCACTACCCCACCTCTTTTACCTGTACGGGATGCGGCTGCCCTTTATAAAGCATATACTTTCTTTTATGGTTTGCCAACTGTACTTAGAAATTTTTGAAAGGCAATTGTGGCTTATGCTTTTCAAAGTATTAAAAGGAACAATAGACATTATAGGAAAATGCCATTTTGCGTGGTCACCACCCAATTTTTGCTAGGTTTTATTGCTGGTGTTTGGACTCTGAAGACTGGGGGCTGCCATCCAGCACATGGAGTATATGCTCTTTGTAGAATTGGCTAATCGCATATTTAACTTACTTGTAAACCCCTAGTATATGGTACCTTGTGTACCCATGGCCTGTAAGTTAAATAGCACTAGTGGACTTCAGTACTTATTGTGCCATCACTAAAGTAACTATGTAAAACATGACACTAGGCCTTCCACGGCAGCCTAGCATGGCAGTTTTAAAATTACCATTTTGACCTGTTAAAATTATCCTTTTAACAGGTGTTAGACCTGGCTTGTCCAGCGGGTTTATCCCCAGACTTTTTGCTTTTTGGCCTCCTGTTTTGGACCCAGTTGTTTTTCGTTTTATGACTCTGGCACTTTACTACTGCTGATCAGTGCTAAAGTGCATATGCTCTCCCTGTAAATTCTGGTTATGGATTGGTGATTCCATGATTGGCATATTTGATTTACTGGCAAGTCCCTAGTACAGTACACTGTGTGTGCCCAGGGCCTGAAAATAAAATGCTGCTAGTGGGCCTGCTGCACTGATTGTGCCACCCACATGAGCAGCCTATAAATGCAACTCAGACCTGCCACCGCAGTGTTAGTGCGCAGTTTGGTACTGCCATATCGACCTGGCAAGTGCACACACTTGCCAGGCCCTAACCTTCCCTTTTCTTACATGTAAGACACCCCTCAGGTAGGCACAAGTTACCACTGTGGGCAGGGTGCAGTGTATGTGAAAGGTAGGACAAGTACTGGTGTGTGTGACATGTCCTGATAGTGAAATACAGTGTATTTCATTTTTCAGCATTGAAAGGCTATCTGTCCCATAGGATAGAATGGGAGTTTATTTATAACATCTTATAAATATAACTTCGCATTGGGACAAGACAGAAAGATGGAGTTTAGTATGCCTGAACTCAGAATATAAAAATGCATCTTTTAGTAAAGATGATTTTTATATTGTGTGTTTGAAAATACCACTTTTAGAAAGTGGGTATTTTCTTGCTTAGCCATCCTGTGTGCCTCTGCTGGTTTGAGTATTGACTGTCTGGCTTCGGAGTGACAGGTGCTGGGGAGGTGCATTCTCTCAGACAGCCACCGGGGGAGGGGGGTTTGATGTGTGTCCTGCCTTTCCTGAATGAGTCAGGGCTGGGCTGAATAGACATGGGCTGCATTCAGAGTAGGGGGAGGAGTTCTCACTAGCACCTGAATAGGCACGGTCTGCATTTAGAGTGGTGGGATGAGATTTCCCTTGCACCTGAATAAGCCCTGTCTGCCTTACACAATGCTGTCTCCACCTCCTGCCGGGCAGCTGCACCAGAGAGGAAAGAACTGGTTTTGGCTGGGCAAAGAGCTTCTTTGCCACCAGAGAACAAAGGAATTTGTGCTATAAAAAGTGGGGCCCAGACCCCTGAACTTTAGATTACTGCTGAACTAAGGAACCTGCCAGGAAGAAGAAATGGGAAAGCTGGAGGAGGAGTACTGCCCCTGTGCTGTGTGCTGTTGGGGTTGGCCTGCAGTGGTTGCTTCTAGCTTGGGCAGGGAAAGGACTGGACTGTACTTTCATCATCCTGCTGTTAGAGGTTTCTCCAAGGGCTTGAAGTAGAGCATGCCTCCTGTTGGAAGTCTCAGGGATAGAAAAGACTTCAGAGATAATTTCTGGAATTCAAGAGGAACCTTTGTCAAGGAGAAGAGCTGGATAAACTGAGGAGAAGTACTGCCCCTTTGCTGTGTGCTGTCTGGGGTTGGCCTGCAGTGGCTGTTTCTGCCAAGGACAAGGACTTTGCTATGTGCTTGCCTCCTGTTTTGAAGTCTCGGGGATACAAAGACTTCACCCCCTGCTCCCCTGAGCTCCCTTGCTGAGAGTTCTGACCTGCCAAGAGGTGCCTGCTGCTGTTCTGGGCCTCTGGAGGTTGTTCCTGCTGTTGGGAGCTGGAAAAGTAACGCAACAAGAAGAAGCATGACGCATCCGTACCTGTTTCCAATGCATCACTGAAGATACCGACCAAGCGCCTGCCCGCCGCTCAAGAAATCGCTGCACGCCGCATCGAGTGCACCGATCTACAAAGGCCGAGATCACCGCACCGATTCCGACGCAGACCCTGCTGTGTGGCTGCAAGAACCAACGCATCGTGGGACCGCGGCTTAAGAAATCAACGCAAGCGCCGTTGCCGCATCGAGAACCGACGCATCCCCGATCCTCATACTTCGCACTGGGGCGCCAAGTCTACAAGAAAGCTGGGGCCGCAGTAAGAAACCGACACATCACCTCTGAAGGAAGTGACCCGATTAGGGCCACCGGGTCACTCACGACCACCTATCAGCCTTGCATACAAATGAAGAGTCGGTCAGACAGTAGAGAATACAAACCAAGTATTTATTCAGGTACACTCGAGAGGAGCCCAATCTGCCCAGTCTCTAGGGCAGGGGTCTTCAAACTGTGGGGCGCGACCCCCAGGGGGGGCGTGGAGTGATACAAAGGGGGTCGCGCATTCCCAGTCACACTTCTGCCGAGGCCCATAGCACTACAAGGGCTTCAGCCCCCCTCCTCCCCGTCTGTGTCTCAGCCCGGGCTGCTGCAGTGCAGCTCGAGCTGCTGTGGGCTCGGCTGGGCAGTGTCTGGAGTCTTATCTCTGCACGCCCGAGTGTTTCACAGGTCGTTAAACACCATTTGCATATTTACATGCCTTTGTAAACTGGTTACCAAGGCTTTCTTTTTTTCTCGTTCCAGTACCCCCTGGGCCCCTACTCTGCCTATTCCTTACATTTAAACAGTCCTATCAAACACAGCTGTGAATATAACTCCAGGAAGTTAAGAATGTCACAGTTCAACCACAAATGAAATTAACCAAGAACGAAAAAAACATTCATACATCTTAAAAGGTTTTTTCTGAACAGAAAGGCATACTGGACTGCTGGCCACCCGAGGTAACTCTAGAACGGAGAATGGCAGTTAAAGGGAAATATGTCGGTTTGATTGGTGGAAAGCCATAGAAAGAAAAGGTTTGATGGCTGGGATTGCCATGGTGGTGATTTTTTTATTCTGTAGCCCATCTGATGTTATACGTTTTTTCCGTTCCTTCTTGGTACAGTAGGTGTACGTTGTTTTTGGTGTTCGAGTTCTTCCGCCCTTGGCAGCGGAAGATGGCCTTAGCACGTGGATCCTTAGAAATAAACAGAAGTCTATTTTTAACCTAGGTACAATTTCCTCTTAATTTGTTCATGGGGTTCTGGTGCTCTTCGAGCAGACATGATACTTCTTATGTACTCATCACAAGAATTGACTATTACTGTCATTTTTTATTTTTTTTATTAATATAAAATTGTTCCTGTTTACAGTGAACTTTGAGACACTTTTTAATGACATTTTTGAAGAATTCTATTGCCTGTATACTGAACGTGGTATTCAGAGAGGCTTCTGCTCTGAGTTCCCACAACGGTCTACCCCACTGTGCTCTGTCAGTGATAGGTGCTATCGCAGCCCTTAGCGCTTGGGTTTCCATAAATATTTGCTTTATGTTTTCCAGCAGGAGGCAGCAGCAGCAGCATCTGTTTGTAAATGGGCTCTGTCCACGCAGCCAGGCTGGAAGGGCACACAAATGAGATTTAAAGAATATGTAACTCATAAAAGGCTCCAGGATTGAAGCGCAGGTCATGGCTATAAATCTGTTGGTAGCACCCACAGGTTCGTCACAGTGCCCCCACCCTGATGTGGCACCTGCCAATCAGTGCCTTTTAATAATTATTTTCTGTGACAGTTGTGTGCGGCAGAAGTGTCTGTTTTAAAAATATACTCGATAGATTTTACATCGCTTAGTGAAAAATGAAACACAACAATTGGAAAAAAAAATCATTTAGGAATCGTGAAGTCATCTTCTACAGATGATGTATAATGCTCTTTAGAATTCAAAATGGCATAAGAATTTGATATTCAATTTAAGGAACCCATTAGCTGACAAAACATCTGGCACTCTAGTCACATTGTCGCCACATGATAGAGTAGTTTATGCACTTACTGTCACCACATGGCAGAAAGCTTTTCCCATGCAGGGCACCTTATACTTGCACAGTCACCCTACCCCAGAGTACCCTATTCTGTCAATGCCATCACCATTGAAGGATAACATCTAACCCTAGTAGTTACTCTAACTAGAGCATCATAGTATGTATGTATATATATATAAATAATATCTTTTATCAACGTGTTCTCAATACCCGCATCATAGATTCTTAAGGCAGAGTCGCTGGAATTATGCGACAATAGAGGACAGCATTATATGACATACTAGACCAACTTATGAAACAAGGAAAGGAAAGTATGTTGCATTATGAGGCAAACTCTGTGGCAGTAACCTCTTGCAATGCTGGCATTCGAAAACCCATTGATAAAAGAGGGATGCAAATGCTCTCTAATATAAAAATAGTTTGTCTGAAGGAAACCCATATGCACTCGGTAACCTCTATTCAAAATGCTATTCGCCTACAAATAATGTTGTTGTCTTGCATGGAAGGTCAGGAAAGCCATTTTATTTAACACTCTCAAGTCTAACCACCCGAGTAAAACCTTGTGTATAAAATATACATGATTATATTTAGCAGAAAAGAAGGCTACGTGTACAGAATGCTTCAGTCAAAATGTGTGTCTTTTATACTATGCATCACAAAAATATCTACCCTTCTCTGTCCAAATAACTGAATAACATATCCATCACTCAAATTACTTTATATTTCACTATACTCATTTTCAACACTAATCCTTTATGGGTTCCGGAGTAGCCTGCTACTCGCCAGAAAAGCGCTTCAACACCCCATCAGGGGTAACAGGTGCTATATGAATGCAAACCTTTCTTCCCCTTCTATCCCTCCGCTATCCTTCTCACTCCAAATAACTGACTAATATCCACCACTCAAATTACTTTCATATTTCACCTTACTGATTCACCATCAATCCTTTATGGGTTTCCGGAGTAGCGTGCTACTGCTCGAAAAAGCGCTTCAACACCCCATCAGGGGTAATGAGCGCTATATAAATACAAACCTTTTTTCCTCTTCTATCCTTCTGCTATCCTTCCAAATCCAAATAACTGACTAACCTATCCACCACTTAAATTACTTTCATATTTCACTATACTAATTCAACACTAATCCTCTATGGGTCCTTGAGTAGAGTTCTACTCACCGAAAAGCGCTTCGACACCTCGTCAGGGGTAGTAAGCGCTATATAAATGCAATTACAATACAATATACAAGTCCCATTGCATCTCGGCACTCCAAGTCGTGAGAATTTGGTCTTGTGGATGTGCTGGAGTCGTAAAATTTTTAAAGCACTGAGTATGTAGGCTTAGCGAACCATTTGTTAACCTGCTGCATTGGCAGAGCCATGAATACAGGCTTTTTGCCCACCCTGCTCTGGACGAAGGGAAGTGCGGACACGCAAGATGTGAGTGTGAGCGAAAGATGAGGGCTACTGTTAAACTGTGAGAGAAGATAGCTGAGAGATGATCTGTGACCTTAAAAGATAATTTGATGCAACATGGGTGAGAGACAGCAACGATAGGGGAAGAGAGGGTGTACTGGGGTGGGTGCTGAGCAGTGATTAATTTGTAATAAAACATGTGTCGGGCCCTCACCAGTCGGCCACTGCAACTTTAACCACCCACCCATTGCCTGGCCTGCACGGCCAATGACAATACCTATGCAACTACCAACCTTAACACTCGTTCAAGTGTGACTATTCAGACTATTTCAAGCCCCAAAGCTATAAGAATGGCATGGGTGTCAGGAGTTTATCGTTTTTAATGTATATTGAATTAATAAACAGCTGTTCTGCTCATCTCTAAATTACACAGACAGAGCCACCATGTGGAAGTCTGTCATAGTGCCAGTGTGCACAGTTAGGTGCCAGTGCGGAGCACCGGATACCACCTGCTCAAATTAGGCACTGGTGCTGAGGTAACATGGGGAGAGGGGCGTTGGTTCAAGAAAGTGTGGAAGAACAAAGAGGAGATGTGAAAGATGACTGGGGGGACTGGAGAGGTGTAAGATACAAATAGACAAAAATTTGAATGGAGAGACTGAGGTGAATGCGAAGTGCTAAGGGGCACTGGAGGTGACGGGCCAGAGAGGCCATGAGATAAATGTGAGAGTCTGTTAGAGATGAGGGCAGTGAAAAGACAGAATGGTAAGAGGTGATTTAAGGTGAAGTGAGAGGTTGCATGGGGGGAGTTCAGAAGTTGTAAAAAGGGGTGAAAGAAAATGGCCTACAAAGTGAGAGAGGGATCCAGGGTTGGGAGACGAGAGAAGAGAGGGATGGAAGGGAGGGGGTGAGAGGAAAGCAGCATGGGTAAACTGCTTAAATCTGCACAAGACCGCCAGGGTTTTAAGGGACACCTGCTGCTCATGGCCAGGGCCAGGTGAGCTTCTAATGTGGCAGCACTTACTCCTGCAGAGTGGAATGCCCTTCACAAAGGTTGACTAGACATCTTTCTGATAATTATTGTATTTTGGTTATAAACTGGTACTGATGGGGTGAAATCTTTCCTCAGTGTTACTGTGTGTAAAAAATGCCAAACTAATGAAGCAATGCTATCCCAAAGTACGCGGCATAACATTATTTAAATTTTCTTCCCACACAATTTAGTCAAGCCTGTCGCGTAATTTGGTCCTCATCTGCCTCATAATTCCAGTAGCCCTGCCTACAGGTTTAGAAATTTTTGTCAGGAGGGGGTCCTTACACCTGAAAATGTTGACAGGGGGGTCTCGGCATCCAAAAGTTTGAAGACCTCTGCTCTAGGGATTGCTGCAGAGGGACTGACATCAGCAAACATGGTGATACATTATGTACATTTCAGAACCAAAGAAGGCACGCCCAGACTGGAAATTTCCAGATGGAGGCAGCTACACAAAGGAGGTACAGAAGGATAAGTTTCGATCCTGAGACCGGGCACACACTATCTCTATGCCAAGGTCGTTCTGCCTGTGCCCATCGCTGGACTAGTGGGAGCAGGCCTCTATCTAGTGGGAAAGGTATGCGCTAATAAGAACAGTGTATTCATTAGCAGAGCAAGTCCTAACCTTGGAGAAATGAAACTTTCCACAGCCTGCTTCTCGAGGAGGGAATACACGGTTAATGGCAAGATTCAAAATGGCGTCTAAACATAAAATGGTGCCGTGAATGCTAACTTACATAGAACAATGCACGAGCAAAATAGCAAAAAACATATTCATTTCATCAGACCCTCCTTTTAGCATTCGCTAACAATTTTTATATGGTGGGCGGAAAAGACATAACATTCTGATAAGCAAAAGGACATCAGTACTCAGAACCCCCATATACTCGGCATCAGGAATAGACGCTGAAACGGATGATGTAGAATCAAAGATGCCCTCGTCAATCTGCATCATTTCATCAATCTGTTTTTGTAACATAACTGCTGCACTAGTATCATGAACTGGCATTTTCGGCTTGGGAGTAAGGATAGTGACACAATAGGAAAACAAGATGGGAGATATTGTATGCAGAGGCAGCACGTGAAGAAGATACCTGCAACTACAGCCAGAAAAGTGAGGATCTTCCAACCCCAGGAGGTGAGTATGTTCCAGAACCACCCTGATAGGGTCCCAGTACCTGTCTCTTGGTGTATATCAGACGAAAGTCTATGCAATTTTTGTATAGCTGCATACATGTTGAGAGCGTGATCAGGTATGTAAACACAATTGCTGCTGCCAATGACGCGACAAGCCCCACCCCTATCTGCAAGTATGACGTCTAACACCATCCAGTTCTGCAAAGTGACTAATCTCGTAGCCTGGAGCTCAGCAGTAATATTTGTCATTATCCCAGCAGTCGTATTATTAACCCCCTCCACCACTCTTGTTAACCGACGAATTTGGAAACTATTAGACATGGGACCCCAATAAGGTAGTAGACCCTTTATGGCATCCTCAAACTGTTGTGCAGTGGTATCTGTCTGATCCATATCCTTTGTGTCAACAACCCTTCTGACTCGCGGCAAGTATGTACTCCTACGCTGCAGCTGATGATCTTTATAATTGGACGGGGCAATATACACAGGGGGAAGGAGGAAAGAGAGGTAACATCTGCCTGACCATCCCCTCGAAGCCAGACATGAGCTTGGGATCCACAGACAAAATAGACATTATGGGGTAGGATCAAAGGCGAACTATTTATCGTTCTCAGTCTGTAGGTGAAATTGCATCTGCTCTCCCCCACCTTTACCTCCCCAGTCCCCTGGACACAGAAACTAGCTGTTGTGTTGACCACAGACACCGGCATCGGTTTGTCCCTAGTAATATTGGGAGCTTGGAAAGATTGAAAATATTCAGAGGTGTTGGACCTTTGGAAATCAGCCATTTCCATTCGAAGCCATGTTTCGTTCTTCACTTTTTCATATGTGCTCATACAGGAATTTGGGGACAATGTACCGAAGGTCCCTTGTCCTGCCGGTTCTATGGGAGTAAACCCGTGATGAAATCGTATATACTCTACCACGGTGCGAGAATCAGCAGGTGTCATAACCAGAGTAGAGAGTTGGAAATGGTAGTGCACCATAATGAACAATTCAAACCAACCTTCACAGCTACCAATATATGACAATGGCATGGACAACAAATTGTCGCTCTTATGAGTAACTGAGGGGAGCAATCCACAAACCTAACAATTAGTTGTATTGGACACATCATGGGCTTGATGCAACATTTGTATAAATACATTGTCTGTGTAAGACTTTCTATGCTCTTCTTTGTGAGGGGCCAAAGTAACAAAAATGTGTTCAGGGGGAATGGGCGATGTACCAGCCAAAGTGTGCACAGGATACTTCTCCTCTAGAAACCAGGATATTCCAAGTATTATTGTTAGCGTAATCACAACAATTAATATGCAAACTATTTCACTCTTTGTTACTACCCCCGCGCTAAACGGGGTGGTGCAAACGGCTGTTCCTCCTCCTCAATAGGTCGACCAAACGGATGCATTATGAAGCAAGAAGAGGAATGCAATAAAACTGATAGCAAAGATAAGTGTTCCCAGTGTCCATCAGAGCCTCACTGGTAGGCTCCTATTGTTCATCAACGTTGGCGCTCTTGAGCACCGGCGGTGGAGCTTGCTCAGTCCTAAGCTCACGATGAATCCCACGTCGCACAGGATAATGTACCCCCCTCCTAGGGAGCACGTTCGATTTATCCTGTCAAATGACAGAACAGTGCACCACTCTCACGGCACCCTAAACTAACACCGTTGGTACTATAGCAAAGTACACCCTGACTTACACAGTCCATCCCTAACTAATCTGACTTCTCCTTTGGTGCACTATTCCTCAGCCGAGGACGCAAATTGTACCTGGTGACTCCAGGCACAGAGGGGTCAACAAACAGCGGCTCTTTAATTGCTCGGATTTCTGGAGGGAACGCTGCATTTAGCGCGTCATCATTCACTGCACCCGTTTGGGTCCACGTTAATTTTGCATCGCTAAAGGGGACGAACTGAGGCACCTTCTCGCACTCAGTATCCCCGATGCCGTCCCTCACATACTGATCATAGAGCAAGGGCAAGGGTATCCTGTGACAATGGCTGGCATGAATCCAGTTCTTTCAGCCGGCGACTTTCACAGCGGTTTGAGTTGCGAGGAGGACCTGCTCAGGTCCTTTCAAACGCGGCTCCAAGCTCTTCTTCCGCTGGAAGTTCTTTATTAACCTCTTCCATGCTCGTGACGGCCGGGAGCCATCACGCGTCACGGTGGGCGTGTGCGCAGGATGGCCCCCGGCCGTCCGAATCCCCGCCCACTAATGGAAATGCCCGCACAGCGTGGAAATTCCGCGCGCACGGAAGGGGTTAACACAAAATCGCCAGGCCGAATGTCGTGTCCGGGCCCCTCTGGTAAATCTGGCAGAGTGTCCCGGACCTGTTGGTGAATAGAACGCACATTTTCAGTTAACTGGCACAGGTAGTCGATCAACAACGGAAACTTAATATCAAACAACAGACGGGGTCGCAGGACGCCCCAAACATTTGCCGGGTGTCCAAACACGACCTTGTACGGTGACAATCCTGTCCTAGAGTGTGCTGTTGTTCTTGTCGACAAAAGAGCTAATGGTAAAGCATCTGGCCACTGTAACCCTGTTGTCTCCTGAATCTTTGCCAATTTCAGTTTGAGAGTACCATTGTACTTCTCAACCAAACCTGCTGATTGTGGGTGATTTGCAGCATGAAACTTTTGTTTTATGTGCAAACCGTCGCACATTAGCTGAATGACTTTGGCATTAAAATGACTTCCAGTGTCACTCCAGATCAAACGGGGCAAGCCGAAACGAGGAAAGAACTCCTTCAGGAGTACCTTTGCAGTCGTAATGGCTGTATTATCTTTAGTAGGGTAAGCCTCAACCCATTTACTAAATGCACAGACAACCACTAGCACGTACTTCAGGTTTTTGACCCTGTCTAATTCAATATAGTCTATCTGGAGGACCTCAAAAGGGAAAGTGGGTGGTGCAAAATTACTGGGTGGTGTAGGGGTACCTTTCCCAGGATTGTGCATCATGCACACCATGCAGTACTTCACTAGATGTGCAGCTGTCTTAGAAATGTTATCATTTTGCCATACAGGGTCTAACAACTTGCAAATACCCTTAGCACTGATATGGGCTGGGCCATGAGCCATCGTGACTAAAGGAAGAACATATGCATCTGGCAACATCCATCTCTGCTTCCCTGACTTGTCAATCCAACATCCCTCATCGTTCAATTGTGCTGTACTTTCTTGCCACACTGCTAATTCCTCCACTGTGGCCTCACTCTGTATTTCCTTCCCATTCTCAAGTGTATCCTCAAACATGGTGACCTCGGGCACCCACCTAGCGGGACCTGCTCTGAACATTCTTTTCATTCTAGTTCGGGCTGCTTCTTTAGCTGTCTGATCTGCGAAAGCGTTCCCTTTACCTACATCATCAGTAACTTTCCTATGGGCGCTACACTTTACTATTGCCAATTTCTTAGGGAGTGTCAAAGCAGACAGAAGCCTATATATAAGAGGACCGTGCTGGATCTTTGTTCCATGGGAAGTAAGGAATCCTCTCTCTACCCAGAGTCGCCCGAAATTATGGGTGACTCCGAAGGCATACTGGCTGTCAGTATAAATATTAACAACCAGTCCCTCACTCAATTCGCAGGCTCATATTAGGGCAATGAGCTCTGCAGCTTGGGCCGACTGATAGGAAACTCGTGATGTCTCAACTACCGTGCGCAGCGTAGTAATAGCATACGCAGCAGTTGTAGTGCCATCTGGTAATTTGTAGTGCCATCTGGTAAAGAGCCATCGACATATAGTTCCCCTTGGGGGTCATCAGTCAGGTCTACCCGTCCTTTCGTTTTTTCCTCCGTCCGGAAGATACAATCATGTATGTCAATCTCCTCATTCTCAGAAGGGAGGGGTAGTAACGTGGCTGGAGTCAGAGTGGCACATCGTTTGATCGTAATGTGTTTAGTGAACAGCATTAGCTCATAACCTGTCAGACGTGCACTGGTGAGGTGCTGTGTCTTTGTCTTATTCAAAAGTGTATCCACAGCATGGGGTACCATGACTGTGAGGTCAGTATCAAGTACAAGTCCAGCCGATTGCCTTCTCGAGACAGCCACGGCCGCGACTGCTCTTAGACAGCTCGGGAGGGCTCGTGCGAATGGATCAAGCACAGCAGAGAAATAAGCACATGGCCTTGCTTATCTCCAAATTTTTGTGTTAGAACAGAAAGCGCGCAACCAGCCATCTCATTGACATACAACACAAACTGCTTAGTATAGTCTGGGGTGCCAAGTACTGGAGACGAACAAAGCGCAGTTTTCAATTGCTTAAAAGACTGCTGACATTCAGGCGTCCAGGGCAGGGGTTCATGCACATCTTTTAGTGTTAAAGAAAGCAGGGGTTTGATTAACAGCGAATAGCTAGGTATCCACTGCCTGCAATAGGAAGTGATACCTATGAAAGCGCGCACATCTTTCTGAGTTTGCGGAATGGGCATTTTAACAATGGTACTGATGAGCTCAGGGGTCAATCTCCTACCCTCCTTCGACAGTAGGTGACCTAAGTAGGTGACCTCCTGTCAACAATACTGAAAATTGGAAAGGGATACTTTATGGCCATGTTGAGCTAAATGTAACAGTAATTTAACCGTACTGTCTCTGCAACCTTGTTCTGTATCCGAGGCGATGAGCAAGTCATCGACATACTGAAGCAATATATTACCTGTAGAGAGCGATAAGGAATCCAGCTGACCTTTCAATGCCTGACTGTAGATACTCGGACTTTCTGTATAGCCTTGAGGAGCACGACAGAATCTAAAGCTTCTACCGGCTAGGGTGAACCCAAACAGATACCTGCTGTCAGGATGAATGGGAATACTGAAGAACGCATTTTTCAAAGCAATGACAGAAAAGTATGTAGCAGAAGAAGGAATCATTGTCAAAAGAGTCGTAATGTCAGGGACCACCGGAAACTGGGGAATCACTATTTTATTAACTTCCCGCAAGTCAATCACAAAGCGATAAACATCTGCATGATCATCACAGGAACCCGTAGGTGTCCATTTAAGAATGGGAAGAATAGGGCTATTACAAACATTAGCAGTCGTCTCCTCAACCACTCCTTTCTCAATCAAGTCCTGTACAATTTGCAATAGAGCTCGCTCACCTGCCTGTGGTATTTTATACTGAGGGATGCGAGGTAAAATAGCATTGTCTTTAACTTGGATCGAAACTGGCGGTATCTGTAACAGTCCCACATCAGTGTCACCTGTCGCCCTAAGAGTGGGCGGTACATCTTTAAACTCCGCAGGAAGAGGCGCATCTTTGGACAGGCACTGCGTAGCCTGCACAACATTCGGACCCATTGTCATGTAAACACCTGCCGGGGAGAAATAAATCGTAGCATGCAATTTCTTCAACAAGTCCATACCCATCAAATTCTCTCCACAATTAGATGTCAACAAGAATGGAGAATCCACAGTGAAAGGACCACTAGTCAACGCAAGGGGTTTTGAAATGGGGCTCACAACCGGTACACCAGAAAAACCTACTGAAACATTATTATGGCCAGACAGAGCCGCCCCAGGGACCAAGGAACGAGAAATAGAACTGTTTGTTGCACCTGTATCCACCAAGAACTCCTTAGTCGAACCATGCACATCCGCAATAATGTACGGACCACGTTGATCTACAGGCATCGGAACTGGTCCCCCACTCTGTCCCTGGCTGTCCTAGCTGTAGGACATCCCTGCCACCTCATCCGTGTCATAATCATCATGATAATACTGGCCTCCCCGAGGATAATCAAAATAATTCTGATGAGAACGCCCCTACGGGGCCACAGCATTCTGAGCCCTGTCCTGGCCTCCAGCTCCATGACCCCGTCCACGAGAACTTTGTCCTCTATGCCAGTTTCCCTCCTCTTTACAATACGCGCACTGATTCAGCCCTAAAGGCGTGGTATTTGTAGGGCTGCTAGTGCGTGGAAGCTGTCGGGCCGAACCACCGCATCCCCTACCATTCCCCCTAGAAGCCTGTTGCAACAATACTTTCGTCTTCAAATCCTTGTGCTTCTTCTCCGTCCTCTCCTTATCCTCATGTTCCATGTGTTCATAATACTGTGCCATATTCAAAATAACAAAAGGGGAAGAGGTGGACCAGGTGCTCTCGGAAGCCTGCAATCGAGTCGCAATCTCGGGAAGCAAATTTGAAACAAATCTATTAACAATCGAACTCCACCTTCAATCGACAAATCCTGCCCACTATAATCTAGAAACACACCTTCAAACCGAGTGAAAAAATCAGACACACTCTCATCTTTCATTTGACGACAAGCCGATAGCTTGTCTCAATCAACTTTTCTCTGAGGGATAAGAGAATGCATATACGTAATGATACGGCCGGGCAAAGCAAGTATCTCTGGTCTAGGCTTATCACCTGGCTTCCATTCCTGATCCCATACTTTTGTTTGATCCCAGGTACCACCGAATTCCGCAACGTGATCCTGTGTGTGTACTTGTCTCCAAATATCAACCGGAACTAGTAAACTAAAGAACATTTCAATATCAGCAAGTGTCATCACTGTAGAAGAGGCAGCTTCAGTCAATTCTTCATAATAAGCAGTCAGATTCTTCCTAGGATCAGGTAACTGAGTCTTAAGAGACAAGACTTCACTCCTTTTCCACAGAGTATGAACACATTGTTCTTGGAAACGGGCCGCTACACCTTGTCTAATAGCATTATCATGCTGATCCCTTAGCTCAGGTGTTTCAGGGTGATATATAGGAGGAACCTCCCGCATCGGAAACTGAGATACTGGGGTGGGACTCTTCTCAAATAGCCTACCCCGATAAGCAACCAATGTCGCAACATTGCCAAACACTTGGCCAGGCTCCATAATAGTGACATATACATGATCTTTAATATCATATAAAATCCGGGGTGCTGCATCTTTGAAACACTGCTCCCAAAGACCAATCAGAGTAACAGACATATGCTTGAGGGCATGGTATTGTACAAAAGGCTCATAATATTTCATCACACTCCACACATCTTCCACACTGTAAATGGGGTTTCGGGCCCACTGGACAGCCTGATTAGCTACTACCCTTTTCTCCTCATCTCCCACATCAGATCGGACTAGCGTCCGCCCCATACGTTCCTTAAATTTCGTCCAGTCTCTATCCTCAAATCCACGTACTGGTGTCCCACTACTCTGTGATGTCGGGGAATGGAAGAACACAGTGGGGGTGACAACACTAACGTCGCTTTTGGCTGTGTCGCAGGTGTAAGAGCTGGCCAAAGAGATGCCGAAGCAATAGGTGTCACAGGAGTACTAACGGTCATAGTTGCCTCAGACGGCGAAGACAAAGAAAGGACAGGAGGTGCCGTGCCCAAGGCAGTCTGATCAACAGTAACAGAAGCACAAACAGCGGAGACAGAAGAACCGGATAGCTGGGCCTTTGAGGGGAGAGCGGGATATATCCTCTGCGGGGCATATGGGGGTGGGGGTCGAGTATCTAACAATTCCTCCACAAAAGTATCATTTTCTTCTCGGGCTATATAAGAATTATCAATATTCAATCGAAACATCCTATCTGCACGTTCGATTCCTATCTCTTGCTTCTCTTTATCATGTGCTACAGCTTTCTGAGTCAATGTTTGCATTCTCATCTTAAGCGCCTCCTTCTCTGCTTTCATTCGCCTCTGTTTAACTTCCTTTTGCCACATTCGAAGAGAATCAAACATAGACTGCCTACTTCTTTTCGCAAACAACTTCTCCTGTAAAAACCCAATTTTTTGTTCATCAAAAGTGCCCGTCAACGGCCACTGCAACTCGGCATTGTCCCTCGTATATTTGTGCCATAGCGTACTAAACATAATAGGGCCAAGGCTTCACATACATATCGAAGTTCGAAGTGCCTTCTGGAAGCGCCGGCTGACTTTCTTCCAATTGAGCATCTGCAGAGCAACAACGACAACAAGAAACCAAGAACCTACTAAATCCAGGCATTTTCAAAAGTGGGCCAAATTCGTTATGTTGCCTGGCGAAGAGGTTGCAAACACTCCGTACCAAAATCGGTCCTCAGATCGTGCCAAAAACAAACCAAAATGGTACCATATACACAAAGAACCAAAAGAAACTCACCTGGTGTACTCAGGTCAAACAAATGTATTCTCCACTGCCGACTCTTCGGACCAAACGGTCAGATCCAAGGGTTTCGCCGTTCAGGACCCCAGTCGGGATGACCGCTGGGCAAGGCACCATCTGGCGGGACAGAAGGGGCAGCTGCGAGCAAACAATGCTCTTTGTACAGGGATCCCTGATCCGTCCGTTCGACGATGGCCTCAACCTCCCCACCCGGGAATGGCCACTCGCCCGATGGGGTCCCTGTTCGGGCGCCAACTGAAGGAAGTGACCCGATTAGGCCTCCCGGGTCACTCGCGACCACCTCTCAGCCTTCCATACAAATGAAGAGTCGGTCAGACAGTAGAGAATACAAACCAAGAATTTATTCAGGTACACTCGAGCGGAGCCCAATCTGCCCAGTCTCTAGGGATTGCTGCAGAGGGACTGACATCAGCAAACATGGTGATACATTATGTACATTTCAGAACCAAAGAAGGCAAGCCCAGACTGGAAATTTCCAGATGGAGGTAGCTACACAAAGTAGGTACAGAAGGATAAGTTTCGATCCTGAGACCGGGCACACACTATCTCTATGCCAAGGTCGTTCTGCCTGTGCCCATCGCTGGACTAGTGGGAGCAGGCCTCTATCTAGTGGGAAAGGTATGCTCTAATAAGAACAGTGTATTAATTAGCAGAGCAAGTCCTAACCTTGGAGAAATAAAACTTTCCACAGCCTTGTTATCGAGGAGGGAATATGCGGTTAATGACAAGATTCAAAAGGGCGGCTAAACATAAAATGGTGCCGCGAATGCTAATTTACATAGAACAATGCACGAGCAAAATAGCGAAAACATATCCATTTCATCACCTCCCCGCACAGTAAGAAACCGACGCATCACCTCCCCTTCAGTAAGGAACCGACGCATCACCTCCCCTGCGTGGCAATAAGGAACCGACGCATCACCTCCCCTGGAGTAAGGAACCGACGCCTCACCTTCCCTGTGTGTAAGGAACAGACGCATCACTTCCCTGTGGCTGTTCTTGCTTTTGATTTTGACGCATCCAAGGTACTTTTTGTTGAAAGTGTCACATCTGCAATTTGCTTTAAACAGAACTGTTTCTACCCTTTAAAAAGCATATTTTGATAACTGTATTGTGGATTTTTGTTGTTTTGGTCTTGTTTGGTTTGGATAAAGATTACTTATTTATCTAAAACTGGTATGGTGTCCATTTGTAGTGTTTTCACTGTATTACTGTATGTGTGCACAAATGTTTTACACACTGCCTCTGAGATAAGCCTGTCTGCTCGTGCCAAGCTACCAAGGGGATGAGCAGGGGTTATTTTAGAAGTGTATCCCCCTTACCCTGACTAGGAAGAAGGGTCCCTACTTGGACAACGGTGCAAACCATTGCCAAGTAGAGACCCCCATTTCTAACACCAGGCCTGACCCTTTATTTTTAATACTTACAAGTCACCCCTGAGGTAGGTCCTAAATGTCCATAGGGCATACTACAGGGTATTTAAAAAGTAGGAAATGTGTTCTTAAGTTTTATATGTCTTGTCAGTGAAAAATCTCCAAAGACGTTTTTCACTGTGGCAAGGTTGACTCCCATAGAAAAGCACTGGGCTACATTACAACACCTTATAATGCATATCTTTAGTTTGGGAATAGCTAGAACCATAGTTCAAAGACTCAAATTAATTGGAATTTAAAATTTAATCTGATGGCCAGATTTTAAATTACTATTTTTGAAAATCCACTTTCGGAAAAATTGCATTTTCCTGCCAAATGCCTCTAACAACCTTTTCAGAGTTAATCCCTAACTGCTACCTCGCCGCATGCTTGGAGGTGTGAATGGCTCCCAGGAATGCGAACAAAGGATCTTGGCTGGGAGAAGGAGTGACCTCTTGACAGGATATCCTGGGGGATGTACCCACCAACTGCACTAGCTTTAAAGGGGCACCCCTTGTCACAGGCTGATGTAACTCACATGTAGGCCTGCTCCTGCCATTTTCCAAGAAGCCAGAGCGACACCAATCCCAGAGGTGAGAAAACCTGTTCCAGAACTGGTTTGCTACGGGAGTTTCTCATTTCCCAGCCACACCTCAGGTGTGTGACCAGAGCTCTGTCCAGGGGTAGACATATTTTGCCATGTTGGATTTTGGCAGATCAGCTCACTATCACATGGGTACCCCCACTTTTTGCTGATGCTTCACTGTTTTTCGACTTTAGTCTGGCTGGGGCCCTGCTAATCAGAACCCCAGCGTAGCTGCTTTCTCTCTAAAATGGTTTCCATGTGCCTTAGGCACATCTCTGATTGGAATCTGGAGTGCCCTTATAAGTCCCTAGTATATGGTATACTATGTACCCAGGGCATAGGTACCTCACAGGCCTACCAGGGGCTGCAGCATGTATTGTGCCACCCCTGGAAGGCCATCCAAAATGACACCACAGGTCTGCTACTGCAGCCTGGGTAAGGTGGTGCATGCACCCCTTACTGTGAGATAGGCTACCTATATCACTACATACATACACACATATAAACCTATGTCACTCCTATGGCAGGCCTTATCAATCCTGGAGGCAGAGTGCGTGGTTCCTATGTGAGAGGGTGCCCCTGCATGAGCAGGGCCCCTCTGCAGCGTTCGGAGACCCTTCTCTGATGCTGTTTGTAGTGCAGCCTGACCATATACTCTTAAGCGCATTATAACCTCGCGTTAAATGCTAACTTTGGGATGGCTGCACGGAAACATGTCGTGTTTGGTGTCAAACATCTTGGAATACTACCCCCCCGCCAGTTCTGGCAGCGGGGGTAGCATTCCACCCTTCTAGAGGGAGAGACATGTACACACCGGCCTGCCCGGTAACTTCTTTCCAAGCCCTGGCATCACAAAATGGATGCCGCTGCCACAGACACGAGTCTGGCCTCCTGCTGCTGACCGAAACTCCGGCAGGGGAGGCCTGGACAATAGGTTTCCTGTCCCAGGGAGGTGTAACCACCTCCCCAGACAGGATAGTGTGTATTGGGGCTGGGCGGGAGCACTCTCTGGTGCTTTGAAGTCCTGCACTGGGGGCACATTTGGTGTCCTCGTGCATACCCCAGTTCAAACCGGCTCAGGGGCTTCCAGCCCCTGCTCTGGCGCGAAACTGGACAAAGGGAAAGGGGTGTAACCACCGCTCTGCCCTGACCCTCCCATAGGTGGGTCCCCAGAGTATGTCCAACCCCCTAACTTGGTATAAGTATGGGACCCCAGTCCTTAGGACTTTAGATTTACTTGGACGAAACTCTGACACAGAATCCTGGACCTTCGACGCTCTACTTCAAGATTAGAGGACTGAAGAATCTCCCTTGGGGTCAAGGAGTGACTCCCCTGCTTGGCAGGCACCAAAGAAGCAATTGTCCAGTCTGCATCGCTGAAGCTCCCGCCGGACGCTGAAGTCTTTGCATCACCAGAGGTAGATTTCCAGACTTCTCTGAGGCTGCGCTGAGTCCCCAGCAAAGCTGAGGCCCGTAGCTGTCGTGGGTAATGTGGAACCGTGACCCCTGGACACCAATCGCATTTGCAAGTGCATCCTCTTCTGGGTCTTCCACGAAGTTGTGCTTTGGGCTCCGAGTAGCCCTAGCCTCCAGCACCAACTGCACCGAAGATCACTGGCCTCCACTCCACGAGTGTCCTGTGAGCCAGCTCCAAGTGCGTTCACTCGAGGCTCCTTTGCGGTCGCTAGTCTGTTGGCTAGTAGGCCCTCCCGAAGGCCAATCTTCTTCTGCTTGGGCTCCCTGGTTGCTCCCGGCGTGCCCTGACTTACCCTCGCTGGGTGAGTCCCACAGACCTTGCTGGTCTGCACCATCGTCCTTCTTCCATTTCCACAAGACTTGCCGTTGCCAAGGCTTGTTGGGTCCAATCCAGTCGCCGACACCCCTGCAATCGACAGACGTTATAGGACAGCTCGAATCCAGCTCCTGGTTATCGTCGACGCCTCCTGGACCTCGTGGCTGAAGAGTCAAGACGACTGTCAACCTACCTGAAGCACTCGACATCGGTGGGCATCTGCTCATCGCCTTCCTGGTCACTGGCTAGTGACCCAGACTCTGTCCCCTCTGCTTTCAGGTTCTTCAGATCTTCGATCCACCTTTGGATCCACCCGAACACTTTCGACTTGGCCGCCAGCAGCACTTTGCAGCAGATCGCCATTGAAAACGACGACGAAACCCGACCCCGAAAGACACCTATGCACCCGGCTCCCCTGGGTGAGGTAACTCGAGTACTCCGGTGCTCCCGTGGGTATTGACACTAGAACAGCCTAGTTCTAAAAGGGTTTGCTCCAAGTCCTCCTCTAAGTGTCCCTTTTCTTTAAACTTCCAACTGCGACTTTCCCCATAGAAGTCAACGGCGATTCGCGGCTGTGTTCTCACACTGCACGCGTCCCCCGTGGGTCCCCTGTGTCACTACCTTGGGTGGTTCCTTGTGGTCCAAGCACTTCTACAGGCTCTAGGCCTTGTGTCTAGCTCAGTCGTGGTTCTTATACCACTTTATTGGTATATGGTTTGGTACGCCCCTAGGGCTCAAACGTGTATTTGTGCTATTACTGTAGAAAACTAACTTATAACTTATGTATTTCGAACTCTAGCCTCATAAAGAGACTAGAGGGGTGTGTTTAGTAATAAATACATATATTTTGAATATATACCTGGTGTGGTCCTCTTTCATTTGGTCACTCAAGAGATTATAGACTGGTAAAACAAGCTGCTTTACATTCCTTCAAGACATGCTCTCCATAGCTACCACTAGGATAGCTTTCAATAAAGGTTGTTTTTAACCTATCTCCAATAAGGGGTTGTTTGGACTGGTGCAAGGTGCCCACTATAATTAGTGGACAGCATATGCCAGGCCAACTTCTCACACCCTTGTCACAGGCTGATGTAACTCACATGTAGGCCTGCTCCTGCCATTTTCCAAGAAGCCAGAGCGACACCAATCCCAGAGGTGAGAAAACCTGTTCCAGAACTGGTTTGCTACGGGAGTTTCTCATTTCCCAGCCACACCTCAGGTGTGTGACCAGAGCTCTGTCCAGGGGTAGACATATTTTGCCATGTTGGATTTTGGCAGATCAGCTCACTATGGGATTGTTTAGGGCATGCCCTCAGGAAATTATTTCAAAGTGAGCAGGGTTGCCCCTGGGAACTTTTTCCCTATTGATCAAAGAGCTTCCCCCACTTACAAGTTAGGGCCAGGTATAAAGGTGGCACTCCTGGATACCTTCTTCAGTACACCTTTGGACCTGTGGAAGACAGAACAAGGACTGCACCTCCTGAACATTTTAGACTTCAGAAAGAGGACTGTATCTACTTTAACCTGTGGAGAGAGATCCCAAGGGTGGGTCCTACTCCCACTTGTACCTAGGACTGAAGAAGTGGTCTCCAAGGGCTATTATGCTCCAGGCGACAAAAACTGCATGAAGCTCAAGGATCTGGTAAGCCCAGGTGACCAGTTCCAAATGGGTTTGCCCTGGACCCTGCTGGAGTCTTCTGTAAACTTGATCCTAACCCCAGATGGTGCCCAAAAGATCCTGGCCCCTTGGCTGGTGAAGATTGAAATTCCCCCACCAAACTTTTAACAAATTGTTTCCAAAAAGCCAAAAAGAAACAAAGGCTACCATCAAACTGTCGCAACCGCTGGTGTTGCGTCTCCGGTCAGATTAAACATATTAATTAGCCTCGTTGAAAAATGTTTGACTTCCAAATAAGTTTTTAAGTACGAAGATAGAAACCTTCACCTGGAGACAACGCCATAAGTATCCGGCCAGAGAGGGACCTTCCTCAGGCATGAATTCCACATTTCTCCTGCTCAGAGCTTTCCCACCAAAAGTCAACCGCTCCTCTGCACCTTCGTCGGATGGCTATTCGGCCCCATGTGGCCCATCTTGACCACAACATATTAGTTTGACCCCTGAGGATTTTCTACTTCAATTACAGAGACTTAGTCAGAAGTATGAACTTTCCACAGGATGAACCTGGTCCCATAGCTGTTTTTGTTAACTTTTGAATTTGGCCCGGTCTAGAGCAACCAGATACCAGTGGATTGCGCTCTGTGTTTTGTAGCGCTAGAAAATTCCAATGCTTTGAAAAATCCTATTTCCGGTTCCCTACATTCAATTTTTGTTGTGTTGGTGTCTGGCTGCACATTACAAGTTTCTCTTTTTTTATAAATGGGAGTGGGATTTTTTTTTGTGTTGTGTTTTCTCCTACATTAAGCCTGTTTGCTCCGTGCTCCAGCTTCCCAGGGTTGACCTCAGGTTTAAATTATTAAGCTCTAACTGGACCTACTAAGGTATAGTGCCATTATTACTTGGAGAGGGCCACCACCCACTTCAACTAATAATCCACCTTCTCACAGTTATATTTTATTTTCCTCATTGTCACTCTATTTATTTTTAGACTCCATTTTCCTGAAATATGGTGGTCCCTGTGATAATAGTATCTGTACAACTCCTTCAGGTGACCTACCCAAAGAGGAGTTAGTAATGTGATTCCTGGCCAGTACATAATATAATAAGGGCTTATAGAGAATGAAATTTGAAAGGAATACCACCCTATGCTGTAAGAGAAATTTGTTATGTACCCTATTCAGTCTCAACAAGAGGCATAATTCCTGATTTATCAATAATACCCAAAATTCAAAGCCAGCCACATTCTTTTTGAAGCATTGAGCATGTAGGGAGATCATAGAAGGCCTGACAAGGCACAAGATGGTCCAGTACTCCTGTGGTCACTGCCATCCAACAGGTCATTTTGTAGCACAATAACATGCAACTGGTATGAACAAAAAAGCAGAATGGGAGTCTTAGGGCTACCACAAATCCTTCTAGATTGGCAAGAGCTCCATGCGCACCACACAGGGCTAGAAGTGCAGTTCCACAAACAATTAGCCGAGACAAACTGTTACCTGCTTATCTCAAAGGGGAAGAGCACTTGCACCCAAACCTCGAATCTTAAGTTGGCTGTGCAGAAGCATGCATCCCTGATCTTTGCAGCAATCTGCATTTTGGACAGTTATTTTCAGGACAGATACATATCTATGAACAGGCAGTTGAAAATACCTTTGATGACACCAACAGTACTGTTGCACCCCAGTAAGCCATAGCCATAAATCACAGTTCTCCTACACACATGCATAGACATAATTATAATTATAAAAAAAACAGTCTTCCAGGCTTTGTCAGGGTGTCACCACAACTGTAAAAAAAGAAACATGTTATAATTCAACATTTCTACACCATTTAAAAGAATGTGGTGTCCTAATCTGGGGTCCCTCAGAGCTTCAGCGGTCAAATTTCTAACCACCTGGTGCAAGGACTTAGTTCAATACACCACACGAATTGGAAATCCAGATGGACTGCGATCCATACACAACCCACTAGGCAATAATTTGAAGGTGTTTTTTCTGGTCAGGATTAGTACCACTAGATGGATTCAAGGACAAAGTGGAATTCCAAACTTAGGGGCTCATTATGATGTCGTTACGTTCGCCACCGCCGAGCCGGCGGAGGCGACCGTCACGACATCGTAACGAGTGAAACCCCCCGCCATATTCCAATGGCGAGGGTTTCGCGGTGGACGCAAAGTGCGTCCACCGCTCGGCAATCGTTCCGATTGCCGGCCGGGTGGAATTGGCCCCTAATATGGGGGCTCATTATGATGTTGTGACGTTCGCCAACGCCGAGCTGGTGGTGGAGACCGTCACGACATCGGAACGAGTGAAACCCCCCGCCATATTACAATGGCGGGGGGTTTCGTGGCGGACGCAAAGTGCGTCCGCTGCTTTTCCGCCGGTCGGCAATCGTTCCGATTGCCGGCCGGGCGGAATTGGCCCCTAATATGGTGGCGGTGCCTAGCAGGCACCGCCATCCATATTAGGATGGTGTGTTGTGAAGGCGAGAGCCGCCATGGAAAGGCTGGCGGGGATGTTCTTTGGGGGCCCTATGTGGGCCCCCGTGGGGGTGGAGGAAGTGGAGGGTGCACTTGGGGGGTACCCATGGTACTCCCCTCCATTTGCCTGCACAAGGTGGCAGGCACCGCGCGGTGCCTGCCACGTTGAGCATGCAAATGCACAACATGCCATTTTGGCATTGCGGCGGGTGCTGCTGTAAGCAGCACCCGCCCCAATGTCAAATATGCAGGATGCGACCTCCAGGGTGGCGGTCGCATCCTAATTAGCGGTGCGGGACCGCCGCACGTCTGGCGGCCGGTCCCAACACCGCGAGGATGGTGGGCGGACTCAGGTCCGCCCGCCATCCTAATAGGCCCCTTACTTCCGTAAAAGAATAATACACTCAAAATAGCACTAAGAAACACTGGATAAAACTTTAAAATGTTTATTTTTAAAACACGTTTAGAGCTAACATTCAATACTACGCACTGTAACATGATACCTTGCATTGACATTCGTTAACATTGTCAAACAAGCCTTATATTCAATAACAAGTGTCCAAGAGACTTATTTCTACCTTTACATTACTGTCAATGCAGTCATAGGACCTACCAACAGGAACTACCACGATCTAAAACCCAGGTATAAATGTACAAGTTTCAGGAGTGCTTAAAGTCATAAAGAACCTCTCCCATGGTCATGGATTTAATTCCCTGGGAAATTTAGTGTCACTTTTGAGGAAATGTCTGTGGAAGGTGGCTTCTGCACTTCTTGCGGCCTCCAAAGACTCTTCAAATTCATTGGTAGCACCCCTGCCCTTCCTGAAGCACCACAAAGAAGGATATGCAAATTTGTATGTTCCTGGCAGGGGCTTATGTGTTGCTCCATCGCCCTGGGCATAATCAATAAATAAGCAGCCTTGCACCACATGCTGTTATCATAAATACAATCTTGACGTCTTTTTTTTACATGACGCATTTTCCATTTCTTTCAGTTTCAGAGTGCCCCTGCCCTTGTAATGGAGCACCCATTTTTTTTGTTACTTTGCTGGGGCCGTGTGAGGAGCCTCTCCCACGCTGCTTGGCCAGCTGCCCAACCCAGCAACACATCCCTGTGCCAGTGAGGAAACTGGTAACTTGTTTCTCTTAGCTGCGTCCTCCTGGGCGAGCAGAAATTTTGTGGTGTATACGCCCGACTCCCCCAGACACGAGCATAGGTAGTGGGGGCCAAACACCAATAAAGAAGGAGCACAGTGGTCTGCATCTCTGTCCTTAGAAGATGGGATTCCCTGGAACAAAAAGAAGTGTAGCGGACCTAGGGGAATGGGGTCAGTAGGGCCAAAGAGGATCTCAGGCAGGGAGCCCCATGCTTGCCCCCTCCTCATAAAACAACAATTAAATGGGGATGTGTCAACCCCTAGAGACTTGGCCTCCCCACGGAAACTTGTAGAAATCGCAGCAGGGTGTTACAGGCTCCATTTCCCACTTGGTTCCCTCAGGGGACCATGTTTTAGATGCAATTCCCTCTAGAACCCATAGGGACGATTGCCTTCACTTTGGCATGGTTTTGCTCCTGGGGATGAGCTCTAGCCCCCGGAGCATTTTCCTCAGGCCTCCTGGTCTATAAAAGAGACTTTTGTTGGGGAGTTGGATTTTTAAGGCTCCCTTCACCAGGCCTGTCTCCCTGGCTCCTGATGTTCTCTCCTACGTAGGGGGTGTCTTTAACAGCGTCTCCACAACCAACAAGCAGAACACTCTGCTTGCTGCACTACCCAGGTCTCACAGCCTCCTGGCTACTTGTAGGGTACCTTTATGTCAGCTAGGCCACGGCTAGGCCACAAACGTCCCAGCGGAACCATCCAGGTTCACTCAGCAGGTCGATTTACCCTACTGTTTCTCTGGGAGCATAAGGGCTCAAGTGTGATTGGCCCTGGAGACATCCATCCAAGTCCTGGTTGTCAGCTGAAGTTTCAGAGTCCAAAAGTCCATCCTTGCAGAGGTTTGGGGGTTCTTCCTCCTTGCAGCTGGTCATTATTCCTACATTGCAGCCCCAAGGCCAGTGTCTTCTTAAGCGTCTCTCTCTTGTGCAGTGACTTTCAAGTGGGGGTGATAAGTTCTGGACGTTAGGCCCCTTTGCCCAATCCTAGGGTGCCACATCATCCCTCCACCCCTGCCTCAACCCTCCTGCACAATATTCTTGAGACATTTCAACATGGTAGCTTCAGTGGGCTACGGAAAGACGCTCCCTGGGAGCCTCAGTTCGCCCTCCAACTAACACAGCTGCCTGACTCCTTCACATCAAAACTTCAAATTGGAATCTCTTCTGTGTTTGGCTCCAGAGATCGCATCTTTCTTGTTTGTTTTTTTTTGGCTTGACCCTGCCAGTGATGGCTGTGTCAGTTGAAAGTGGTGGGCATAAGAGTTCGGGCTGAGTGCCCAGTGCCATGCAAGCATAGTGAGCGCACCCGACTGTCATAAGGGGCGTTGGGGGGTACTCCCCCAAGAAAATTTTGAAGAAAGAGTGGGAAAATGGTGCATTTTCAAGCATAATGAGAAAGCAAGAAGGTTAATAAAGCAATTGTGAAAGTGTAGTTATGACATCAATAAAGAGATTTCATATGATAATTACATAGGTAGCTGCTTATTCAGTATAAACACAGAACTTCATAACAGACTTTGAGATAACAATGCTGAGTATCGTGTTTGAGTAGGTACTTCTGCAATAGAAAATGTTCTTTGGAAAAGTGCTGCACTGAGAGGAGCTAGATTTGTGCTATATCATACACCTAAAAATATATCATTATAGCCCTCTCATGACAGCACAGTAAATAAAAGGACAACAAAAACTCAGACTTGGTGTATCAGACTACCACACGTGATATCTCACAATATAATCCAGCCTTCCTGCCAGATTCAGGGAATGCTAGGTGGGTAAGGACAGAGTGACATCCACTGCTCTCCTGAATACTTAACACAAGCCATAATCCAACAAAATACTTCCTTGCTGAATTCTTTATACGCCTCTGTCCCCTCTCCACATGGAGTTTCATGGCAGCACAGAGTTTCAGACAGCCGTAGAGTTTGGTAATGTTACTGTAAGCAAGGCAGCAGAATCGGTGAACCATATCCTCACTTCTCCCCAATACATTTACAATTTGAAGTACCAATAGACACCACAATTTGTCCCCAGTCACACAATCTACAGTCATGTGCCAAAACCAAAGTCACAGCTTCAGATGTTACTTGTGTTGGGTGTTTTTGTACCTGGTGACACATTATGCATCCTAATTATGCTGTAGTATAAGCGATGTTTGATGCTGCCTTGTTTTCCTGTATATACTTTGCATGCCGGAGCACGGATTCCCTTGTCATGTGGCAGACCTGGAGTCAATGCTCGCTTATCAGTCGACAGCTCAGTGTCTTCTGGGACCTCTGGGTGCATATTTTAAATGCTAAAGTACAGCACTCCTAATTGTAGTGCCTTCTTGAATGCAAGCTGACTCTAAGGGGGTCATTATGATAGCGGGCGGTTCGCCCCCAATGGGCCGGCGGTAGCCACCGCCGGCCCGGCGGGGGCAAACCGCCCGCCATCCACACCAGAAAGACCCCCCGCCATATTATGATGGCTGGGGGGTCCGCGGCGGACGGAAAGACCGTCCGCCGTTTTTCCGCTGGTCGACTCGTTGACCGGGCGGAAAACATGCATAATATGGTGGCGGTGTCTGCAAGACACCGCCATCCATATTATGATGATGGTGGAAAGCAGCCCTTCCATGGCGGCGTTGCCGCCATGGAAAGGCATGTGGTCTTCGCTGTTGGGGGCCCGTAGCGGGCCCCCAGGATGTTGGGGGGGTGGGAGGTGCACATGGGGGTACCTATGGTACCCCCCTGCATTGGCATGGACAAAGTGGCAGGCACCGCGCGGTGCCTGTCACCTTGTGCATGTCAATGCACAACGTGCATTCCCAGCATTGTGGCGGGCGGTGCTGTGAGCACCGCCCGCCACAATGCTGGGAATAGGGGATGCCACCGCCACGGTGGCGGTGGCATCATAATTGCAGGTGTGGGACCGCCGCACCTATAGCGGGCGGTCCCTTTGGCCGTTGCGGTGGCGGGCGGACTTTGTCCGCCCGCCATCGTGATGACCCTCTAAGTGTCCCGTCTGAGGTGGGCCTACCTGGCACGGCTGTGTCTGACTGGGCTCTGCGACCACATTAGCTACTTCTTCCTCTAATCAGGACAAAGCTGCCAATATTGATCTGGGGAGGGTGAAAGACTGTCAGACCCGGACACTGGCAGAAGAGAAGCAGCGCATGTGAAACGACCGCCCATTAAAAACACACAACACGCACACACACCCATACATTCCCACACACGCATATACACACACACACATGCACACACACACACGCAGCATTTGCATGGTGTAAGTGGGTGAGTGGATGCTTCTAGATGCTTGGTCATAAATATCTATTAATTGATATGCCTGTAATAATGTCATGAAGACTGGTGCATCGAGTATTTTATTTATTTATTTTATTTATCTATTTTATTTGACAAGTTTTATATAGCGCTGGCTAGACCCGGAGGTATCAGAGCGCTTTACATGAGGATACTGGTTACAAAAAGAACAGTGTTACAAGGTTACAGTAGTTTCTAGAGCATAACATAGCATAAAGAAAGACATTTTTAAATAAGTACATCTGTTGGGAGCAAAACGTAAAATAGCAAAACAAGTCCTGAGAAGCACAGCAGGTAGAGGGGGAGAGACAAGGGGGTAGAAATACGTATCAAGTCTAGGTAGTCCAGTTATGGCGTAGAGAACTTCTGTGATACAAAAAAGTTTGAGAAAGTAAGTTGAAACAGACCGGAGTACTTCCGCTGTTTCTGTATTCTGCTCTGGGGAGGGGCTTGTAACAGGAAACGTGCACCATTTACAAAGGCAAACACATCTTGTGTCTGAAATTGTGTTTCTCGTACTGTGCCCAAGATGCAGCTGAAAATCTATGGATGGCGGCTGCCGCGCCTTCAAGTGTTTAAATAGAGAATCTGCTAGTTCCTTTAGACTATGGATCCCGGCGGAAGCTGCAGTCGGAATCAAGAGCAACACCTCGTCGGAGAGTGCGTGCATGAAAAACTAAAACATTTGGTGGTGTGGATTGCTTGGAGCAATACAATACACCACAAAATATTTTGGGGCAGATTTACAAGAACTGACGCATCTCTGCATATCAGCAGAGATGCGTCAGTTAATTTGCGTCACGCAAAAAACCCCTTGCACCACCATGGATGCGTCACATTTACAATGCGGTGCACCGTGGCGCAAGGATTGACAGATGCGTGACGCATCTGTTGGCGTAAAGGCAACGCATTGCTGTAGTCGTGAAGCAAGCGCGACGCAACTCCAGCAATGGTCAGGAATGCCTATTCCTATTATGCTGCATCACTCCTTACGACTGCTTCAAGCAGGCGTAAGGTTTTGACGCAGTGGCGTCGTAGAAGTGATGCAGTGAAATCTTGTAGATTTCACTGCGTCACTTTTACGAGGCTTTCTTACGTCGGAACGCCCACCCTGCATACATTATTCCTGACGCAGGTATAATGTAGCGCAGGGCTTTACAACGTGACGCATCTCCCTAGATGCGTCACGTTGTAAATGTGTCGCAACATGGCGCATTGTTTACGACGCCGCTACATCACAAAAGTGACGCAACTGCGGCGTAAAAGTGTCGCAAGGGGCTTGTAAATCTGCCCCTTTCGTTTTTCTTGCAGGCACTCTCCGACAAGGTGTTCTGCGCTGCCGTTGGTCGATGACTTTTACACTGCAGGATACCTAAACTGTAAATTACTTAATTATTAAGGCCAATACCACCATGGAGCCTTTACATTTGCAGATTAACCAATTGAACATATTTGTATTGCATTTCCTTCAGGCTGCAGCCACCCAGGTGAGAAGGCTTGTTTCTTGTTATTTGTCTGCGTCTGCCCCTCCCTCGGCTTCACTGCACAGGTGACTCCCTCTCCTCCACTTCGGATGAGGAATCTCAAAAGTCTAAATTAACTGCCCCAGGACGGATGAGTTTTAACAGGATTGAGAGGAACGGTTTTCAACAACTATGGGCATGTTGTGCCCCTTGTGTCTTGCACACTTTGACCTCTGGCAGAAAGTATCTCCAGGTGAAATGCCAATGAAAAACTGAAAATTACGATGGGATCCGGGAGCAGAATCAGGACTGCTGTACTTATACATTAATAATGCATTGTACGTTGCAGACATCGCCAGGCTAGGTTTCTGTCAGCCACAGCGCCCTCCGCCCTCTACCCCAAACGGCTAAGCCAGTCTGACGTGAGCGCCTCCGTGCTCTGTGAGCCAGGCCTGGCCAAGCTGGTAAGGTAGACGAGGGGGCTCTATGGCGAGATCTGTTTGTAACCTGTGGGTTTGAATTTCAGGAGGGCTGACCAGCCTTTCAGCCTTTTGGGGTCTTTCCAATGAGTTTCATTGCATTAGGTAGCAGTAGCTCCAAGTACTGAAGCGTCAAGAGGCCGTTCAGAGTGTGGCAAGCACTGATGTGCACTGTGTCATCGGGACCCTGCCACTTGCTATCAGACGCTGCAGGAAGCTGCGCCACATGAAAAGATTCAGCATTTGCAGGCAGTGGGAGGGAGCCAGGGCCACCCCCAGTTCAGAAATCTTTACACCCCCAGAACACTTACAGTTCTAGTGGTGAAATGAAGTGGCAGTGCCCGTGATTATCCCCAGCCTTCCCAGTGAACAGATTGTATTTCACAGAGAGAGAACATGTGCCGAGGTTGACGAGGTGAAAGTGCAACAGGTTGTTTTCCGCCGAGCCCTCTCCCTTGCAGCTCCCCGTGGTGCCTCTGGCAGAACAAGCTCTTCTAAAAAGATTGTCTTTAAATTGTTAATGGGCAGGTCTCGGCTCAGGGGCACGCCTGCCCTCCATCCACCCTGCCACGGGTGAGGTGGCTCCTTTACCTCACAGCAAATTACCCCAGTGGTGCACGCCAACAGCCAAGGAGTGCCATGGAGACAGGGGTGAATGTCCAGCTTCTACAATAAATAACACTTGCTAGATGCCATTTATGCGGCTACTGTAGGACTGAGAATGCCGAGGGAAGGCAGAGTGAACCGCAGCAGGCCAAAACATCACACAAAACTCACTCACCTACGTACTTATTCTCTGCGTATTCTCCCTGGGGCTGGTGAATGGACTGCAGTGGCACAAACTATTAACCCACACTGTAGAAGAACCTTGAAGGAAGTTGCTGGACTCCTCCCCCAGACCCCAGCCCACCTATCATAAGAAAATCAACAGACGTTGCTGGGTCTCGGTAGAAGAGGCAGAGGTCACTGACACGCCCAGTCCTACATTGTCTCAGGCAGCCTGCCCTGCCCCCGGCCATTGAGATTAATAGAAGCCATCCGACTTCTCCCTGGGCCATGTGAATAACGCCCAAAGTGAAAGTTCATTTTCTGCAGTAACACACACATCGTACCCACTAGTGTGTCCTCACTGAACTGATTTATGCCTCCAGGTCGAGGAAAACCTCACCCAGCCAACACATGCACATGGCTAAGGGCCATACGCCCCCAAACCCTAAAAAAAAAGCACAGATCTACACATCTTTGTCACCAAGCAGCAAGCACAGTTTATTGCTTGCTGCTTGGTGTTTCTTCTCACCCTTGTGTTACTCCCCCACGGTGGCAGGGCGACACCCATTTCACTCTTTAACACCAGCCTTCCCTAGTACTTGCCTAGGCCAGGTGCAGTGTGAAGAGTTAAGTAATACATGCACATTTTCTCCACACCCCTTTCTTTTTTAGGAACACGGCCAAGCACTGTTAATGGCTCCATGGCATGTGTGGAGGCCCTTGATCCTCTTCCTAGCCAGTACAGTAATTAACCCTCCCCAGTAGGAGGTAAAAAAGGCCTGGAATCTGATTAAGGTTGAGCCAGGGAAATAGGACAATTCTCAAAGTGCCATAAGGAGTGCAGTTATTACAAAACATTAACCTAAAATTGATACCTGACTGATCTCTCCAGATTCAATTATGATGAACCTGTGTGCTGGTGCAGAATTTGCCCATAAGGTATAATGCAGTGAGCACACAGCCTTTCAGTAAGCAATATAGACCTACACTATGAATGCCCACTCACATTATAAACCCACTCCTGTTCAGTCAAAACTGAGCCAACCTGAGGCCGTATTGAAAGTTCATTGCCTATGCTCCTTCTAGGGATGAAAATGGATTAGAACTTCTTTAGAGGAGAAAATACAGGGCAAGTAGTCTAAAGTTTATTTGTTTCATCAGATCATTAAGGCTGGCATGCATGTTCAGATTCACAGTATTGCATAGTCACCCTGAGGAACTTCTGGCATCTGTCAGTTCTTGAGATGGGACAACCATTATTGGAAAGATTTGATCAAATCAAAACTTTTATGCCACAAAATGATTCTGGGTAGGACGCTAAGCACCAAGATCTGAGGTCAGTCATGAAGCCTGAATGGCCTATTGCAGGAAACCTCAATCAGTGCATCCAGTCTCCAGTGACTCACACCAACTGACATGTTTAGTGTCTTAAGGATTATGATGAGACCTAAAATGTGCCAGTATTTGCACCAACATACACACCAATACCTGCACTTTTAACCACACCAGAGCCCAAATCAAAAACAGCATAAAGATAGGCATCAGTCCCCACACAAGCATCCACAAAAACATTCATATTCAGCATTTGTAGCAGGACCAGCGCTAGCACGTACAACTCCAAACAGCATTATCATCCACATCAACACCTAGACCAGCCTATGACAGTGCATGCAATGAATTCAATGAAACACATTTTGTGAAGTTCTTCCAGTTGCTCTAGAGAAAGGGTTTTCAGGTTGCCCATTTTTCTTTGTTGAGGGGCTGCTGGATTGACCATCATGGCATTGAAGTTGTTGGTTTTTATTCATAAATGCAAAAACAACAATTGATGGACAGAATACAGAGCAATGTCATACATTCACCCCAGTACAGAGATCTGGTCAAGACTGATTTGCATATAGCTGTGTCTGAACTGGGGTGGCAAAGTGAGCTAAAGAACGATGATGGATTCAACCCAGATCTGTGACTGGGGGTGAGTGTCTGAAAAGTTTCAGCGCTCCGTCCATCATCTCCTTGTGTTTGCTTTGTTTGCCCTAAGTTGGCAGGGTATGCCCAGACGTGGGTCCCTTGCTCAATTTGCCACTGGATTCAAGCTAGCCTGGCTGATGAGGGCTGTTAGCCCGAAACCGGTCCCAGGATGCTTGTTTCCGGTCCAGGGAAGACATGGTTTGGCAGTTCGGGCTGGACTGTTCCCATGAGGCACAGGGTCTAGACTGATTTGCATATAGCTGTGTCTGAACTGGGGTAGTGAAGTGAGCTAAAGAACGATGATGGATTCAACCCAGATCTGTGAGTGGGGGTGAGTGTCTGAAAAGTTTCAGCGCTCCATGCATCATTTTTTTTTTTAAAACAGATTTTCTTGAGTTTTCAATATACATATAAGAATGGAGCTCTGGTTACATTAGCAAAAATTAAACTAAGGACAGTACGAGCAAAGCCCTCAAATTACAGTTGTCCCATGCTCCCAGATGTGGGTCAGGATAAAAGCATAAATCATAACTACGGCCCAACACTCAATCAGCAAGTCTTTACCCAGTGTCGACATAACACAGAATTTTATTGATCCATGAGGATCTCCTCTTGCAGTCCCTGCTTTCCCTGTATAAACTCTGGCCCTCCCACAACTAATACCCCCACCCTTCCCACACCCCAGGCATGTCGCTTGCTATCAAACAATGATTATAAACTCTAGGGTTACTCTATATTGTGTACCGTCCTCCACTCTAACTAGAGAGTGCCGTTGGAAGTGCGGATGGGGGGCACTGGAGGTGGTGGACCCGGCCCAATATGTGGTCATCAACTAGGATCGGCGGTGGTGCTTGGGAGGCTAGTCGCCATTGCCAGGGCCCCCTTCCCCTAGACTATCTTCCCCGTCCTCTTCCGGGTGTTTCAGGAGCTCCACTAGCGCTACCCATGCCCTGGCTGTTTCCAATGCTTTTTCACTCCCTGTCCTTTTTGCTATTTGCATGCGAATTGTTCCCTCACATTCCGCCCATTTTACAAATTCTCTCATCCATCTGGATATGTTAGGACCGTTCCTCACTTTCCAGTGACTAGTGATGTCCCTTTTAGCCAGAATCGGCCCCAAGTCCAGAAACTTACTCGTGACCTTGTTCCTGGCCATGTGAGGGAACCAGTGCAGCAGGCAATACCCTGGAGACGTTTCAACTTCCCTGTCTGTTACATTCGCCAACACTGTGGTGATCCCTTCCCAGTAGCTGCGCACGTTTGGGCAATGCCAGAACATATGTAGAAACCCCGCTGCCTCCATACCACAGCGGGGGCAAGTGGCTGAGTGGGTACAAAAGTATTCATTGATCTTACCCGGGGTGAGATATGCTCTGTGCAGGTCATAGAAGTGGAGGAGCTGAAACCTTGCATTCCTGGAGCTCTTCCAGGCTCTCTCCACCAGCTCCCGCCATGGCTTATCGGCGATAACCTCACCCAAATCCTCCTTCCACTTAAGGCGTAACTCAGCCAAAGGTTGTAGTATTTCATGTGTGAGGCGCCTATAGAGGCAAGTGACCGCCTTAAAAGTTCCGGCTGCCGTCACTACATATTGGCAGATTGTTGACATCTGGGGTTCAACTATCCTCCCTTGCCAGTGTTTTCGCATGGCTGCCGTGAGAGCTGTGTGCAGGAGAAAATCACCCCTTGGCAGGTCATATCTCTCTCGGAGGTCATTGAAGGGGAGCATAGTATTCTCTTCATATAAGTCTCCTACGGTGGATATCCCCGCTTCCCCCCAGGCCTCTAGTCTACGCCAATTCCCCCCGTGGGGTAAAGCCTCACATATCGTCAGTGGGAGTTCAGCAGCATAGGGGCATTGGATCCAGGCTCGTCGGAGAGTTCTATTCCAACATTTATGCACTGTACTCAAGTCAGAGGGCATCGAATGACCCCGTATGGAGAGTTTCAGCAGGATCTGTGACAATAGCCGCAGGCTCGGGTCGTCGTCCCCGTGGTCGTCTGTCCCCCTGAGTCATCCCACCACCCATTTCGTGAACCACTGCAGCTGTGCCGCGAGATAATAGGCCTCAAAATCTGGCACAGCTAAGCCTCCCTCTGCTCTGGGGCACATCATGGTACTAAGTGCGACCCTTCGTCTCCCAGTGCCCCATAGGAACCCCGTGATCATAGTTTTGAGCTGGGTAAATAGTCGAGGCGGGATCCAAAGTGGTAGTGAGCCAAAGTAATACAAGAGTCGTGGCAATGTTACCATCTTTAGGAGGGCGACTTGGCCCGCAACAAATAACGGGAGAGTCCCCCAGAAGTCAAAGCTACTTTTGGTGGCTCGCAACGCTCGTCCTATATTGCCCTCCAACAGGTCTCCTTGTGCATGGTATATTTGGGTACCCAGGTAGGTCAAACATCTATCCTCCCATCTCACACCTTCCGTCGCCGGCGGTCCCACTCTGTTTGTCCCGTTCGGGAAGAGACACGACTTTGACCAATTTACTCCAAGCCCACCACCCTACCCAGAGCATGCAGGAGCCCCTTAGCTCCTCGGAGTGCCTCTCCTGAGTCAGCTAGGAACATCAGTAAGTCGTCTGCATAGAGCGCTATGTATTGAGTCTGTCCCAAAACCCTCAGTCCTTGGTAGTAGTGCCCCGATCTAGCATGGGCTGCCAGTGGCTCCATTGCCAGGGCAAACAACAAGGGCGATAGCGGGCAACCCTGTCTTGTTCCTCGGCCCACCCTGCAGGCGTCCAAGATCAATCCGTCCGTCTTGACCTTGGCAGTGGAGTCCTTGTACAGGAGAGCCGTCCAGTCTACGAATTTCTCTCCCAGCCCAAATTTCCGCATGACCTGGAAAAGATAGGGCCACTCAAGGCTATCAAATGCCTTTTCGATATCAACTGAGAAGACAGTTGCCTCCTCTTTCTGGTAGATATCTGCCTCCAAAACGCGTAGGAGCCTCCGGATATTCATCGCCGTGTTTCTAGTGGGGATAAAGCCTGCTTGGTCTTTATGTATCAGTGCCGATATATGTGGTAGGAGGCGGGAGGCCAGTATCCGACTTAGGATTTTGTAATCTAGATTGAGCATGGAGAGTGGTCGGTATGCAGTTCTGTCCCAAGCCGGTTTCCCGGGTTTGAGGAGTGGAATAATTACTGCTTCTCTTGTTGAAGCAGGCAACCGCCCATCCTGCTTCGCCGATTGTAGAGCTCCACCAGTTTGGGAGCCAAAATTTCGACGTATGTCGAATAGAACTCTACCGGTAATCCATCCGTCCCTGCGCCTTATTTCTGGCCATGCATTTAATGGCTCCTCACACCTTGTCACTCTCTACGTCTCTGCCGAGACTTTCCGCTGCTTCCCTATCTAAGCCTCGAACCCGGCTATATCCTCGTCCATTGGGGCCAATCTGCTCTGATACAAGTCGGTGTAGTATTCCAGGAACTGGGTGTTAATATCCTGCTGTCTATAATTTATCTCGTCCTCCTGCCCCCGGAGCTCCAGTATCGCTGCCCCCCCCTCTCGCCAGATTATCCAGCCAAGCTAAAAGTGCCCCGGATTTATCTCTCTCAGTGTGGGCTCGGGTTACATAATGTTTGTGGTCGAAACAACACAGACGCTCTACATGGGCTGCCATTGCTTCTCTAGCCTCCAAGAGCTATGTGTGTTTATCTACTCTCTCCGGTCTTTCTTTCTCGGCCTCACGGAGTTGCTGTTCCGCTTTCTGCACATCCTGCAAGAGAACCTTCCATGTCCCCACCATCTCTGCAATGCAGCGCCCTCTAATGACAGTTTTAAAGGCGTCCCACTCTGTGAACGGGTTCGTCGCCGTGTTGGCGTTGCCTAGGAAATAGTGATCTATAGCGGTGCCCACTGTAGCATGGAAGACCTGGTCCTCTAGTGCCTCGGTCTTAGGCGCCAAATGGGTATTTTGGGTCGGTCACGGGACCACTCTAGGCACAGTAACAGCGGGTTATGGTCGGAAACCGTTCTGGTCAGGTATTCACTGGCCCTAACACCCCAATGCACATCCGGGGAACACAAGATGGCGTCTAAGCGAACATGCAGTTCATGCAACGCTGAGAAAAAGGAATAGTCTCTCTCCCCAGGATGCTGTGATCTCCAGGTGTCTATCAACCCCCATCTCTGCTGCCAGTTTAGTCGGGCCTCCGCAACCTTATGTTTGGGAGCATCGGGGAGTGGAGGGTGAGATCGGTCCAATCCAACGTCAGTCACACAATTAAAGTCACCACCCAGTAGTACTGATCCCGTCATAGTCGAAGCCAATGTCCTTGAGAGTTGCGATAGGAATGCAGGCTGCTCTGTGTTAGGAGCATACAAACTCCCAAGCGTTATGTCCCTGCCATCTAAGCATCCCGAGACAACCACGAATCTCCCCTCCAGGTCGATTATCTGCCTAGTGCATTGGAAGGGAACTCCCACCCTCACCCAGACCAGGGACCCCCTGGCGAAGGCCGAATAATTGGTATAAAACACTTGCCCCCTCCACCTACGTTGAAGCGCAGCACCTTTCTTCGCCGTTAAGTGGGTCTCCTGTAGGAACGCGATTTGCACCCCCCTCCTGATCAAATATGCATGGATTTTATGGCGGCATAACATGGTGTGCATCCCCAGAACGTTCCAAGATAAACATTTAGGGGCACATGCATCAAAGGTTTTTGCGATCGCAAACGGTGCGAATCGCAAAATCGGCCGCTTGCGATCGCAAATTGGCCTTTGGAGATGCATGAAAGTAGTTTCCTATGCGCAATTTAAGAATTCGCAATTAATTGCGAATTCTAAATTGCGATTGCATTTAAGGAATCGCAATTTGCGATTCCTTAAATGCAATGCTAGAAGCACTTTCAAATAGCGATTTCAGCTATTTGGGACCGCAAATTACAGACAAATCAAACTTGTCTGTAATTTGCAAAACCTTCGAAAAATGCTCTAAAATGCATTTTTTAAGTTTTAGGTTACACACACACATGCCCTTGGGGCATGTGTGTGCGCAACATGGGTGCACATCACAATTTCAGGGTGCAACAGGGTGTCATTTTGACACCCTGGCACCCTTGAAATTGCATTCTCAATTTGCGATTCTCTAATTGCGAATCGCTAATTGAGAATGTCTTCCCATTCATTCCTATGGGCCTCTAGGCCCATAGGAATTAATGGGAGGTATTCCTTAATTGCGACTCGCAATTAGCGAGTCGCAATTAAGGAATGTTTAGGAATCGCTATTTTTATAGCTGATTCCTACATGCATAGGCTTTTGCGATTCCTTAATTGCGATTCCTTAATAATCGCAATTAAGGAATCGCAAAAGCCTACCTTGATGCATGTGCCCCTTAATGCCTACGGTGGTTACCATTGTGGAAGGTGGATCACACTCTTAGTGATTTTACCTAAAGCGGCATGCCTGGCCCACAACAACAACCTCAGAACAAAATGACCCCCCCCCAACTCCCCCTCCCCAGGACAGGTACATACATATTAGTTCCCATCTAAACTTAAACTTAGTGGTAGGAAGTCTTTTGGTAGTGGTGGGGTTATGCAGTTTACCCTACCGGGCCCGGATCTCCTCCAGGCCGCACCCCCCAACATCATGTCTTGCTTGGCAGTTCCAGTGGTCATGTCGTTGGCGGTCAGCTGCTGCTATGTCTGTTTCTCGGGATGAGTCAAACTCGGCTCCTTGGAGGTCCTCCCAAGCACATCATGGAACTTCTCTGTTAAGCAATTTCATCAGCTGTCTGAGGTGTGACTTCTGGTAATTCAATCTCAGAGTCCTCGTTTGCACTAGCTAGTGGTGAACTTTCACATCTGTCAATGTCAGGACCGCTTTTGCTCGAGCCAAGGCTGGTGCCTCTTTCGCTAAGTTCCTCAATTGCCTGCAATACCTTGCGCCGCCCCGTTCGGCGCTCTTTAAAGGATGGGGCTTGTTAGAACTGGAGGTCTCTAGTTGGCAGAGGTAGGTACCTTTGTCCAAATAGGGACCCTTGCTTCTAGTCAGGGTAAGGGGGATACACTACTAAAATAACCCCTGCTCACCCCCTTGGTAGCTTGGCTCAAGCAGGCAGGCTTATCTCAGAGGCAGTGTGTAAAGCATTTGTGAATACATACAGTAATACAGTGACAACACTACAGATGGATGTTGGACTTGGCCCTTTTTGCAGGGTCATCCCTGAACTTTTTGCCTTCCTTCTGTATTTTCTCTGACCTGTTTTTGTTGGTTTTATGACTCTGGGCACTTTTTCACTGCTAATCAGTGCTAAAGTGCATATGCTCTCCCTATGGTAAATTGATGTATGGATTAGTGACTCCATGATTGGATTATTTGATTTACTTGTCAGACCCTAGTATAGTGCACCAGGTGTGCCCAGGGCCTGTAAATCAAATGCTGCTGGTGGGCTTGCAGCACTGGTTGTGCCACCCACAGAAGCAGCTTGTAAAGTGTGTCTCAGGCCTGCCATTGCAGAGCCTGTGTGCAGTCTGTGACTGCCATGTCGACTTGCCAGTCCCTAAACCTTCCCTTTTCTACATATAAGTCACCCCTAAGGTAGGCCCAAGGGCAGGGTGCATTGTATGTAAAAGGTAGGACATGCCCTGATGTGTGTAGCATGTCCTGATAGTGAATTACAGCCAATTTCGTTTTTCACTATTGCAAGGCTACCTGTCCCCATAGGCCAGAATGGGCAGTTTGATTATAACATCTTATAATCCTAACTGACCCAGGGAACATGGTAGAAATTCCAATTTAGTATGCCTGAACTCAGAATGATAAAATACATCTTTTAGTGAAGTTGGTTTTAACATTCTGTGTTTGAAAATACCAATTTTAGAAAGTAGGTATTTTCTTGCCTAAACCATCCAGCCTGCCTCTGCTACCTTGTGTATTGTATGTCTGGTTTTGTGAGTGACAGGGGCTGGGGGGCTCCAGGAGACAGGGTGAGTCAGCACAGGGCTGAATAGACCTACCTGCATGTAGAGTGGTGGGAGGAGTAGCACCTGGGCTTGAATAGGGCTGTGCCTGCCTTCCACAATGCTGGCTCCACCTCCTGTGGTGAGTCTGATGTCCCTGGCCCACACTGACAAAGGAAGAGGGTGTGCACTGGCAGGATGCACCCAGAACTGGTTTGGACTAGGTACAGGACCCTCTGCCTTCAGAGGACAAAGGATTTATGGGTATAAATACTGGGACCCAGACCCCAAGACTTTAGATCACTTCTGGAACAAGACGAACCTTTGCTAAGGAGAAGACCCAAGGAAGCTGCAGGAGTTTGGACTGCCCCTCTGCCATTGTGCTGTTTGCTGGGTTGGCCTGCAGTGGTCTTCATTGCCAAGGAAAGGAGAAGGAACTTTTAAAGAACTTTCATCATCTTGCAGAATATTCTCCAAGGGCTTGAACTAGAGCTTGCCTCCTGCTGAAGTCTCAGGGCTACAAGACTTCACCACCAGCTCCCTCCTGAATTCCCTTGCTGGGGTTTCTGTCTGCAAAAGCCTGCATGTCGCTGGGAGCTGGAAGCGCGACGCAACGAGAAGAAGCGTGTCACTGTCGCAGCTGCTCCCGTCGCATCGCTGGATAAGCGCGTCGTCGCCGCAGAGACCGCTGCCGCATCACCAGAGAAGCGTGCCTTCGTCGCAGCTGCCTGCCGTCGCATCAACGGGGAAGCGTGTCGCTACCGCAAGGGTCGCCGTCGCATCCCCCGAGAAGTGTGTCGCCGTCGCAGCTGCCTGCCGTCGCATCACCGGAGAAGCGTGTCACAGGGCCTGTCGCGGCTCCAAAGATACAGAGTTCGCCGCACGGCCGTCGGGCGTGCACGCATCGTCTTCACATTGTCGCATCGCATCAAGGGCGCACTTTCATCACATCGCACCGGATCGTCGCACCGCATTGAGGCGCCTGCTCGCCGCATCGTCCTCCCTGCGGACCCTTTGTTTGTTTTGCGATATGCATCCCAGGTACTTTTGAGAGAAACGTGTCGCATTTACCATCAACTTGAACTAAGTTACTTCTACCATCTTTTAAGTCTATTTTGAGTACAGTATTGTGGATTTTTGTCATTTGTGGTCTTGTGTTAAGTCCATATAAAGAATACTTATTTTTATAAAACCTGTGTAGTGTCCATCTGTAGTGTTTTCACTGTATTACTGTATGTGTTCACAAATGCTTAACACACTGCCTCTGAGATAAGCCTGTCTGCTCGTGCCAAGCTACCCAGGGGGTGAGCAGGGGTTATTTTAGTAGTGTATCCCCCTTACCCTGACTAGAAGCAAGGGCCCATATTTGGACAAAGGTGTATACCATTGCCAACTAGAGACCCCCAGTTCTAACATTGGTGGTCAGCGGTGGGATTATGGACTTGCATTTGTGACTCATATACAGTTATTGGTGTACACTACTAGTGAGTGCAGACCAAACGCAACGACATACCTTTTTTGGTAGAATTTTTTTCTCTCCTTGGACTGTTATTTTTCTGAGAACTGCCAATTCTTATTGCCATGAGTCCACCAGCATCTATTGCATCTATGGATTCAGAGTTTGAGGAAGAACGGTTGGATACCTATAATGCCAAACAGCTGAAAGCCTTCTGTAGAAAATTTAAAGTTGCTATTCCAGGCCTCACAAAGAAGGATGAGTTCCACAAGGCGCTGAGGGCCTGGGTGGAAGCAAGAAATGCATCTGAAAATGTGGAGCACCCTGTGGAGGAGGCAGAAGAGCAGCTAGATGGGCCAGTGGGTCCAGGGGGGAGAAAGTACTTACCCCGCCAGGCAGCAGTGTTTCTTCCAAAGACCTGTCCCCAGGAGAGCTGGAGGATAGGGAGAGAGATAGAAGGCATAGAATGGAGCTGGCCAGGCTCAAAATGGAGGGTCAAAAGGACCTAGAGAATAAGAAGCTGGAGTTTGAAAATAACAAGTTAGCCTTGGAGAGAGAGAGAATGAGATTGGAACATGAGTTGAGAATGAGAGAGCTTGATTTGGAGCTCGAGAGGCTTGAGGCCATGAGGGTCTCAGCCCAGCAACAAGAAAATTGTGTAGCTCAGGAAGTGAGCTTTGCTGAGTTGGAGGTGGAATCCAGCTCAGATGGTGGCAGCATTATTGAGTTATCTAGTGCTGAGGGGGTAGTACACACACCCAGAGATGTGGCGCCTGACTTGGAGGGGTTAACATACACCAGGAGGTTCAAGGATCTGAGGTAGTCTCAGTGGTGCGCAGTGTCCCGGAAGTAGATTGGGGCACTGGCGCAGGGGTTCATGGTCCTAGTGTTGGGAGGGACACTCCACTGACTCTAGCTGAGAGGAGCAGGGAGGGAGGTTCCGCCATGGTTGAAGTCCTGGTGTGTGAGTATGGAGACCGCCCAGAAGAGTGTGGGCTGAGTGACAGAGACAGTCAGATGTCTTGCCAGTCTCAGGAGAGTGGTGTGGAGTACATGTGCGAGGCACTGGATGGTGAGGTGAAGGATAGTTTGGTTAACCCTTGTAGGGGGCTGTGTGATCCAATTGTGGGAGAGCATATTGTAAGTCCCTGTTTTCCAGAGCTTTGCCAACACCTGTTGGAGAGTGAGTTCTCTGACCCCAGGGAGCTCACCAGGGAGGCAGACCTTTTGGTGGATTCCAGAGGGTCTGAAGAGTCATTGGAGAATGACCCTAAGGGGAGTGGCTCAGGTATCTTCCAACCCAGAGTGTAGGAATTGGTTCAGAGTAGCCCAGCTAGGTCCCGGTGTAGTGGGAGGGGTGTAGGGGCTCACGTCCTGTCTCAGCGGAGACAGAGTGAGTGTGGGGCTGCGTGTCCCCAGGTGCCCGAAACCCAGTCTCAGGGCCTGGATGGTTCTTTAAGGGAACACCAGGTGGGGAGCCTAGTTTGTCCTGGTGGGCCGCCCGTTGAGGGGGATCCCCTAGTGTCTGGTGAACTGGGAGTGTCTGTAAGCACGCCTCCATCAGTTCTGGTGTCTGGCAGTGCCACTCCTAAGTGGAGGGTGCAGAAGTCCAGATTGAGGGGTGAGAGGGAGAAAGAGTCCCCAGTGGAAGAACCAGTGGGTCAGGGGCCAGCCAGAAGGGCTGAGTCACCAATGAATGACCATGGTGACACCACTTCTGTCCTGGGGGATCTTCACGCACTGTCAGATGGACAGGGGTCGGAAGATCTGCGCCAGGCAGACTGTCACACGACACATGAGTTGTGTGTCACCCTCAGGGGGCATATGTGCTCCCCATGAAGTCCTGGTGCGCCGGGCATGTGTTCAACCGCAGGAGTTGGTCCCTGGGTTGGGAAGCCAGGTTCAGGTGCTGTCTGACCTGGAGGGAGGGACAACTGTAAACAGTGTCCTGACAGGTTGGTCTTCTAGGGGTACTACTCCAGGTGGGAGGGTACAACACTCTGGAAGGGGGTGCAGAGGGAGGGAGTCCTCGCCTCTGACCCCGGTTCAACTGGAGGGTCTAGACCCTAGGTTGGAGGGCCAGGTTTGGGGTGTCCCCCGTGACCTGGACACCCAGTTGCAGGATAGAACCCCTGAACTGGTGGGCGAATTGTGCAGGACACCTGCCACAGGTGCCCTAAGCGATACAAAAGGGGATGATGGACGGAACGCTTGAGCCAATCAAACACTCACCCCCAGTCAACTGATCTGGGTTTAATCCATCATCATTCTTTAGCTCACTCCACCACCCCAGTTCAGACATGGCCATATGCAAATCAGTCTGACCCTGTGCCTCATGGGAACAGTCCAGCCCGAACTGCCAAGCCATGTCTTCCTGGACCGGAAACAAGCATCCTAGGACCGGTTTCTGGCATTGTCAGCCATCAGCCAGGCTTGCTTGAATCCAGTGGCAAAGTGAGCAAGGGACCCACGCCTGGGCATACCCCCACCAACTTAGGGCGACCAAGCGATACAAAAGGGGATGATGGACGGAACGCTTGAGCCAATCAAACACTCACCCCAGTCAACTGATCTGGGTTTAATCCATCATCATTCTTTAGCTCACTCCACCACCCCAGTTCAGACATGGCCATATGCAAATCAGTCTGACCCTGTGCCTCATGGGAACAGTCCAGCTCGAACTGCCAAGCCATGTCTTCCTGGACCGGAAACAAGCATCCTAGGACCGGTTTCTGGCATTTCAGCCGTCATCAGCCAGGCTTGCTTGAATCCAGTGGCAAAGTGAGCAAGGGACCCACGCCTGGGCATACCCCGCCAACTTAGGGCGACCAAAGCGATACAAAGGGGATGATGGACGGAACGCTTGAGCCAATCAAACACTCACCCTCAGTCAACTGATCTGGGTTTAATCCATCATCATTCCTTAGCTCACTCCACCACCCCAGTTCAGACATGGCCATATGCAATCAGTCTGACCCTGTGCCTCATGGGAACAGTCCAGCCCGAACTGCCAAGCAATGTCTTCCCTGGACCGGAAACAAGCATCCTAGGACCGGTTTCTGGCATTTCAGCCGTCATCAGCCACGCTTGCTTGAATCCAGTGGCAAAGTGAGCAAGGGACCCACGTCTGGGCATACCTCGCCAACTTAGGGCGACCAATGCGATACAAAGGGTATGATGGACGGAACGCTTGAGCCAATCAAACACTCACCCCCAGTCAACTGATCTGGGTTTAATCCATCATCATTCTTTAGCTCACTCCACCACCCCAGTTCAGACATGGCCATATGCAAATCAGTCTGACTCTGTGCCTCATGGGAACAGTCCAGCCCGAACTGCCAAGCCATGTCTTCCTGGACCGAAACAAGCATCCTAGGACCGGCTTCTGGCATTTCAGCCGTCATCAGCCAGGCTTGCTTGAATCCAGTGGCAAAGTGAGCAAGGGACCCACGCCTAGGCATACCTCGCCAACCTAGGGCTGACCAAAGCGATACAAAGGGGATGATGGACGAACGCTTGAGCCAATCAAACACTCACCCCAGTCAACTGATCTGGGTTTAATCCATCATCATTCTTTAGCTCACTCACCACTCCAGTTCAGACATTGCCATATGCAAATCAGTCTGACCCTGTGCCTCATGGGAACAGTCCAGCCCGAACTGCCAAGCCATGTCTTCCCTGGACCGAAACAAGCATCCTGGGACCGGCTTCGGCATTTCAGCCGCCATCAGCCAGGTTTGCTTGAATCCAGTGGCAAAGTGAGCAAGGGACCCACGCCTGGGCATACCCCCGCCAACTTAGGGCGACCAGTGTATACAAAGGGGATGATGGACGAACGCTTGAGCCAATCAAACACTCAACCCCAGTCAACTGATCTGGGTTTAATCCATCATCATTCTTTAGCTCACTCCACCACCCAGTTCAGACATGGCCATATGCAAATCAGTCTGACCCTGTGCCTCATGGGAACAGTCCAGCCCGAACTGCCAAGCCATGTCTTCCTGGACCGGAAACAAGCATCCTAGGACCGGTTTCTGGCATTTCAGCCGTCATCAGCCAGGCTTGCTTGAATCCAGTGGCAAAGTGAGCAAGGGACCTACGTCTGGGCATACCCCCGCCAACTTAGGGCGACCAAGCTGATACAAAGGGGATGATGGACGGAACGCTTGAGCCAATCAAACACTCACCCCAGTCAACTGATCTGGTTTAATCCATCATCATTCTTTAGCTCACTCCACCACCCCAGTTCAGACATGGCCATATGCAAATCAGTCTGACCCTGTGCCTCATGGGAACAGTCCAGCTCGAACTGCCAAGCCATGTCTTCCCTGGACCGGAAACAAGCATCCTAGGACCGGTCTCTGGCATTTCAGCCGTCATCAGCCAGGCTTGCTTGAATCCAGTGGCAAAGTGAGCAAGGGACCCACGTCTGGGCATACCCCGCCAACTTAGGGCGACCAAAGCGATACAAAGGGGATGATGGACGGAACGCTTGAGCCAATCAAACACTCACCCCCAGTCAACTGATCTGGGTTTAATCCATCATCATTCTTTAGCTCACTCCACCACCCCAGTTCAGACATGGCCATATGCAAATCAGTCTGACCCTGTGCCTCATGGGAACAGTCAGCCCGAACTGCCAAGCCATGTCTTCCTGGACCGGAAACAAGCATCCTAGGACCGGTTTCTGGCATTTCAGCCGTCATCAGCCAGGCTTGCTTGAATCCAGTGGCAAAGTGAGCAAGGGACCCACGTCTGGGCATACCCCCGCCAACTTAGGGCGACCAAAGCGATACAAAAGGGGATGATGGACGCAACGCTTGAGCCAATCAAACACTGACCCCCAGTGCCAGAAACCGGTCCTAGGATGCTTGTTTCCGGTCCAGGGAAGACATGGCTTGGCAGTTCGGGCTGGACTGTTCCCATGAGGCACAGGGTCAGACTGATTTGCATATGGCCATGTCTGAACTGGGGTGGTGGAGTGAGCTAAAGAATGATGATGGATTAAACCCAGATCAGTTGACTGGGGGTGAGTGTTTGATTGGCTCAAACGTTCCGTCCATCATCCCCTTTTGTATCGCTTTGTTCGCCCTAAGTTGGCGGGGGTATGCCCAGACGTGGGTCCCTTGCTCACTTTGCCACTGGATTCAAGCAAGCCTGGCTGATGACGGCTGGAATGCCAGAAACCGGTCCTAGGATGCTTGTTTCCGGTCCAGGGAAGACATGGCTTGGCAGTTTGGGCTGGACTGTTCCCATGAGGCACAGGGTCAGACTGATTTGCATATGGCCATGTCTGAACTGGGGTGGTGGAGTGAGCTAAAGAATGATGATGGATTAAACCCAGATCAGTTGACTGGGGGTGAGTGTTTGATTGGCTCAAACGTTCCGTCCATCATCCCCTTTTGTATCGCTTTGTTCGCCCTAAGTTGGCGGGGGTATGCCCAGACGTGGGTCCCTTGCTCACTTTGCCACTGGATTCAAGCAAGCCTGGCTGATGACGGCTGGAATGCCAGAAACCGGTCCTAGGATGCTTGTTTCCGGTCCAGGGAAGACATGGCTTGGCAGTTCGGGCTGGACTGTTCCCATGAGGCACAGGGTCAGACTGATTTGCATATGGCCATGTCTGAACTGGGGTGGTGGAGTGAGCTAAAGAATGATGATGGATTAAACCCAGATCAGTTGACTGGGGTGAGTGTTTGATTGGCTCAAACGTTCCGTCCATCATCCCCTTTGTATCGCTTGTTCGCCCCTAAGTTGGCGGGGGTATGCCCAGACGTGGGTCCCTTGCTCACTTTGCCAGTGGATTCAAGCAAGCCTGGCTGATGACGGCTGGAATGCCAGAAACCGGTCCTAGGATGCTTGTTTCCGGTCCAGGGAAGACATGGCTTGGCAGTTCGGGCTGGACTGTTCCCATGAGGCACAGGGTCAGACTGATTTGCATATGGCCATGTCTGAACTGGGGTGGTGGAGTGAGCTAAAGAATGATGATGGATTAAACCCAGATCAGTTGACTGGGGGTGAGTGTTTGATTGGCTCAAACGTTCCGTCCATCATCCCCTTTGTATCGCTTTGTTCGCCCTAAGTTGGCGGGGGTATGCCCAGACGTGGGTCCCTTGCTCACTTTGCCACTGGATTCAAGCAAGCCTGGCTGATGACGGCTGGAATGCCAGAAACCGGTCCTAGGATGCTTGTTTCCGGTCCAGGGAAGACATGGCTTGGCAGTTCGGGCTGGACTGTTCCCATGAGGCACAGGGTCAGACTGATTTGCATATGGCCATGTCTGAACTGGGGTGGTGGAGTGAGCTAAAGAATGATGATGGATTAAACCCAGATCAGTTGACTGGGGGTGAGTGTTTGATTGGCTCAAACGTTCCGTCCATCATCCCCTTTTGTATCGCTTTGTTCGCCCTAAGTTGGCGGGGGTATGCCCAGACGTGGGTCCCTTGCTCACTTTGCCACTGGATTCAAGCAAGCCTGGCTGATGACGGCTGGAATGCCAGAAACCGGTCCTAGGATGCTTGTTTCCGGTCCAGGGAAGACATGGCTTGGCAGTTCGGGCTGGACTGTTCCCATGAGGCACAGGGTCAGACTGATTTGCATATGGCCATGTCTGAACTGGGGTGGTGGAGTGAGCTAAAGAATGATGATGGATTAAACCCAGATCAGTTGACTGGGGGTGAGTGTTTGATTGGCTCAAACGTTCCGTCCATCATCCCCTTTTGTATCGCTTTGTTCGCCCTAAGTTGGCGGGGTATGCCCAGACGTGGGTCCCTTGCTCACTTTGCCACTGGATTCAAGCAAGCCTGGCTGATGACGGCTGGAATGCCAGAAACCGGTCCTAGGATGCTTGTTTCCGGTCCAGGGAAGACATGGCTTGGCAGTTCGGGCTGGACTGTTCCCATGAGGCACAGGGTCAGACTGATTTGCATATGGCCATGTCTGAACTGGGGTGGTGGAGTGAGCTAAAGAATGATGATGGATTAAACCCAGATCAGTTGACTGGGGGTGAGTGTTTGATTGGCTCAAACGTTCCGTCCATCATCCCTTTTGTATCGCTTTGTTCGCCCTAAGTTGGCGGGGGTATGCCCAGACGTGGGTCCCTTGCTCACTTTGCCACTGGATTCAAGCAAGCCTGGCTGATGACGGCTGGAATGCCAGAAACCGGTCCTAGGATGCTTGTTTCCGGTCCAGGGAAGACATGGCTTGGCAGTTCGGGCTGGACTGTTCCCATGAGGCACAGGGTCAGACTGATTTGCATATGGCCATGTCTGAACTGGGGTGGTGGAGTGAGCTAAAGAATGATGATGGATTAAACCCAGATCAGTTGACTGGGGGTGAGTGTTTGATTGGCTCAAACGTTCCGTCCATCATCCCCTTTGCATCGCTTTGTTCGCCCCTAAGTTGGCGGGGGTATGCCCAGACGTGGGTCCCTTGCTCACTTTGCCACTGGATTCAAGCAAGCCTGGCTGATGACGGCTGGAATGCCAGAAACCGGTCCTAGGATGCTTGTTTCCCGGTCCAGGGAAGACATGGCTTGGCAGTTCGGGCTGGACTGTTCCCATGAGGCACAGGGTCAGACTGATTTGCATATGGCCATGTCTGAACTGGGGTGGTGGAGTGAGCTAAAGAATGATGATGGATTAAACCCAGATCAGTTGACTGGGGGTGAGTGTTTGATTGGCTCAAACGTTCCGTCCATCATCCCCTTTTGTATCGCTTTGTTCGCCCTAAGTTGGCGGGGGTATGCCCAGACGTGGGTCCCTTGCTCACTTTGCCACTGGATTCAAGCAAGCCTGGCTGATGACGGCTGGAATGCCAGAAACCGGTCCTAGGATGCTTGTTTCCGGTCCAGGGAAGACATGGCTTGGCAGTTCGGGCTGGACTGTTCCCATGAGGCACAGGGTCAGACTGATTTGCATATGGCCATGTCTGAACTGGGGTGGTGGAGTGAGCTAAAGAATGATGATGGATTAAACCCAGATCAGTTGACTGGGGGTGAGTGTTTGATTGGCTCAAACGTTCCGTCCATCATCCCCTTTTGTATCGCTTTGTTCGCCCTAAGTTGGCGGGGGTATGCCCAGACGTGGGTCCCTTGCTCACTTTGCCACTGGATTCAAGCAAGCCTGGCTGATGACGGCTGGAATGCCAGAAACCGGTCCTAGGATGCTTGTTTCCGGTCCAGGGAAGACATGGCTTGGCAGTTCGGGCTGGACTGTTCCCATGAGGCACAGGGTCAGACTGATTTGCATATGGCCATGTCTGAACTGGGGTGGTGGAGTGAGCTAAAGAATGATGATGGATTAAACCCAGATCAGTTGACTGGGGGTGAGTGTTTGATTGGCTCAAACGTTCCGTCCATCATCCCCTTTTGTATCGCTTTGTTCGCCCTAAGTTGGCGGGGGTATGCCCAGACGTGGGTCCCTTGCTCACTTTGCCACTGGATTCAAGCAAGCCTGGCTGATGTCGGCTGGAATGCCAGAAACCGGTCCTAGGATGCTTGTTTCCGGTCCAGGGAAGACATGGCTTGGCAGTTCGGTCTGGACTGTTCCCATGAGGCACAGGGTCAGACTGATTTGCATATGGCCATGTCTGAACTGGGGTGGTGGAGTGAGCTAAAGAATGATGATGATTTAAACCCAGATCAGTTGACTGGGGTGAGTGTTTGATTGGCTCAAACGTTCCGTCCATCATCCCCTTTTGTATCGCTTTGTTCGCCCTAAGTTGGCGGGGGTATGCCCAGACGTGGGTCCCTTGCTCACTTTGCCACTGGATTCAAGCAAGCCTGGCTGATGACGGCTGGAATGCCAGAAACCGGTCCTAGGATGCTTGTTTCCGGTCCAGGGAAGACATGGCTTGGCAGTTCGGGCTGGACTGTTCCCATGAGGCACAGGGTCAGACTGATTTGCATATGGCCATGTCTGAACTGGGGTGGTGGAGTGAGCTAAAGAATGATGATGGATTAAACCCAGATCAGTTGACTGGGGGTGAGTGTTTGATTGGCTCAAACGTTCCGTCCATCATCCCCTTTTGTATCGCTTTGTTCGCCCTAAGTTGGCGGGGGTATGCCCAGACGTGGGTCCCTTGCTCACTTTGCCACTGGATTCAAGCAAGCCTGGCTGATGACAGCTGGAATGCCAGAAACCGGTCCTAGGATGCTTGTTTCCGGTCCAGGGAAGACATGGCTTGGCAGTTCGGGCTGGACTGTTCCCATGAGGCACAGGGTCAGACTGATTTGCATATGGCCATGTCTGAACTGGGGTGGTGGAGTGAGCTAAAGAATGATGATGGATTAAACCCAGATCAGTTGACTGGGGGTGAGTGTTTGATTGGCTCAAACGTTCCGTCCATCATCCCCTTTTGTATCACAGGTGCCCTGGCAATTCTGGAAGGGTGTACCACTCCAGGTGGGAGGGTACAGAGCCCCAATGAGGAGGAGAAGGAGGACCGGGTGTGGGAAAGCCCACCCCAGTCTCCTGTCCAGCCCCCAGGTACAGGCCCGGGGCTGGTGGGTCACTGCCAGGATGTCATACCTGACCTGACAGGAGAGAGAGTGGACAAAGGGTGCCAAGCACCTGGGGCTACTGCCCCCCGCTCTCTAACGCCACAGAGGTTTGAAAGCCCTGCGAGGCATAAGGCCTGGGTCTCATCACTGATCACTGTCAGTGGCCACTGTGGCTTGCTGTCTGTCTGTTGGGACACACCTGTGAGCAAGGTAAGGTTAGGTGCTGCACAGCTGGTGTCCACAGGTGCGGAGAAGGGTTCCCCATGGGTTAGCTTAGTGGGCCCTGAGAGTATGGACAGAGGGATCCAGATAGGTTCAGATTGGCGAAGAACTGGAATATGCCCCTGCTGTTGCGGGCCAGGGTCCATGTTCTATCGCCCAAAGCAGGGAATCCCATCAAGGTAGTGATTGGTCTACCCTGCGTTTTGGCTGGAAGGGGGTTGTGTTGGACTTGGCCCTTTTTGCAGGGTCATCCCTGAACGTTTTGCCTTCATCCTGTATTTTCTCTGACCTGTTTTTGTTGGTTTTATGACTCTGGGCACTTTTTCACTGCAAATTAGCTAAACGTGGACAGTCTCATCACCCGGCTGCTGGAGGGGACATACCTGGAAAAGGATTTCCTGTCAATAAATGGATCGAGAATCTAATTACAATCACCCCCCACAACGAGATTAGAGTCAAAGCATGCATGAAATGATTGAACATGGCCACCGAGTAGGAGCCTCCGGAGGAGCTCCTGGTATGGGGAATACCTATTAGGTTATTATCCCTGCAGGATCCGCCCCTCTGGCCCTCCCATCTGCTTTACCTGGACCGAACTGCTCACTGGACTATACAAGGATCTACATGGACTTATTTGGAGAAGAATAAGTCTTTTTACTCATCTTACCTGCAGGTTCATCCTCCCGGGTGCTACTGGCTCCTCCATGGTAGTGCAGCCTGCCCTGCTGTTGATCAGGATCATCTGGCGAGAGTGGTGAAGATCCTCCTGGTGGACGCCCTCCCCTCGGATTGCCCGCGGTGTCCGCGCGAGTTTCTTTGGAGTCTCCAGCTGGTTACTAGAGATCTACAGTCTTTGTGCTCTGAAGCTGAGCTCTGACGCTGCATCCGCCCATTGAACACGACCTCTCCATTATCTGCCTTCTCCCCGGATCGCTCGTTTTGTCGGGGTGAGTGGCCTGTGAGTTCCCGCCAGTCACGGGAGATCCTTCTCCTGTTGGCACAGAAACGGAGTGCGGCAGCCACATCCTCACGCTTGATGCTCTCTCCCCCTTCCTTGGTGAAGGGCTCTCCTGTCGGTGGTCAAAAGGGGTTTTGCTCTGTCGGCACCATCCTGGCTTGAACCCCGTGTCGCTACCTCTGCCCTGCGAACCCGCACAGGGGCTGCCGGCATCCTGAGTCCGGCCCCCCAACCGAGATCGGGCCTGGCCCTGCTCCCTCGGGACCCGTCTGAAGTCCCGTTTTACCGGATCCGACCTGTGCTGACTACTCTTCACGGCGAGATGTGCTGGCGTTTAGCACCCTGAGCCGAGGCTGTTGTTGATCCAGGCTGAAGCGAACAGACCAGCCTGTTGGTTGTTTTTGACCTGTGCGTCTCCTGGCAGCGCGAGTCAGATCGGTGAATGTTTTCTCTTTTGATTTATTTTGGCCTGTCCTGGGGGCTTAGACTGGACTGGAGACTTTACTCTTGGGCGCCCATTTTGTTTAAGAGGTTTGGCCGACATGTTATACATCTTTTCCAGGCCAGATGACGCTGCCTCCCTTCTTGAGACCTTTGACCAGACATAGAGTGGAAAGTGAAAAAGGACTTGCCCCTTTGTACTCCTAGGGGGGCCATCTTTGAATGGAACTCACTACTTTAAGATAAATCATTCTGCCTGAGCAACTACAGGATATTATCTTTATTTTACTCCACATGCATTAAAATTTGTCCACCCCCACTTTATGAGTCCATATTGCGGCTAGTAACTCTACGCTTCTACTAAAATGCCGCTCCAGCCATCCCACTTCTTCCGGGGTACAGTATATTTTGGATTGGCATGAGACCCATACACTACCCTTCGGACTAATTTGCTCCCAAAAAAAAAAAAAAACATTCTTTTCTATTTTTAATGGCTTCACTCCTGACGGCTCGACAAATTACATCTTATGTCTAATTCCAACCAGACGCCTCACCTATTACACTTTAATTGAACTACCTCTTTGGGAGACTTTTATCACAAATGTTTCTCTTCCTGCTGCCAAACAATCTTTTTATTCTTATTTTTATTTTAATGTTCACTGTACCTCCTTTATATGTATCTTCCTCATTTTGACGCTGCAATATTTTATAAGTATTTCTTACCTGCTGCTTAATAACTTGTAATGCTTCTCTTGTACTGTCACTAGATGTTTTTTTACCTTTTCTACGACCTGTGTATCCAAATGGACCTACCTCCTCTTGTTGCGCCAACATCTCAAATGTCTCGTTACCTGCTGCTATGTCCTTGACATTTTTAGCCACGTGCACTCAAATTTATCTTTCTCATTTTGATGCTATTTTTCTCAAATGTTACCTTGCCTGTTGCTTGTCTATTTGTAATTCATTTGATTTATGACTTGATGTTCCTTTGTCCAATGTCACCTCGTGCGCCCAAACTGATCTACCTCTTCTGGATTTTATAGCCTTGAATGTTGCATTGCCTACTCTTTAATTAGCAACATATTTGCACATTGCACTTTGCTCCCTAGTCTTACTCTGATCACCCTCTTACTTTTCACTTCTGCCTCCTGGTGATCACTATGTCACCCTCTCCTTCTCTATCGTGCTGACCCAAAACACGGTCGCTACCTCTGGTTATCCCTCCTTATCCCAACACCTCTCTGTCTCAATCCACCTTAATATAAGACCCTTGCCCCGGTTTTTGGGCTACTTTTTCCCATTCACAGACTTTTCTCCCACCCCCTCTGCCACTCTCTCCCAACCTTGCGCTTCCCGCCATCTCCTGCCTGCTCACTCGACCATACTAGTTGAATTACCATGCCTCCCCTCAATCATACCCCTACTGCAATGGATACACTCATCACTAGGTTTGGTCCCAACTCTTGGACCATACTTTACCCCCCTAACCTCTCTAAAAATGCCAAATAGAACTTGAAACACAACACAAACTATTAATATGCCACCAAGAAACCTTATTTGTTGACAATTATCTAAGCCTCACCTCCATTATTAAAACTAACTATATCTTTTACACTAGACGCCCCTCTAAATGGAAAAGTATCTTCCTCCATTACCTCCCCATAACAAAATCTTGCAAAATCCCTTATGGCTTAAAGCTGTCCACCACCCCTTCCTCCACTTTCTTAGGCCAAATTGACATCTCTATTTTTAAATCCGGAAATATCCTCATACAAGCCTCCGAAAACCACCTCTCCATCTTTGAGCACCACTTCAGCACCTTATATGATCTACTATCCTCTCCTGCTCATATCTCTACATCCTCTCAATCACAGGAAGACCTCGCGGCTTCGCCCCTTCTGACGCCAACCCCACCACTATCTGATTCTGCAACAACCAATGAAGTCTCTCAATCTCTGACCTTTGATTCCACCGCTCCCTTAGCATCCTTTCCCTCGCTTGACATTTCCACGTCTTACTTATCCACTCAAACCCTCTCTCCCCTCGCCTCATTGGCCTCCCCACCTTCTCCTGATATTCCGTCAACCCTCTCGGCAACTCAAATCCGCTCTACTCCACCTGATGTGCTCCCACTCCATTCCAATCACTCCCTTCTTACCTCTCATTCCCCCCAGCTCCCTCAGATTGATCCCCCTACTCCGATCCCTCTACACACTGCGTCCACTCACACCATCCTCCCTACTGCTCCACTATTGACACCTATCCCTTCCAATCTTAATGATTCCCACCCCCAAAGACTTGATAGCACCTCTCCTCACTTGCCCCTTTCCCCCTCGTCCTCTCATAGCACCCATCAGACCCCTGGATATATGGACGCTCGCACTACAATTCATCCTCAGCCTAGCTTCCGGAACACCCTTCACTTCCCGCCTCCTGGTTTCCCTCCACGTCCACTTCCCATGCCTCTCTCCCTGTCTTATGTTGAACATGCCCCTCTCCCTAACAACCTCCATTCCTCCTTACCGTCCATGCTTTTAACCCAATCGCTTCTTAACATTGAACTCCACCTCTCTATCTTGACGTTGGAACTTTCATCTCTCAGGAAAGACATTAACTCCCTCTCTGATACTAAGCCTGCCAATCATCCCTTCACAACGGGTGGCGTACATACTAACACTTCTTTCCCCCTACAAAGATGTACTACTCTTATGGCATTTCAGCTGAGGGACTTCCTGGGAACTGTCCCCTTATCCCATCCCAAGCCCCGACTCATCACTCCTCCCCGGACCCCTGGGAATTAAATAATACCGTCCCTCCTAGCTCTATGACTGTTGACTCTCTTATGCCTCACTCCTCTATTCTGGTGATCCTGGGAAGAAGCCGCATCCCTGCCTCCACTGGCTCGCCCAGGCTTCCTCCACAACTCATTGCGACCACTGATCCTCTTACACTGCACTCCACTATTCCCGTGATCCTGGGGATAAACCGTACCCCTACCTCCCCTGGCTCACCCAGACCTCCCCCGCAACTCACCACTATTCATTCATTCTGGCTGCTCCCCTGATACCAACCATAAACCCCTCAACTGCATGCTGGTCAACTGCCGATCGGCTGCACGACATGCATCAGAAATCTCGGAAACCATCCTTAGTGAAGCCATTGACATTGCTTTTCTTACGAAAACCTGGCTCTAGGCTCACTCTTCATCGATTCTTGACTTGCTCTCCCCCCCCGGGTTACTCTATCCTCAGAAAAGATGGGCTTGACATAATTGGGGGGGGGGCCTAGCCATAATTCATAAAGATGAACTCTGACTCTCCCTTGTTAAGAATACTGATCAATTCACTTTCGAATACATGGGAGTTGAACTTAAAGTTCAGGGGGCCCCTTCTATTCTGCTACATAATATTTACCATCCCCCTGGTGACCCTTTGCCATTTGTAGAGGAATTGTCTGACTTACTCTCACAAGCCTCGATTTCAAATTCCAAAAACATTTTCCCCGGAGACTTTAATATTCACTGGAACAATAAGGCTGATCCCTCGGTTAACATCATCAATGACCTCCTCGAGGTTACTGACTTGATTCAACTTTGCCATTCACCAACACCTTCCAAAGGGGCTACTCTTGACGCTATCATTACTAGCAAAGATCTGGCTTCCCTTTCGCACATTGTCCCTATTGACTGGTCGGACCATCACCTTATCCTCTTCACGATTAACAGCGCTGCACCTCCCCCTTCCCCCAAAAACATCAAACATAAGAAATTAACCAGAAATCTTCACCTTATTCCTCCTGGCGAATTGGAGACTAAGATCAAAGCAAAACTTCAACTTCCACCTTCCTCACAAAATGCCAATGATCTTACTGAACACTACAACAAATCCATCATTGAGGTTCTTGACCTAATCGCTCCAGCCAAATTAAAATCACAAAAAAACATCCCTGACAAATCCTGGTTTAATGCTGATCTCAATAATGAGAGACGAGCGCTTAGGATGACCGAACGCACTTGGAGACAACATCCCTCCCCCCCAAATCTTGCCCTCCTCAGAACCACTAGGGTTAATTATAAAAAACACATCCTCAATGAAAAGGCCTCCTTCTTCCGCGCGACAACTCGACCGAGCTAAGAATAGACCTAGAGAACTATTCAGCATCATCAAAAATCAAACAGCTTCTGCTCCCCCAAATTGATGGCCTCCACCGAAAGATGTGAAGAAATTGCGAATTTCTTTTCTGATAAAATCTCCAAGATTGATCTATCCTTTGCCGCAACTCCCTCCCCTCAGTGCTCATCACCCCTCGATGTCTTCCCATCCAAGTCTCCTGTTACGCCTTCGCCCCCTCCTAACTCTGTTTGTCTCCCTCACACCGTCGCCCCCCTTGAACATTTCCTCACCAGTCCATAGTTAAAAAATAATGCATCTTGGCGTTGCTTTAGCCCAGTTACTGAGCGAGATGTCCTCAACATCATCACTAAGCTTAAACCCTCCTCTCATACCTTTGACCCTCTCCCCGCCAACCTCGTTCAAGATTTAAAGCATATCATTGCTCCTTATTGGACTAGCATCATCAACTCTTCCTTGACCACAGGATTTGTCCCTGTTTCCCTCCAGCTTGGCCAAATCTCTCCCACCCTCAAAAATACCACTGCTGACCCCAATGACCTTAACAATTTGCATCCTATCTCTAATCTGCCTCTTCTTTCCAAGGCCCTTGAAAAATGCACCTTGCTCCAACTGGACAAACACATTGACTCATTTAGCCTATTGGACACATTACAGTCAGGCTTTCGAAAGGGCTGCAGTACTGAAACTGCGATGCTCAACAGTGTTGATGATATCCACCACTCCCTCGATAAGGGGGAGGCCTCCCTTGTCATTCTTCTTGACCTCTCAGCTGCTTTCGATACTGTAAACCACTCTGCCTTACTTAACACCCTCAAAGATCGATTTGACTTCAACGGTCTTGTTCTTGAATGGTTCACCTCCTTCTTTCAATACAGAACCCAACAAATTAAAATCAGCAATTGCCTTTCGAAACCTATGCCGGTCTCCTTGGGTGTTCCCCAGGGCTCTATTCTCTCTCCTTCTCTATTTAACCTCTTTATGGAACCCCTCACCCTCATTCTAAAGCAAGCAGCAATCAACTATCACCTCTATGCGGATGATACCCAGCTTTACTATAAAATCAATTCCCATGCAGACATTCTTCACCTCAATGATGCCCTGACTAAGATTCAACAATGGTTCCATCACAATCACCTTAAACTCAATCCTAAAAAACAGAAGTCATTCTCTTTGCTCCTAAAAATAACCGGCTCCCCATTCAACATTGGATCTCTGATCTTAAAGCCCTCAACTGCTCCTTGTCTACCTCTAGCTCAGTAAAATCCCTCGGAATAAGTATTGATCAAAACATCAGCCTTTCTCCCCACATAAAAAATGCAGCTAAAGGCGCTCTCTTTTCTCTACATCACCTCAAGAAAATTAAACCCTTCATTCCTGTTGATGACTTTAAATCTGTTGTTCAATCATTAGTACTCTCCAGATTGGACTATGGTAACGCCATTCTCGCTGGAACACCTAAAGTCCACTTAGCCCCAATCAAGTCAGTCCTTAACCTCGCGGCCAGGCTTATTTCTGATTGTAAGAGGTTTGATCACATCTCTCCCATCCTCAAAGATCTCAAATGGCTTCCTATCGAAGACAGATCCACCTACAAGAATGCGTGCATTACGCATAAAGCCTTGCATCTTCAAACCCCACTGTATCTCTCACAAAAACTTCACAAAGCGGGCTGTGCCAGAGAAATGAGGAGCACAAATACCCTCATTCTGGTACCTCCCTTGGTAAACAAGAAATCAACCCAGTCACGCTCTTTCTCCGGAAACGCGCCTACTATCTGGAACTCACTCCCCAAAGACCTACGTTGCAACCCCTCCTACCTCAGCTTCAAAAAAGATCTCAAGCAACATCTTCTCTACAAATACTGGGGTCCTTAATCCCGCTATCTAACAGGGTCTCTCAACCTGCCCATGACGGTGCTATGTTTCTCACCACATTATACCTGTTTTACTACCCCCGCCTCTCTCCCTCACATATACTTCCACCCTCCTTCTACTAGTCCTCATATTATTACCACCTACTCCTACATGCTATCTCCTCTCCTTTCACCTTCCTCGGTTCCACCCTACCTACATACTTTCCCCCATCATCTCTGGCTACCCACGCTTGCACAACTATCCAAATCATGGTTATGGATTATATGTACTTCTGATCTTCTTGTCCATGTAGTTATTGTTCATTGCATTTTGTTCATATTTTTTTCACCCTTTTCCTTTTTGTATGAATGTAATATTACAATCTGTTTCTACTTCCAATCCCTGTAAAGCGCTCTGATACCTTTGGGTCTAGCCAGCGCTATATAAAACTGTTTAAATAAATAAATCAGTGCTAATGTGCATATGCTCTCCCTATGGTAAATTGATGTATGGATTAGTGACTCCATGATTGGATTATTTGATTTACGTGTCAGACCCTAGTATAGTGCAACAGGTGTGCCCAGGGCCTGTAGAATCAAATGCTGCTGGTGGGCTTGCAGCACTGGTTGTGCCACCCACAGAAGCAGCTTGTAAAGTGTGTCTCAGGCCTGCCATTGCAGAGCCTGTGTGCAGTCTGTGACTGCCATAGTCGACTTGGCAAGTGCACCCACTTGCCAGTCCCTAAACCTTCCCTTTTCTACATATCAGTCACCCCTAAGGTAGGCCCAAGGGCAGGGTGCATTGTATGTAAAGGTAGGACATGCCCTGATGTGTGTAGCATGTCCTGATAGTGAATTACAGCCAATTTCGTTTTTCACTATTGCAAGGCTACCTGTCCCCATAGGCCAGAATGGGCAGTTTGATTATAACATCTTATAATCCTAACTGACCCAGGGAACATGGTAGAAATTCGAATTTAGTATGCCTGAACTCAGAATGATAAAATACATCTTTTAGTGAAGTTGGTTTTAACATTCTGTGTTTGAAAATACCACTTTTAGAAAGTAGGTATTTTCTTGCCTAAACCATCCAGCCTGCCTCTGCTAGCTTGTGTATTGTATGTCTGGTTTTGTGAGTGACAGGGGCTGGGGGCTCCAGGAGACAGGGTGAGTCAGCACAGGGCTGAATAGACCTACCTGCATGTAGAGTGGTGGGAGGAGTAGCACCTGGGCCTGAATAGGGCTGTGCCTGCCTTCCACAATGCTGGCTCCACCTCCTGTGGTGTGTCTGATTTCCCTGGCCCACACTGACAAAGGAAGAGGGTGTGCACTGGCGGGATGCACCCAGAACTGGTTTGGACTATGTACAGGACCCTCTGCCTTCAGAGGACAAAGGATTTATGGGTATAAATACTGGGGCCCAGACCCCAAGACTTTAGATCACTTCTGGAACAACAAGACGAACCTTTGCCAAGGAGAAGACCCAAGGAAGCTGCAGGAGTTTGGACTGCCCCTCTGCCAGTGTGCTGTTTGCTGGGTTGGCCTGCAGTGGTCTTCATTGCCAAGGAAAGGAGAAGGAACGTTTAAAGAACTTTCATCATCTTGCAGAATATTCTCCAAGGGCTTGAACTAGAGCTTGCCTCCGGCTGAAGTCTCAGGGCTACAAGACTTCACCACCAGCTCCCTCCTGAATTCCCTTGCTGGGGATTCTGTCTGCAGAAGCCTGCGTGTCGCTGGGAGCTGGAAGTGCGACGCAATGAGAAGAAGCGTGTCGCTGTCGCAGCTGCTGCGGTCGCATCACCGGAGAAGCGTGTCGTCACCGCAGAGGCCGCAGCCGCATCACCAGAGAAGCGTGCCTTCGTCGCAGCTGCCTGCCGTTGCATCAACAGGGAAGTGTGTCGCTACCGCAAGGGTCGCCGTCGCATCCCCCAAGAAGCGTGTCGCCGTCGCAGCTGCCTGCCGTCGCATCACCGGAGAAGCGTATCGCAGGGCCTGTCGCGGCTCCAAAGATACAGAGTTCGCCGCACGGCCGTCGGGCGTGCACGCATCGTCTTCACATCGTCGCATCGCATCAAGGGCGCACTTTCATTGCATCGCACCGGATCGTCGCACCGCAACGAGGCGCCTGCTCGCCGCATCGTCCTCCCTGCAGACCCTTTGTTTGTTTTGCGTTACGCATCCCAGGTACTTTTGAGAGAAACGTGTCGCATTTACCATCAACTTGAACTAAGTTACTTCTACCATCTTTTAAGTCTATTTTGAGTACAGTATTGTGGATTTTTGTCGTTTGTGGTCTTGTGTTAAGTCTATATAAAGAATACTTATTTTTATAAAACCTGTGTAGTGTCCATCTGTAGTGTTTTCACTGTATTACTGTATGTGTTCACAAATGCTTAACACACTGCCTCTGAGATAAGCCTGTCTGCTCGTGCCAAGCTACCAAGGGGGTGAGCAGGGGTTATTTTAGTAGTGTATCCCCCTTACCATGACTAGAGGCAAGGGTCCCTATTTGGACAAAGGTGTATACCATTGCCAACTAGAGACCCCCAGTTCTAACAATGGACACCACACAAGTTGTATATAAAAATAAGTACTCTTTATATAGACTTAACACAAGACCAAAACGACAAAAATCCACAATACAATAGAAATATGCCTGTCAAAATGGTAGAAAATAGTTCAGTTCAAAGGCAGGTGATAAATGCGACACTCTATGTTCAATGTACCTTTGGATGCGTAACGCGATACAAACAAAAGAGTTGCAGGGAAGGTGATGCGTCGGTTCCTTACATGCAAGAACGGTGATGTGTCGGTTCCTTGCTCCGGGGGATGTGATGCGTTGGTTCCCTACTGCTGCGTAGGGGACGGTGATGTGTCGGTTCCTTACCGGAGAGGAGGTGATGCGTCGGTTCTTCACTGCATGGGGAGGTGATGCGTCGGTTTCTTACTGCGCTTCTGTGGCGATGCGACCAGCAGCGCCTCCATGCGATGACGACCCGGTGCAATGAAACAAAATGGCGTCTTCTTCTCGATGCGACAACGAAAGGGGCGATGCGTGCTCGCCCGACGGCTGTGCGGCGATTCGGTGAATCTTCTGAGCCGCGACAGGCCCTGCGACACGCTTCTCCGATGATGCAACGGCGTCTGCTGCGACGGCGACACTCTTCTCCGGTGATGCGAGGAGCTTCGGTGATGCGATGGCGACAGCGGCGGCACGCTTTCTCGGCGACGCGACGACAACTGCTGCGGTGGCGACACGCTTCTTCTTCGTGAGTCGCGCTTCCAGCTCCCAGCGACACGCAGTCTCTCAGAAGGCCCAACACAACAGTAGGCACTTCAAATTCCCAGCAAGGGAATTCAGGGGAGCTGGTTGGTGAAGTCTTGTATCCCTGAGACTTCAGCAGGAGGCAAGCTCAATCTTCAAGCCCTTGGAGATTTTCTGCAAGATGATGAAAGTAGGCACACAGTTTCTTTCTCCTTTCTTTGGCAATCAGGCAACCACTGCAGGCCAATCCCTCAAACAGCGCACAGCATAGGGATAGTCTCCTCCTTCAGTTTCTCTGGTGCGTCTTCTCAGCAAAGGTTCTTCTTGTTTCCCAGAAGTGATCTAAAATCTTCGGGTCTGGGTCCCAATATTTATACTAGCAAATCCTTTGTCCTCTGAAGGCAGAGGGTCCTGTACCTAGTCCAAACCAGTACTGGGTGCATTCTGCCAGTGCACACCTTCTTCCGTTGTCAATGTGGGCCAGGGACATCAGACGCACCACTTGAGGTGGAGTCAGCATTGTTGAAGGCAGGCACAGTCCTATTCAGGCCCAGGTACTACTCCTCCCACCACTCTACATGCAGATAGGTCTATTCAGCCCTGTGCTGACTCACCCTGTCTACTGGAGACCCCCAGCCCCTGTCACTCACAAACCCAGACATACAATACACAAGCTAGCAGAGGCAGGCTGGATGGTTAGGCAAGAAAATACCTACTTTCTAAAAGTGGTATTTTCAAACACAGAATGTTAAAACCAACTTCACTAAAAGATGTATTTTATCATTCTGAGTTCAGGCATACTAAATTTGTTTTTCTACCATGTTCCCTGGGTCAGTTAGGATTATAAGATGTTATAATCAAACTGCCGATTCTGGCCAATGGGAACAGTTAGCCTTGCAATAGTGAAAAACGAAATTGGCTGTAATTCACTATCAGGACATGCCACACATACCAGAGCATGTCCTACCTTACACATACAATGCACCCTGCCCTAGGGCCTACCTTAGGGGTGACTAATATGCAGGAAAGGGAAGGTTTGGGGACTGGTAAGTGGGTACACTTACCAAGCCGACACAGCAGTACCAGACTGCACACAGGCTCTGCAATGGCAGGCCTGAGACACACTTTACAAGCTGCTCCTGTGGGTGGCACAGCCAGTGCTGCAAGCCCACCAGCAGCATTTGATTCACAGGCCCTGGGCACAAACAGTGCACTGTTCTAGGGTCTGACAGTGAATCAAATAGGCCAAACATGGAGTCACTAATCCATACATCAATTTACCATAGGGAGCACTTGCACTTTGGCACTGAATAGCAGTGGCAAGGTGCCCAAAGCATCTAGACCAGCAAAAACATATCAACAACAGTGGAGGCATAGTGAAAAAATGGAAGGGAGACCCACGCCAAGGATGCCAGGTCTAACAGGGCTCTAGACGAGTGCTGACTCTTGGTTGGATTTTGCTGTGTCAGGTCCGGAGATGAGGTGCGATCATCTTGATTCCGGCAGGATTCTAGCCACTCGCATGCCTCTTGCAGGGTAGTGAAAAATTGTGTCCCTGATTTGTCAATCACCTGGAGGCGTGCTGGAAACAGCATTGCATATGGGATCTGCAATTGTCGCAGCTTTCGCTTGAGGGCCAGAAATGACGCTCACTGGCGTTGCACTTCTCTTGTAAAGTCTGGAAATATCATCACTTTGTTATTACCTATCTGCAGGTCCTGTTTTTGACGGGCTTGTTGAAGAATATGGTCATGATCCCTGAAGTGAAGGAATTTCGCCACAAGTGGACGAGGGGGGGCTCCGGGCTTGGGAGGTCTGGCAGGGACTCTATGAGCTCTCTCCATTGCATAAAAGGGGGAAAGACCCTTCGGGGCCACTTCTGCCCTAAGCCAGTCCTCAAGGAATCGCACCGCATCTGTGCCCTCTGCCCGTTCCGGAACCCCCACTATGCGTAGGTTGTTCCTACGGGATCTAACCTCGCTGTCCTCTGCCCGTGCTTCTAGCACCTTGACCTTGGCTTCCACACTTTTCAGCGATTTCTGTAAAGTGGTCATCGCTTGGCAGTTCGGGCTGGACTGTTCCCATGAGGCACAGGGTCAAGACTGATTTGCATATAGCTGTGTCTGAACTGGGGTGGCGAAGTGAGCTAAAGAACGATGATGGATTCAACCCAGATCTGTGACTGGGGGTGAGTGTCTGAAAAGTTTCAGCGCTCCGTCCATCATCTCCTTGTGTTTGGTTTTTATTCACATTCATCTTACAGCCTTTGCACACACTTAAGTTAAAATATGATTTCACATTATAAATCCCTATCAACAAGTAAAAGCAAGAAAGCAGGAGGAAGACAGCAAGAAGAAGGAAGTTAAACGCACAAAGGTAAAGTTGAAGGGGGCAACTTGTAAGGTTAGACAAGAGCCAGATCAAATGAAGAGGTGAAGAATGAAAGAGACTGGGGTACAGATTAGGGGTGGGACACAGGAGTCAGGTCAGGGAAAAGGTAGCACATGAAAGGTTTTATGGCTATAATGGCAGTTTTTCTTGCCACACCAGTTCACATTTGGGATTTAGCATAGTCTGTCCATGTGTACCTTGCTTTCTTCTTTATCTTTTTGAACTGCAGTATATGGCTCTGCTTCACCTATGTTTGAAGATAGTATCCTGGTTATCATTGGGGTCACTTGTACCTTGCCTTTGGAAAACCATGCATGATGTAAAAAACACTGGTCAAACATATATGTATGTGGGATAGTGGTTCACTTCTGATGTAATCCTATGGTGTAGTATGTTTTTCAGTGTATGCCCTGCAGAGGTTACCCAATTCCACCCTGAAAAAAAATGCCTAGAGCGCAGACAATACATACATGGCTGTGAATATAATATGCCGGTTCGAGTCAAGGCTGGTTTGGATCTTCTGTTTTCCACTTCACCCCTCTCTTCCCCTTTGTGTATACACTTGGAAACAGGTTTCTATTGTCATTTCAGACTCCATACCATACAGAACACCGCAGCCAGACTCGTCCTCGGCATCCCTCAACACGAACACATCACCCAACACCTGCGGAACCTCCACTGGCTCCCCGTTGAGAAGAGAGTAACTTTCAAGATACTCACCCACGCCTACAAATGCCTCCACAACACCGGACCCTAAAACCTCAATGAGAGAATCTCCTTCCACGTACCCAGGAGAAACCTCCGATCTGCCGACCCCGCCCTCGCCGAGAACAGGTGGAAGAGCCTTCTCCTACATCACGGCCAAGACGTGGAACGAGCTCCCGATCAACATCAGACGCACCCCCTCCCTGAACATCTTCAAGAAGACACTCAAGACCTGGCTCTTCGACTGAACGGAGCTGCTTACCCCAGCGCCTTGAGACCCTCACGGGTGAGTAGCGCGCTTTACACACCCCTGATTGTTTGATTGATTGATTTCAAAGCTATATTAGTCATGAAATTCGGGAGTTACATTGAAGTCCTGCTGTTCAAAACTCCAGTACTGAAACAACTAGACAATGTGGTGCATTTCAAAATAGATCGGGAGGCCCTATCCCAACATCCATTTGGCTGCTGCTGTTCTACCTTGGGATTCGTTTTTAAGAAAAGCTCTTGGGAAACTTTGCTACAGCTCTGGACATTTCTGGGTCTGTGTTATTCAGGAGATACAAGGCGTGATTTAGAGTTCAGCTGACATGTTACCCCATTACAAACGTGACGGATATCCCATCCGCCGTATTGGATATACTGCATTTGTTATATGACGGACGGGACACCTGTCACGTTTGTGATGGAGTAACCCATCCACTGAACTTTAAATCAGGCCCATAGTCTAATTTATTTGTATAATCTTATTCACAGGGCTTTCATATATTTCAAAAGAAGTTTTAATCTAAATTCCGTCTAGTCAGAGCAGATCATAATGCACCAGGGTGACCACAACTCAAAGTCCACACTCATGGGTTGATGATTCTTCTCTTACTGTTTCCACCAGATAATGCAGGCTCTTATTATGACCAAACCATGCAATTTCCTATCTGCTATTGAAGGGATCATGGAGTGCTATATCTAATGAGGTCTTTCACATAAAAAGTCTTCTTTCCAGGGAACATTCCAGAATTTGCCCACAGCTTTTTTCATCTCTTGAGCATTTGTTTTTGCATGGTGTCCTTATTGATTGCTGGAAGCTCAGTACCTAGAACTTTCTCAGATTAAAGATTTCCATCAAATTCATAATATCTTGAAGCTGCTTGGCATTATTCAAGTTCACAATATCTCTCTAGCTTATACGAGTTTGCACATTTCCTTGGAGCTTTAGATTTTCTGTGCATTTCTGACACAAAACACCTGTGCACTCATTGGGTCATATCCACTGCCATCCTCCAACATTGCACTGGGAATTGAGCTCTGAATTTTCAGTTAATATTTCCTCTTCTGGCTATCTAGGAGTTCCACTTCTGACTTTTTTCCAGACACATCAGCTCCCTAAAGACATAAGCCACCAATTTTTGTTTGATGTATCTTCTCCACCTGGGCAAAGCATTTCATCCAATGTTTCCTCTAAGTGTAAAAAACCCTTAATGGTTCCTTTTGCCTTTGACATCATATATTTCTCGTGTTTTTTCCATTTTAAGTTTTGGTTGTTTGTCACCCCAGATATTGAAACATTGTCACCCTTTACTAGACATGTTTCCTCCCTGTATGTTTTTAAGACAGTTGTTCCTGGTTCTCCATTCACATTGGACAATGTTATTTTTTACAATTTGTGGGTTATGTCTCGATGCCTAGAAGGTTCGAGGAAAAGCCTGACAATCACCAAAGTGTAAAAGGGAGGAGTTGCATCTGACAGCAAACTTTTGTTTATGCCACAGATAAAAGCAGCTGTATCATTAGATTTCTTTCCACTTCACCTTCTGTAACATTTGAAAAACATTATTTATTTCTCTACGTGAAGTTTTATAAAGTGTGGACCACATCGGTGGGACATAACTGCAATTTTATAATTGGCATAGAGAACAAAATATTATTGTAGGAAGATTTACATAATACTTTGTAGCTTTATCTTGACCAGGCTGAATGCAATGTACTGTGCCTATCCCTACAAGGCCCTCTGGTTAATTGTTTGCTTTCACCAACCTTCTAGATGACGACCTAATGGGTCTTGCTTTCAGTGGGAAATTATATTTTCGTGAGCTTTGTTTTTCATAACATTTTTATATGTTCTTTGGTACTTATCTGCCTGTTTCCCTTTGAGGCTGCATACTTTATATATTTCTAAGTGCTGTTTCATCACAATCATTGTCATGTTTATAGAGAGAGCTACAGCTTTGTACCTATCAAGCACAGTTAACTGTAAGACATGAATGGCACACTGAAAACAGTATCCATGATTACAGAGGTTCTCATGAAACATCAAAGCCATGTGTAGGATCTGTGTGGCTCCTCCTTTACTTTGATAAATATTTCTACAGTGTGTACATTGCGTATAACCTCGATAGTTACTGTCTATGCAAGAAATAACTGCAGTGGGGAAAGCAGCCTAAAAGGCGAGTGCACAACTTTGTTTTTCATTGAGGACATCATTTTCCCTGTGGAGAAACCCCTTCTCCCACACCTTCATGAAGATTGTGGGTGTTCCCTTTCCCCGCAGACCTTGGAAAGGGACTTACACCAGCACGAAATCTTTGAATGTTTCCATGAAGAAAATGGACTGATAAGAGTTTGTGAAAGCAGCGAACCTCACAAGCTTATTCACAAATTCTCAAGGCGAACCATGCCTTGAACCTACCACTTATCCCCTCCCACGTGTGGATTTACAATTGTATGCACTCATAGCGTGTAACTACACAGCACTAAAATAATTTACGTCTAACAGGTATCCTTTGGTGGATAGTTATCAGGCATAGAAAAAAGCTTCTTTTGGCATCCAACTAGGTATGCTCTTGTGAGTTAGGCCCGCAGTGTTCCAGGCATAAGAGCAAAGGCCTTTAGTACCAAAAAACAGATAAGACCTGTCTGTCAACAGCATCAAGGGTTCTCATCTGTGGACTTTTTGTTTGTCCAACTCTGTTGGGGAACCTTAGTGTTCTGTATGCTCTCCCACATGTAAGGACCCAGGAATCATACAAAAATGTCTGACAAGGCCTTACACACTACACTGGATGTAATGCTTCGCCATCGGCCCAAAACACTTGCCAGAGAATATGCTAGTGGTGAGTGGCCTCCCTGGATTAACAGGGAGTAATTATTAGGGTAGTGGAATATGGGATCCAATGTGTGAGTAGAAAAAACTCTGGACCCTTCCCAGTATATTTCCTTCATTACTGGTGGGTTTAAGAGATGATTAAAAAAAAATGTTCTATGTTATTCCTGAGGGGGCTAATTACCCCCGCATCCTCCACATCAACATGTTTCAGCCCTTGCTAAGACTCTGTCTGGGGTTCCATGCTTTCTTCAGGACAAGGATCTCTGGTGTCTTAGCTTAATCACTATTCACACTCATCCCACATACATAAATATAGTACCCTCTTATAAATGTCAGCTGGGAAATGTCATTTTTTTCAGCACTCATTGGTGGTCGTATGGCACATAAACACAAATGAATTAAATAAAATAGATATTGATAAAAAGGACATCACAGAACATTAAAGCATGCATATTTTGTAAATATGCCACTGTACTCATCACCCGTGTGGGAAAACACTGCATACCACTGCAAATAATTTTTTATGTGGTTAAAATCATGCACTAAAAATGCTTGCCCCATCCATTCATCCCGTCTCACCCTAGACTAGCTTGGGAAAGGCCTCAAGGATGAGCTCACGTGCCGGCGGGATCCTTGTTGTCTTACCCTATTAAGAGAGATACCTGCTCAGCAAGGCTCCTCAATGCGTCAAGATTTAAATCCCAGTGTAGAGCTGTGCACTGAAAATCCCTCCCTACTTCATCCAAGATTCTTCCTCGTTGTATTCCAAAGCTCTTCGTATCTTTTTGATCTTCCGGACAGCCCGTGTTTATGAAGCTGCACCAGGCGCCTGCGTGCTTTGCACGTGTACGTCTCAGGTGCGCCTCAGTGCCAGGATATGGAGTTACCGGCAGGCTTGTGGTCTAAACCAGAAACCAGTGTGTATTGGGGTTGCTCTTCACTGACGTGCCACTATGCCTGTCGAGAAAGGAAGTCGCTTTCAAGGCACTTATTGGGCTGCTGCTAGGTACATGTTGATATTGGCATATGGCATGCACCACAGCTTACCATGCAGTTGAGGCTGATGGCATTTGAAAGTGGTGAGCGTAAAAGTTTGGTATGACTTATGTAGTGAGCAATGCGAACAAGCTTAATGGACAAAAGTGGGGTCCATGCTGGGCCCTCCTCCTCCTTCTCCAGAGAAAAATTGAAAAAAGATTGCCAAATGGTGCATTTTAAAGCAAAGTAATTCAGTGATAAAGCAAGGCTTTATAGTCTTGAAATATTAAACGCATTAAAAACTGCCCTGTCTCTTACTACATTAATATGTTCAACAGTTACTGTAATGTGCAAATTGTATAATGTGACAACTTCAGCCTTTTAAAGTGTGGGCTTGCCTAGTGTCTTGCTCTGCATGCGGCATCAAATTTGGAAGAAAATGCTCTAACCAGGCTTTGAGAAGGACCCACGCCTGCTGACTGCAATCAGATACATCGAAATATAAGACAGGTCTTTAAGTGGTATGAAAAATGTGACGGCTTTCTAAAAGGGAACATGTAAAATAAACTTCTGTGAATCCCATAGTGTGCTAACTGACCGGTAATTTGGTTTCTCTCTGAGATGTAATTGCATATATATATATATATATGACACCACACCTCCCATTCCCAAAGGGAAAGCGAGCACGCACACGAAGTTGCAGGGTAATAAGCTTCTTTAATTCATCCGACCTTCCTCAGCCCAAGAAGTCAAGAGAGACGCGTTTCGGCTGACACAGCAGCCTTTATCAATCTGATATATATATATATATAGAGAGAGAGAGAGAGAGAGATAGATATAGATATAAATATATATATATGCACACATATATATATGTATATATATATATAGAGAGCGAGAGAGATCAATATATATATATTGGAGAAGAGTTAATTTCAGCAGTGACATCGGGACACTTTTATTTGCACACATTTACGTTGTTTAATTTATCCAGCACTCACTATGAGATTTCAGGAGGCAATTGAAAACGTTTTCCCTTCAGCCGAGATGGTGCAGTCTGGGAACCGCAGTCCATCGAGTAGGACTGCAGTGACGTTTCAAGGAATGTAACTCAGCTGGGCTTCCACCAATGGGAGCGCGATTAATATTTAAACAACGGACTGATGCAAACTACTGATGTATGGCATATGAATAAGGCAGTTCGCCGAAACGCGTCATGCCGACAATGCTCGAATAAACGTATTCTTCCAGGAATCCCCGCTGTGTCTCTCCGGTTTCTGTTATGAGGAGAAATCTTTTGGTGGATATATATATATATATATATAAAACACAACAACTGACCTACACCCAAAACCTGTCAGTACAATTGGCTTTGTCAATGGTTGCTAGCTGTTTAAGATAAGTGAGTAACAACAAGGATTTGTTATAATGAATTAACCTTGAAAATGTTTCAGTTCTGAAATTTCAACAGTATTGTGGCCTGTGGAAGGAATTTTGGCCTTCAGTTATGTGCGCTTTATGTTAGATATGTATGCGCTTTTTCTCTGCGCATCTCGACCATCTACACATCTTCAACCACCTCTCTTTCCTCTTTAGCACCCTCTTTTCACAGTTCCCCGAATGCACTTCCTTGCATCTCCCTCACTTCACCACTTCCAAACATACACTGCACTCACTCACATTTTAGCAATGTATTTCTTTTTGCTTTTGCCCTGTAAATATTTTGACATCTGTGTATCCCCTTCACACACATTTCCACATAATTGCAATTGCAACTGGAATACATGACCATTGTTCTGGGTGCTCTGCAGAGAGGCCAACCCGACAGGCACTTTGCTTTGGCTTCAGCGTCAGAGTTCTCAATCAAAGCCCCTCATAAACACCTGGCACAGCTGTAAGTACGCATGGAAAAAAATACAGAAACACATGATTAAAGTAGCTAACTCTTTAGGAAGGCAAGATTAAGTAAAACATGAAATAAGAGAGGAACAACATATTTAACACTCATTGTTCGTAAATCAATCCATGTTTTTGGCATTAATGTTTTTAAGGGCAAGAAGATAGGGCCAGTTTTAATGTCACACAGCAGATAACTGTCTACTGTAAGCACATACCTCTTGATTTGCGCTTGATTTGGCTATTTGGATCAACTTCACAAGGGAACAAGAACCCTGGCATGCTCGTCTTTTGGATCAATTTTTAGGGGGAACAAATACAGAAGCTCCACTTCTAACATGGCCAGCGACGTGCAGCCAGAGCCTGGGAGGTCACATTGGGGGTGGTTAATGTGGCGAGGGGTCTCAGCACAATATGCATAAAAGAAGATTAACATTCTAGCACGTACCATTACCGAGAACAAGGCACCTAAACACACCAGCTTGCATCCACTCCTACATGTGACGAATGGGAAAGGGTGGCATCTATGCCTGTGGATGACGGACGGCTGCGCTCATGCAGGGAAGGAGGCTCCAACGCCAGAAACCATGATGCTCAAAGCGTCACTGGCCTATAGTGGATAGTGCCAATGACTACAATAGCAATGACGGGCTTTAGAACAGTAAGCCCTGCGTCATGCATCACAGTTCAGAAAGTTGATTTACTGCCTGGCTTCCGTCTCTTGCTTCAGAGCAAGGTGGGGCAGGCAGCCTGGGACAGACAGCCCAGCCCAGACTTAAATACATGGATTTGTTTAGAGATACAATCTTATCTCTAAATAAATAAATCTATTTAATATTTGTACAAGAATGTGTAGGAGTTTCAGGGGGCACAGTCCCCGAGCCTAAATGGAGAAACCACCCCCCATGAGTTCCACGGTGGGTGGATCATGTTTTCATTGCCTGTGTTGGCTCATACTCAATGCTGATTCATACCCTGGGGAATCATTACACAGAAATCTATGTATGGACCTGCCTTGCATGTTGCTGATGCGCAACAGGCAATGTAATTGTTCAGTTTAGCCATTGTCATGACCCTTAATAGTAGGCACAACTGGGGAAGGGAGCGTGGAATTGGGTGAGTATTACACCATCTCTGTGGTCTTAATCATCTAGGTGCAGGTACACCTTGGCCAATCAGTGCTTAATTTGAGCCAGTGGTTGTCGTTGGGGCTCACCAGCACTTATTTTTAGGGACCTGCACTTATTTTTTACATCAGACTTTTCCAGGACGCAAGAAAGGGAAAAATGCACAAATGGCAAAGACGGAGGAAGAAAACGACGCAAAAACTGTCACAAAAGGAGAAGGCAGGAACCTGCAAGAGTGAGATACAGGGGAGTGTCTGGTAGGGAATTAAAGCGGCAGGTGGTGAATTTAAGGCTACGCAGCCTTGGTATTCAGCGTGCCAATGTTTAATTGCACGTGAGTCTAAGCAGAGCTTGGGGCACTGGCACTCATTATTTTACAAATTAAGCATTGGTTAGCCTGGTATATGTGGTATAGGTTAGCTGTTGGGTCAACCGTTATGCTGATGATGTGATCACATATATACAGACATCTTCTTCTATAAGCAGGGCCACTGCAATTATGCTGCAGGGGAGCACCAAATTATCCAGCAGGGTTGACTAAATTGTGCAGCAAGAAAAAGCAAAGTATGCGGCATAATGTGGCATATTTTTTGATACCATTACTTTTTAATTTTTTCACATGGTGATATAGTTTGGACATTGATTTCACTTCTTTGGTACCAGTTTAACAACCAAATACAGAAAGAAGTAACTGAAAGGTGACCGGTTAACCTAAGTGAAGGGTCTTACACTGCGTGTGAACACATGCCAGCACATTTTTAGTAATTTTTGATCCGTTTGAGCTGGAAACAAAATGTATTTTTAATATAATATGCAGATTATACCGCAGATAATTAATTATGTGGCAAATATTGCAAATTCATAATTATGCGAAAAAAGTCTCGGCTGCAGAATCGCATAATTCCAGTGGCCTTGCATATATAGACCATATCATACTATAGCATAGATATACAGATGATATCCGGATTTTTAAGACAAAGATGCTATCAAATTAACTTGAAATCATTGTGCGTACTTATTGTGTCTCCCTCCATCATTTGGTTGTAACACTTCCAAGCCAACAGCATTTAAAACAAATTGCATCTTTGTTTTTTTTCCTAGTTTGTCACTCTCATTCTCTCGCAAACCTAAAAAAACATACAAAATATGTCGTATTCTCTTCCGAATTTAGTGCAGCTGCATTTTATTTCTGATTAGTATTATCCCTCTGCCTACAATGCTTGTTCCTTCTATTTGGGCAATAAATACCTCCAATCGAAGTCACCGGTAACCTGGGTTAAGACTTTGATTTGTATAAGAGGGTCACTTAGGTAATACTTCTAACAGAGTAAAAACAGTTCAAGTCCTCATTTTGAAAAAGTTGACAAAAAGGCAACAACAACAATATTCAATATTTTCTTTATTGATTCTTGAGTTTATGATTTTTATAAATAATTCGTAAGTGGTCCTGCTACACAGTTTAAAGACCTAAACAATGTTACTGATGATTTAGAATTGAATTGTTTTTGTACAGCACAGAAGAGTATCATCTAACAAAAATTACTTATGTAGTTTGAAGGCTTGATTATCCGCATACCTGGTTTTGTTGCCTTTAGTGACTTGGTTTCTGTATTACGTATACAATGTGTATGAAATATGTGAGGATGGCGTTGAACTAAATGTTATGCATAGACAATATGTGGGTAGGCATAGTGCCTGCGACAGGAAAAGTCCAAAACGCAACAAGGACACATCACTTTTTCCACTGAAAACGAACCCCTTTTTTTGCGATGTTGGTAGCTGTGGAATGCCATCTGTGTAATCCTAGGATTGGACCTACATCACAGTAACATCAGCAGCCTATACATATTTCTCTTTAGGTCTCAGGTGTATATTAAAGAGGTCTTAACCTCATGTCATATGGTACTAGGTCTCCGTGGTGAGCCATGAACAAAAGTTAGATACACAGAGGGAACTGGAGTGACACTGATAGAGCGCTTTCCACTTTAAAAATGTGCGAGGGTAGGCTACATGTAAACTTTATTAACACCTTCCTATCACAATATTGAAATCAGACAGGAGTCCCTATGTTTGACTCTTTGTTACAATTTGGTCAACATGTTTCTGTCACAAGTATGAGCCTATATGGGTTTGGCGCATTCTTCAGGATATCTGCTGTATATTATCTCAATTTTTATGTACTGATTCATAATTAATATTCACAGAAAATATGATAGATACATGTTTCAAAGTATCATCCAGAAAATATAAAAACAGAGGTTCATTTTTAAGTATTGACCTAATTATAAGTCCACCAGAGTGTGACACTCACATAATGAACCTGAATCAATTTTGGTTCATGATTTATTAACTAAAGGAGAATAAGTATGGTCATTTTCGGAATTCCATCCAGTTAAAAATACAATGGTCCTATAGTTAAGATGTCTACTCTCACATGGCTGACCTAAGACCATCTCACATCTTTACAGAACGAAACATGCTTATGCACTATAAACATAAGCATGCATTATCCAGTGAAAGCAGATAGAAATCTCCAAATAAGGGTAGGGGGTCAGATGCCAGGGTGTTGAAGGTTATATAGGACACCCAACATTTTTTAAATAAGCCCTTAGGTTTTGCTCTGGCTTTTCTTTTTAGATGCTTACCATCTATTTGGAGTCCTCAGGATTAGGATTTGTCTCCTTTCAAAACAACCAGCACACAGGCTCATATAACATAAGAAGACCTAGACCTATAAATTGTGGTATAGCCATCATTATGATTTACATAGAGCAGAGATGTTAACTGGTAAAATATCTCAATGGACTAAAAACCTTCTTAGAAATCTGCAAGTCAAAGGTTTGAGTTGTGACAGCCATCTCAGTCCTTCACCCTTTTTGATCAATTGAACAGCATTGAGCTGCGTAATAAAACACCTCTTGTTTTTAAGCAGCTAGAGATAATTCAGTTGGTGGTGTGTGTTTTATGAATAGTAATTGTTTAATTTGATTTATTTTTAGTTAGTAACAGTTTTTCTAGAGTATGGTCCTCACAACAGGGGCAGCACAACACTTTACTGCAAATTTATTAAGAATACCTTAACAAAAAAAGGGGGCACATTTACTATTTTTTCACACAACGCGTCGCAACAAGATAACTTGCTGTGCTGCATTACACAAAAAGGAATAGAGCAGAAATACTCAATATTTACAAAGATATGGAGAGTTTCTGCTCTCTCCTTGCGCTGACGCAATGTATGCTGACTAGCAGCAACGCAGACTCCTTTGCAGCATAGGGCAAGGGTGCCTGTGTTACAGGCTGAATTGTTTTTGTGACGGAAGAGGAACCTTCCTGCACAAAAACAATCCTTGAGGCATATTCGCTTTCCATTTGTATTTCACACAAATGACTTTAATAATCCACGGAGAACAAACCATTCAATTATGACACATACAAATATGACAGTTACTCTCTATTAACATATGAGAATTCTACTGTTTAAGTTTTCTCTTATAGGTGGTGGCACTACATACACTGTGAGTGGAGCACCAGAGATGAAAGACTGAGTTATAAAAAATGTAAGCTGTTCTTGATTCAAGCAACAAGGCTTTCCTTCGAGAAAGGCATCAGGAATGCATGTAACAACTAACCAGAATCAAAAATTTAAAAATATAACGTTAAAGAGATTAAAGAAATCTACCATAGATATTAAATATTGCCTCAAATATCATTTGTAGTCCCTACTGAGAAGTGTAAGCTGTGGGAAAGTAAATAAGTCTGAATGATTTGTTTCTCAGACAAGACTACATGGGAAATCAATGACCCCCAAAGAAATGAAAGAAGAATGGTTTTTGTACAAAGTACCTTAACAATTGCCCAAATCTTATGGCCTACTTTTGCATATATCAGGCCCTGGTTTCCAGCTGCAGGGTGCAACCCACAAGGGCAGCTCATGTTCACAGTGAAATCTTTAGTTCCAACAGGCTTTCAAGATCTATCTGCAGCAACATCTGCTTCCCTTGTCTGAAGAACCTTTTGTAATCATCAGGCACAAGGGAGAAGTTTCACAGGAACAATCAGGAGAAAAGTCTCTTTCATCCAGGCAGCCTCAACTACCTCTGTTTCCAGGAACTCTGGCATTCTTCATCCTTCATTAATTCTTCATTCTGTAGAGACGTTCTCCAGGGATAACCAGGCTGCATTGGTTACAAACTAGATATCTGCATCCTTAGAAGCCTACTTCTGATGATTTCAATATACATGCTCCCTTGTCTCTTGCAGACTTTAGTAATATGTGGGTGCAGTCAACAGCTGCGGACATGTTGGGAAAGCCAACAATGATAAAGATGTTTGCCCTGTCTGAATTGACTGTCTGGGCATCAAATGGAATATGATATTCTGGTGAAAAATCCACAACAGTGGACACTCGCCAGGTTTTTAGAAAAAACAGGCTACGCTAACCCATGGGCCATGAAAACAGTTTTGAAATGGGGTCCCTGGTTGAGGGGGGTGAAACTCTACTCAAGCAGCAACCACAGTTCTTGTCTGGGTGAAACATAATAAAACCCTAAACTAACCTGTGCTTAACCCTATGGTAGCTTGGCACAAAGCAGTCAGGCTTAACTTTGAGGCAATGTGTAAAGTATTTCTGCAACACTTCAAACAGTAATGAAGTGAATACACAACGCAAGAAAATTCAACACCAATTTAGAAAAATAGAGTACTTTTTAATAAAGGCTCCCAGTTTTCAGTTTTTACAGATTTTTACAGATGAATTCAGACAGAAAACAATGTGTTTCCTATCTGTATTTATTTTTTAAAGCAGAAATATACTGAAAATTGCGCTTCTACTGAGTGACTTTCCATGCTATCTGCTGTGAATTCCAAGACAACAGATGAGCAGATAGACAGCATGTGGAGCTAAAAACAAGTTAAGATATCTTTAAATACAGGCATATGTTAACATATATCTGTAGTAAATTGCTGATATTTACCTGTGGTTGTAGTGTTTTGGTATATTTGGCTGCTGAATTTGCTTAAATGTAACAGGCATCAAAGTATGAGGGCATGTTTGTCACTTAAATAATTGTGGAAACGTACCATTTATTCACAAACCCCAAAACAAATATGGATAAATACTAGTAAGATGGCCAGAACAAAATATGGATAAATACAGACGGAAATGTTAAAAAAATAAATACCATAAAACTGGGAGTCCTAGTTTTAATAAATTATTTAACACCAAAAAGACAAAAATCCAATTAGTATAACATTTGTAAAGATTAAGGTAGAAATAGTGTCTAGAAGCACAAAGCGCCAAATGTTGTTATGTGGTCATGCCACTCCAGGACAAAGTCACAAGTTTAGGCCAACCGCGGTGAAGCACAGGTGGGATACAGTGACCAAAGTAAGCCCGCTAAACAAAGTACCTTAAATCCGGGTTGAGGTGTTGCAAGATCTCGCTTGGCGTTTGTGTTGCAAGCAGCAGCTTCGATGGGTAGCGGGCTGTGATGCGAGGTCCTGCACCGAAGACGCGCCATGCAGCGGCAGTTCTGAGGAGTTCCAGGGCTGCAATGCAAGGTCCTGCATCGAGGGCACATTGCGATGCATCGGTTTCAAAGGTCTGTGGGGTCCTGCATCGGAGATGCATCACACAGTAGTAGTTCTGATGCAGAGCTGTGAAGCGATACGCCGTGATGCATTGGTTCTGCTTGGACCACAGCTGGGCTGACAGAGCACCTTCAGGCACACTTCCATGGTCCAGGACTGTAGAGGCACCACCTGGGGGGGAGGGGTGAAACTCACAGCAGACAGAGTCCAGGTGCTGGGTTCATGCTGGTTGGAGCATTTTCTGTCCCTGAGGCACTGATCAGGAGGCCAGCCAACTAGACCTTGGAGTTACTCTGGTGGTCCTTGGTTCAAGATGCAGGTCCAGTCCTTTTCACCCAGGCAGCAGGTCAGCAGGGCAACAGGGCAGCAGAGTAGCAGAGAAGCAGAGTAGTAGAGCAGCACAGTAGCAGTCTTTCTTGCATCAAAGAAGAACAGCAGTCCCTCTGAGTCTTCCACTCATCCATAGGTCTACTGAAGAGTTGAGTCTGAGGGTGCAATATTCATTCTTGGTGCCAGGTTTGAGGTAGGAGAAGATGCTGGAGGTTTCCACCTCTAGAGGTGCTTGGAATTTCCAGCCTCCCTGCCCTGGCCCCAGCTTGGCTGGGGGCACAAAAGACTAGTAACAAACACTTTGTGAGTGTGAGCAGGCAGAGCCTTTGTGATGTGCAAGTGTGGTAGGTGACAGCTCCTCACCCTCATCAAGTCAGAGAAAGCCCATCCTGCCAACAACTATTTCCCTTTTTCTCCTTGTCTGGGAGCAATACACAAAGACCAACTGCCAGCTACACCTAGTCATGTGACCCAAGATACAGGCTGCAGGCACCACATAGTTAGGGCAAGAAAATGACAGCTTTCTAAAAGTGGCATTTGCAGAATTGTGACTTAAAACTTGACTTTACCATTAAAGAGGGTTTTAAATTATAATTCCTTAAAAACCAAACTTAACATTCCTATCTGCTCCCAAATGAAAGCTGGCACTTATGAAATGTAATAAAGTAACCAAATGTCACCCTATGAGCGAGGTAGGTCTTGCAGTGGTGAATCACGACTGTAAGGGTTTTTTTCACTACCAGGACATGTAAAACTTAAAAGTACATGTCCAGCTTTTTAGATACACTGCACCCTGCTCACTGGGATGTTTAGGGCCTTCCCTAGAGGTGACTTATGCGTATTAAAATGGAAGGCTTAGGCCTGGCAAAAGGTTTATTTTGTGAGGTGGAAATGGCAGTTTAGAGCTGCATACATAGACTGAAATAGCAGGCCTGAGATGTTTTTAAAAAGGCTCCTTAAGTGGATGGCACAATCAGTGATGCAGGTCCAAAGTGCAAAAGGAACAAATGCTGAGCAATGCAAACATTCACCCCCAGTTACACAGATCTAGGTTTAAGCCATTGTTCTTTTGCTCACCACGTCACCCGAGTTTGGACCCAGCCATATGCAAATCAGTCTTGACCCTGCTCCTCATGGGAACAATCCAGCCCAAACTGCCAAGCCAGGTCCACCCAGGACAAGAAACAAGCATCCTGGGACCGGTTCCGGGGCACCACCCCTCATCTGCCAAGCTAGCTTGAATGCAGAGGCGCAGTGAGCTCGGGACCCACGTCTGGGCATACCCTTCCCACTAGTAGCATTTAATTTACAGGCCCTGGATACAGGTGTATTACATGTGCCAATTGGGTGTAAGCCAATTCTACCATGTCTAAAGGAGAGATCACAAGCACTTTAGCACTGGTTAGCAGTGGTAAAGTGTACAGAGTCCTAAAATCCAATAAAATAGGTTCAGACAACTAGAGGATTAAGGGAAACATTTTGGGGATGTTTCTGCAAAAAGGGCCAAGTCCAATAGTGCCCAGTTAGCAGTGCTGTAGTGGTAAAGGATCTTTACAATCACTCTTGTAATGCCCCCCCCCCCTTGTGGCACCTGTAACAAGTCGCCACCTTGGGAGTGGACCAAATGTCCTTCCCTCCTGTTAGAACTGGGGGTCTCTAGTTGGCAATGGTTTGCACCTTTGTCCAAATAGGGACCCTTGCTTCTAGTCAGGATAAGGAGGAAACACTCCTAAAATAACCCCTGCTCACCCCCTGGTAGCTTGGCACGAGCAGACAGGCTTATCTCAGAGGCAGTGTGTAAAGCATTTGTGACCACATACAGTAATACAGTGAAAACACTACAGATGGACACCACACAGGTTGTTTATGTAAAAATAAGTAATCTTTATATAGACTTATCACAAGACCCAATAGCAAAAATCCACAATACTGTAATCAAAAATAGACTTAAAATGATAGAGACAGTTCACGTTATCTTCAAAAATAGGATAGTCAATCAAATAAAGCTTGTAGCAACAAATAACTCCACTTGGAGTTATCACGACGTCGTGACCGGTGGAAATCCCAAAGTACGGCGCCGACCGCGAGGTGCGCGGCGTCGGGCCTGGAGTCGAGCAGACCCACAAAGAACAGTACCTGGAATTCGATGAAAACAAAGACGGTGCACGGCGTCGGGGAGGTGATGCTTCGTTGGCGCCGGCGGCGTCGGTTCCTTACGACCCCAGGGGAGGTGATGTCTCGGTTCCTTACTGCAGCGCAGGGAGGTGAGGCGTCGGTTCCTTACTGTGTCGGGGAGGTGACGTCACGGATGGCGGCGAGGCGTCGGTTCCTTACGATGGTGCGGCGTCGATGGATTCGAGGGTCACCCACGTCGAGGATCGGCTCCGCGATGATGAAGCCCTGGCGTCGGTGAAGTCGGGGCTGCGGTGCGAGTCGGGACGGTGCGTCGTGAGCGTCACGAGCGGTGTCCTCGGCTCCGGTGCAGGCAGCGGCCTCGATGACGGCTTCGGAGTCGATGTCGCACGGCGTCGGCAGGCGTCGGGCCTACGGTGCAAGTCGGGGCGGTGCGTCGTGCTCTTCACGAGCGGTGCCCACGGCTTCGGTGCAGGTTACGGCGTCGCTCGCCGGCGTCGGTGTTGCAATTTCCCTCTGTTAGCAGCTAAAACAGCAGTTCCAGATGCAGGCAAACAGAAGGGGTGAAGTCTTTGTGTCCCTGTGACTTCAGGCAGGAGGCAAGCTCAGTTCAAGCCCTTGGAGATTCCCTTCTTCAAGATGACAAAGCACAGCAAAGTCTTTTCTCCTGTCCTTGGCAGAAAGCAACCACTGCAGGCCAACCCCAATCAGCAAAACAGCACAGGGGCAGTACTCCTCCTTCAGCTTCTCCGGTTCTTCTCCTTGGCAACAGGTTTCTTGATTTCCCAGAAGTGATCTAATTTCCTAGGGGTCTGGGTCCCCTTTTTATACACCTTTTCCCTTTGTTCTCTGAAGGCAGAGAGGCCTCTGCCTAGTCCAAAACCAGTTCTGGTCAGTCCTGGAGCACTTTGTTTTTCTGACTCCTTCTTTCCTTTGTGAGTGAGGGGCAGAGCCATCAGACGCCCGGCAGGAGGTGGAGCCAGCATTGTGGAAGGCAGGCACAGCCCTATTCAGACCCAGGTGCAACTCCTCCCTCCACTCTGGATGCAGACCTTCCTATTCAGCCCTGTGCTGACTCACCCTGTCTCCTGTAGCCACCCCCAGCCCCTGTCACTCAATCTCTAGACAAGGAATACACAACCTAGCAGAGGCAGGCTTGGAAGTTTAGGCAAGAAAATACCCACTTTCTAAAAGTGGTATTTTCAAACACAGAATGTTAAAACCAACTTCACTAAAAGATGTATTTTATCATTCTGAGTTCAGGCATACTAAATTCGTTTTTCTACCATGTTCCCTGGGTCAGTTCTGACTATAAAGTGTAATAGTCAGTCTGCCCATTCTGGCCTATGGGGAGCAGGTAGCCTTGCAATAGTGAAAAACGAAAATGGCTGTAATTCACTATCAGGACATGCCCCACACACCAGGGCATGTCCTACCTTATACTTACAATGCACCCTGCCCTTGGGCCTACCTTAGGGGTGTCTGATATGAAGATAAGGGAAGGTTTAGGGACTGGCAAGTGGCTGCACTTGCCAGAGTCGACATGGCAGTCACAGACTGCACACAGGCTCTGCAATGGCAGGCCTGAGACCCGTTTTACAAGCTGCTTCTGTGGGTGGCACAACCAGTGCTGCAAGCCCACCAGCAGCATTGGATTTACAAGCCCTGGGCACACGCAGTGCACTGTACTAGGGACTGACAAGTAAACCAATCATCCAATCATGGAGTCACTAATCCATACACAATTTACAGTAGGGAGCACTTGCACTGTGGCACTGAACAGCAGTGGCACAGTGCCCAAAAGCATCTAAAACCAGCAAAACATAAGAGGCAACAGCAAAAAAATGGAAGGGAGACCCACGCCAATGGTGCCAAGTCTAACACGTGTCCCCTCCAGCTGAAATGTGGGGAGAACTACCCTTCCTCCTGGGAGTTCTCATCACTAAGGCGGAAAAATCTGGACAGACCATCAGCATTGGCGTGTTCTGTACCAGGGCGGTGTTCCACCGTAAAGTCCATCCCCTGTAGGGAAATGGACCACCTCAACAGTTTTGGATTCTCACCCCTCATCTGCATTAACCATCTGAGGGGGCTGTGGTCTGTCTGAACCCGGAAGTGAGTCCCAAACAAGTATGGTCTCAACTTCTTCAGTGCCCAGACCACAGCAAATGCCTCACGTTCAATCGCACTCCACCTCTGTTCCCGTGGGAGTAACCTCCTACTAATAAAGGCTACAGGTTGGTCTAGGCCCTCCTCATTCATCTGTGAAAGCACAGCCCCAACACCATGCTCTGAAGCATCTGTCTGCACAATGAATTCCCTTGAGAAGTTGGGCGCCTGAAGCACGGGCGCCGTGCACATGGCAGATTTCAGGGCATCAAAGCCTTTTGGCAGGCCTCAGTCCAGTTCACTTTCCTGGGCTGCTTCCTGGAAGTCAGCTCAGTCAAGGGTGCAACAATGTTGCCATACCCCTTGACAAACCTCCTGTAATACCCGGTGAGTCCTAAGAAGGCCCTCACCTCTGTCTGGGTTTTGGGGGTTCCCAAGCCAGGATGGTATCTATCTTGGGCTGTAGGGGCGCCACCTGGCCGCTCCCTACCTGGTGTCCCAAGTACACCACAGAACCCTGCCCGATCTGGCACTTACTCGCCTTGATCGTGAGGCCTGCCCTCCGCAGCGCCTTCAACACTTCCCAGAGGTGGTGCAGATGTTCCTCCCAAGTGGCGCTGAACACTGCAATGTCATCCAGGTAGGCGGCACTGAAATCCTCCAGCCCAGCCAACACCTGGTTGACCAACCTCTGAAAGGTGGCAGGGGCATTCTTCATCCCAAAGGGCATCACCCGGAATTGGTAGTGCCCATCTGGTGTGGAGAATGCTGACCTCTCTTTGGCCCCATCAGTTAAGGCGATCTGCCAGTATCCAGACGTTAGATCAAACGTGCGGAGGTACTGGGCAGCCCCTAACCGATCAATGAGCTCATCAGCTCTGGGGATGGGGTGCGCGTCAGTCCTGGTGACTGAATTGAGTCCTCGGTAGTCCACACAGAACCGGAGTTCAGGTGTGGCACCAGGCGCGGCAGCCTTTGGGACCAAGACCACTGGGCTGGCCCAAGGACTGTTAGAGGACTCAATCACCCCTAAGGCAAACATCTTGGAGACCTCCTCCTTGATGCAAGCTCTCACCCTGTCAGTCACTCTGTAAGTTTTGTGCTTTACAGGAGGACTGTCCCCAGTGTCCACATCATGGATGCACCATTCAGTGATACTGGGAGTCAGGGAGAACAGATCAGAAAACTGTCCCAACAGTTGGCGACAGTCATTCTGCTGCTCCGGGGTCAGGGTGGGAGAGAGGTTCACACCATCCACTGACCCATCTTGCTCTTTTGCATACAGGAGATCAGGAAGAGGTTCAGTCTCCTCTTCCATCCCAGCATCTGTTGCTAAGAGCATGCCCACTTCAGACCTCTCAAAGTGGGGCTTCAGGCGGTTCACATGCAGGACCCGCAAGGGGTTCCTGGGAGACTGCAAGTCCACCAAGTAGGTGACATCACTCTTGCGCTCCACCACCTCAAATGGTCCGGTCCACTTATCCTGGAGCGCACAGGGCTCCACTGGGGCCATGACCCAAACCTTTTGTCCAGGCTGAAACTCGATCAGAGTGGCATTCTGATCATGCCAACGTTTCATCTCTTCCTGGCTGGCTTCCAGATTCGCCTCAGCGAGTTGTCTGAAACGCCGAGTCTGGTTTCTGAAGGCCAGCATGTAACTAAATACATCCTGGGGAGTTTTCCTGGGAGCTTTCTCCCAGCCTTCCTTGACCAGACTAGGAGGTCCTCTTACAGGATGGCCGTACAGCAGTTCAAAGGGACTGAACCCTAAGGACTTCTGGGGCACCTCTCTGTAAGCAAAGAGCAGGCATGGCAAGAGGACGTCCCACTTACGCCTCATGGGTTCTTCAAGACCCATAATCATGCCCTTAAGGGTCCGGTTGAATCTCTCAACCAGCCCATTACCTTGGGGTGGTAAGGAGTGGTGAACTTATAGGTTACACCACACTCCTGCCACAGGGACTTCATATACTTGGAAATGAAGTTGGTACCACGGTCAGACACCACCTCCTTGGGGAACCCCACACGGGAGAAAATCCCCATCAGTGCACGTCCCACCACGGGGGCCGTCACTGTCCGAAGAGGATGGCTTCCGGGTACCGGGTGGCATGGTCCACCAAGACCAGGATGAACCTGTTGCCCATGGCTGTCTTGGGATCCAGAGGCCCCACAATGTCAATACCCACCCTCTCAAAGGGGGTACTGACAACAGGGAAAGGTTGGAGAGGAGCCTTGTGCTTCCTCCCACTCTTACCACTTGCCTGGCAAGTCTGACAGGTCCTGCAATGAGTATCTGAACTCTTGCGCATTTGGGGCCAATGAAAGTGGGTGACAAGCCTTTGAAAGGTCTTGTCTTGCCCCAAATGTCCTGCTAAAGGCACATCATGAGCCAGACCCAGTAGGAAGGCTCTGAAGCGCTGGGGTACCACCAGCACACGGGCTGACCCAGGCTCAGCAACCTTAGGCTCACTATACAGGAGACCATTCTCCCAGTAGATCCAGTGTGATCCAGACTGATCACCTGCTGCCTGGCTTACAGCCTGTTGCCGCAAGCCCTCAAGAGAAGGGCACTTCTTCTGCTCCTCGCAGAATTCTTCCCTGGAGGGGCCTCCTTCCTGCTGCCAATGGGTCAGCTCAGGCAGGTCCCCCAGTTCAGCCACTTGTTCCCCTGTAGGTTCCAGGGCATCCCCCTCAAGGTCTGCCTCCTCCTGGACCGTGGGAACTTCGGGGCCGGTTTCCCGCGCCCCCTGCCTCCTCTCTTTAAGGCAGGCACCTGGGCCCTTCTTCCAGGCTCCAGGTCCTCTTGAATACCCTTACCGGCTGCCATTGACCGAGTGGTCACACACGCCCACTCTGGCAGACCCAACATCTCCAAATGAGACCTCCGCTCCACCTTCGCCCAAGGGGAGCTCTCCAAATCATTGCCTAGCAGACAGTCAACAGGCATGGCTGGCCTCACAGCTACTTGAAGGATACCTGAGACCCCCCCACTCAAAGGGAACCTGGGCCACCTTGCAGTGGCTCTCTGAGTTGTCAGCGGCAACTACAGGGTAGAATACGTTGGGGACCACCTGCTCCTCAGACACCAGCCGACAACTGACAGCTGTCACACTGGCCCCGGTGTCTCTCAGAGCCTCCACCCTATGGCCATTGATGGTCACCCACTGCCTGTATTTTTAGTGTTATCAGGCAGCTGGGTCCTAGGGACCATCTCACTGTCTCCTAAAGAGACCAGGGACCTTTCTGCGGGACCCCACCCACCTTGGGCACCCAACTCCTCCCCCAGGGCTACACTAGCCATCTGCCGGGGTGGTGCACCAGTGGGTGCAGTGGTCACGGTATTGGGGCACTTGGGACTTCCTACAAAGTGACCCACCTGACCACAACTAAAACATGCTTTGGGCCCCTTCTGAACAGACTTATCTGTTGGGACCCATGGTCTTTTCTCAGTGGGAGGCTGGGAACCCTTACCTTGGTTCCCTTGGGGTTTACTTTGGGGCCCTTTTTGGAACTCCTTCTGTTTACCCTTGTCCCCCCCACTCTTCTGCTGGGGACCCTGCCCACCTTTGGCGGAGTCTCCCACAAGACCCTTGTGGACCCGGGTACTGACCCAGCGGTCCGCCTCTTCAGCAAGCTTCCTAGGATTAGTCAGCTTACTGTCAACAAGGTGCTGGCGTAGCTCTGGAAAACAACTACTGGACAAGTGCTCCCATGCAATTAAATCATAGAACTCCTGCAAGTCATTTACTTTGCTACCCTTCACCCATCCATCCAATGCTCTGCAAAAATAAGACACATACTCCACCCAGGTACTAGACTCCAGCTTTTTGCAGTTCCTAAACTTCTGCCTATAAAGCTCTGGAGTTAACCCATACCTTGCCACTAAAGCTTCCTTCAGGTGGGCATAGGACATCTGATCCACTGTGGGCAAGGCTAGCAAGGTTTCCCTTCCTCACCTGCAAAGCGGCCCCACAACCCCGCTCCCCAATCCTTCTCAGGGACCCGGTGTGATGTCATGGCGATCTCATAAGCTTTAAACCATTGCCCAATGTCCTCCCCCTTCATGAAATCCTTAATAACCTCCTTGGGGATGTACACTCTACTTTCTACAGGCACTGGAGGTGTGCTGCCACCAGAGGGAGTGATTTCTAGGCTCCTAGCCTTTAGCTCTAGCTCCCTCACCACTCTCTCATGCTCTAAAAGCATCTTCTTTTCTTCCATGGCCAGCCTCTTACTTTCTAACTCCAATTTCTTATGCTCAAGGCTATCATGGCTTCCCTGTTTCAGTTTGGCCATCTCCATTTCATGCATCCTGCTTTTATCCCTGTCCTCCAGCTCCTCTGGAGACAGGCCCTTTGAGAAACACTGCTGCCCTCCCTGGAAGGCACTCTCCTCCCAGGTAAGCCCAATGGCCCCTCAAGCTGCTCATCTAAATTCTCTGCCTCCTCCACAGGCTCCTCGGACTGCCCACTGGCATTCCGTGCTTCCAACCAGGCCCTCAGCGCCTTTTGAAGCTCCTCCTTCCTGGTGAGGCCTTTCATAGAGATTTTAAACTTTTTACAAACAGCTTTGAGTTCTGGCACAGTGTAGGTATCAACCCTATCTTCTTCAAATTCAATATCTGCAGGTGCAATGGATCCTTTTTGCTCATGGTGAAAATTGGCAGTTCTCAACAACAATAAAGGTTCCAAGGAAAAAAGTCCTATCAAAATGTATGTGGTCGCGTATTGGTCTGCACTCACTAGTAGTGTACACCAATCACTGTATATGAATCACAAATGCAAGTCCAAATCCTCACCGCTGACCACCAATGTTAGAACTGGGGGTCTCTAGTTGGCAATGGTTTGCACCTTTGTCCAAATAGGGACCCTTGCTTCTAGTCAGGATAAGGGGAAACACTCCTAAAATAACCCCTGCTCACCCCCTGGTAGCTTAGCACGAGCAGACAGGCTTATCTCAGAGGCAGTGTGTAAAGCATTTGTGACCACATACAGTAATACAGTGAAAACACTACAGATGGACACCACACAGGTTGTTTATGTAAAAATAAGTAATCTTTATATAGACTTATCACAAGACCCAATAGCAAAAATCCACAATACTGTAATCAAAAATAGACTTAAAATGATAGAGACAGTTCACGTTATCTTCAAAAATAGGATAGTCAATCAAATAAAGCTTGTAGCAACAAATAACTCCACTTGGAGTTATCACGACGTCGTGACCGGTGGAAATCCCAAAGTACGGCGCCGACCGCGAGGTGCGCGGCGTCGGGCCTGGAGTCGAGCAGACCCACAAAGAACAGTACCTGGAATTCGATGAAAACAAAGACGGTGCACGGCGTCGGGGAGGTGATGCTTCGTTGGCGCCGGCGGCGTCGGTTCCTTACGACCCCAGGGGAGGTGATGTCTCGGTTCCTTACTGCAGCGCAGGGGAGGTGAGGCGTCGGTTCCTTACTGTGTCGGGGAGGTGACGTCACGGATGGCGGCGAGGCGTCGGTTCCTTACGATGGTGCGGCGTCGATGGATTCGGGGGTCACCCACGTCGAGGATCGGCTCCGCGATGATGAAGCCCTGGCGTCGGTGAAGTCGGGGCTGCGGTGCGGAGTCGGGACGGTGCGTCGTGAGCGCCACGAGCGGTGTCCTCGGCTCCGGTGCAGGCAGCGGCCTCGATGACGGCTTCGGAGTCGATGTCGCACGGCGTCGGCAGGCGTCGGGCCTACGGTGCAAGTCGGGCGGTGCGTCGTGCTCTTCACGAGCGGTGCCCACGGCTTCGGTGCAGGTTACGGCGTCGCTCGCCGGCGTCGGTGTTGCAACTTCCCTCTGTTAGCAGCTAAAACAGCAGTTCCAGATGCAGGCAAACAGAAGGGGTGAAGTCTTTGTGTCCCTGTGACTTCAGGCAGGAGGCAAGCTCAGTTCAAGCCCTTGGAGATTCCCTTCTTCAAGATGACAAAGCACAGCAAAGTCTTTTCTCCTGTCCTTGGCAGAAAGCAACCACTGCAGGCCAACCCCAATCAGCAAAACAGCACAGGGGCAGTACTCCTCCTTCAGCTTCTCCGGTTCTTCTCCTTGGCAACAGGTTTCTTGATTTCCCAGAAGTGATCTAATTTCCTAGGGGTCTGGGTCCCCTTTTATACACCTTTTCCCTTTGTTCTCTGAAGGCAGAGAGGCCTCTGCCTAGTCCAAAACCAGTTCTGGTCAGTCCTGGAGCACTTTGTTTTTCTGACTCCTTCTTTCCTTTGTGAGTGAGGGGCAGAGCCATCAGACGCCCGGCAGGAGGTGGAGCCAGCATTGTGGAAGGCAGGCACAGCCCTATTCAGACCCAGGTGCAACTCCTCCCTCCACTCTGGATGCAGACCTTCCTATTCAGCCCTGTGCTGACTCACCCTGTCTCCTGTAGCCACCCCCAGCCCCTGTCACTCAATCTCTAGACAAGGAATACACAACCTAGCAGAGGCAGGCTTGGAAGTTTAGGCAAGAAAATACCCACTTTCTAAAAGTGGTATTTTCAAACACAGAATGTTAAAACCAACTTCACTAAAAGATGTATTTTATCATTCTGAGTTCAGGCATACTAAATTCGTTTTTCTACCATGTTCCCTGGGTCAGTTCTGACTATAAAGTGTAATAGTCAGTCTGCCCATTCTGGCCTATGGGGAGCAGGTAGCCTTGCAATAGTGAAAAACGAAAATGGCTGTAATTCACTATCAGGACATGCCCCACACACCAGGGCATGTCCTACCTTATACTCACAATGCACCCTGCCCTTGGGCCTACCTTAGGGGTGTCTGATATGAAGATAAGGGAAGGTTTAGGGACTGGCAAGTGGCTGCACTTGCCAAGTCGACATGGCAGTCACAGACTGCACACAGGCTCTGCAATGGCAGGCCTGAGACCCGTTTACAAGCTGCTTCTGTGGGTGGCACAACCAGTGCTGCAAGCCCACCAGCAGCATTGGATTTACAAGCCCTGGGCACACGCAGTGCACTGTACTAGGGACTGACAAGTAAACCAATCATCCAATCATGGAGTCACTAATCCATACACAATTTACAGTAGGGAGCACTTGCACTGTGGCACTGAACAGCAGTGGCACAGTGCCCAAAAGCATCTAAAACCAGCAAAACATAAGAGGCAACAGCAAAAAAATGGAAGGGAGACCCACGCCAATGGTGCCAAGTCTAACACCTCCAATATACGTTTGCTCCTGGCTAGGAACCCAATTCCCTTTCTGAATTTCCCTGCACCCCTGGGAATTACCCTAGACCTTACCTTACAGTTTGGAATCAGATTGCTTAGAGTTCTCCTCCATCTCCATCTGAACTAGAACTATACTGCTCCACCACATTGTTAATCCTGTTTGGTAACTACTTGTCAGCCAACAATGCAAGCTTCTTTGAATCCTTTTCACCAGATTAGTGAGGAATTGCCTAACTGGGGTAGAGTACTTCTCACCAAGGCACTCAGTTACCATCATTTGGTTAAGCGCATGGAAATCCCACATTTTCAGCCTGTTCACCTAATCATTCCAGTCATGCAAACCAGCATGAACTGAGGTCACAAATAAATATACTATCAGCACTCTTGCTTTCCTTGACCCTCTGAAGGTATTGAGCTGGCTTCAGACCAGACCATCTGATCAGTGCTTCCTTCATTCTCTCATAATTCATATTATCAGCCACGGACATTCTTCCATTGATAGTCATCTCTTCCATGGGAAGTGACTCATTAGAGTAGCTGCCGTAGATATGTCATTCAAGGCCTACTCCTTACCAGTGATCTCAAAGCACCTAAACCATTCCAAAATATCCACATCTTCCACATACATATGCATGAGCAGTTTTGGAACCTTTGCAGAAAGTTCTGGAGAGTTGGAGGGGGAATCAATGTTACAAGAAATAGCCCTTTCTCCTGCAATCCTGAGCTTCTCCTCTTCCAAGACTATCCACACCCTCTCAAATTCTATCTCCTTTACTTTTTCCTACCTTTTGCATCCCCACTCTTTTCTCTCATTTTTATCCTATTTGACCCATTCCTGCTGTCTGTCTCACCTCCTTTCCTCTTGTTCCTGTCAAACTACTCTCAACTTTTCCCTCTCAAACTCCCTGACCTTCTCTTGTTCCTTACCCATACCTTCCTGAAGGGCCAACTGCAAGTTTAGCTGAGGCTGTCTATAGCCAAGACCTAAAGATGCAAGCTATTTTGTTGTAGCTAGTCCCTTTCATACTGTGCATCACAGTTACAACATCAACTAGTAACAGCATTATATCAAAATAATTACACAAATTAATAAATATAATCACAAACCACTCGTTACCCATTCCTTTACCTCTGTGTACCTTTTTTTCAGATATTACATTTCTCTGGTTTTGCATGTGGTACAAATCAGTATACCTCCTAACATCCTGATTATCCTTTATCCATGTCTGTAATATAGCACTGGCAGAAGGGCAAAGGTGTTCCCTCATTTGCATGGTCCCCACTACACAAATAAGGGAACATGGGATGGGGTTGGTCTGGCAAAATGTGCATTACATGATCCATATTACAGGGGGGTACAAGTGCCTACTTCCTTTTCTGTAATGCCAAAGTTTCCCTGGGGAGCCAATAGCAGATGCAAACACCATTGCTTCCTGCTGACATTTTCTGTAATATAGTCACTGGATTGAATAATTACTCTCTTTCACATTACTTTTGACCATAAAAAGTGGGAGAGAAAGCATTTTATCCATTTAGGGGCCGATTCCGATTCGGGCCGGAAAAAGCACCGACCGACTCGGATCCGGAAATTATACCGACCGACACGTACCTGTGGCGCCCGACACGCCAAGTACGATGCAATGCGTGCAAAATCCGACCGACACGTACCGAACCCAAGTCGAACGACCGAGCCGCACGGAAAACAGCAATCCGGTCGGAAAACACGCGAATCCAACCGACCGACACGCACCCGGAACAAATCCGACCGAAACGTACACGCGAACTCCAAACCGCAAAGTACGATGCAAGGCGCGAAAACCACGAGCGAGTCGGACAGAGGAAAAGCCGTACGACCGACACGCATACAAAACCGAGCCGAAGCAACACAAAACACTGCGACCGACGCGTACGCAGCATAAAAACTGCACAAACACAGCGTGAACGAAACGGAGAATACCGTACAAGACAAATGGAGGGTCCGACTCGGTCACAAGAACGTTTCCAACATGCACAGACAGTACAAAGGAAAAATCACACAAAAAAAGGCCAAACAAGCAATTACTAAGCCAATAAATACTGGGGGTGGGGACAGAGAACAAAGACACACCCACAACTCCACCCATATAAAGGACACAAATCACAACCATGATCCTTTGCAAATGCCATTCCACTGCCAGCACCCAAGAGACAGCAACCACACACCCACAGCTCATCCCTCACACAAGCCACACACCATCAGCACACCAACAAATACCTACCTCACATACACCCAGCAAAACACACACTCACACACCCTCACCTGCACACCAACACACACATCACTCACCATCACCACCCATCACCATGCCCCCCAAGAAGAATCACAAGTTCCTAGATTGTGAATTGGAAGTCATGGTAGACGAGATCCTCAGGGTAGAGCCACAGCTGTTTGGCACACTGGTCCAACAGACCCCCATCTCCCAGAAAACCAAGATGTGGGAGAGGATCATCAACAGGGTGAACGCACAATCACCATGTCTGCGCACAAAGAGCGACATCCAGAACAGGTGGAATGACGTGCGCAGAAGGGTACGGGACCTGCTCAAGAAAGACTACATCATCAGCCAATACACCGGCAGTGGCCCTCCTGCCAAGCCAATATACCTCAGGCCCTGGGAGGAGAAGGTGCGGGCCATCCTTCCGCCAGTGAGCGTATATGGACTAGAGAACATCCCAGAGCCTGGTGAGTACACAACAAATGTACACAATATACTGCCACAAAACACACACACATCACTGTCAAGGGGAGAGTCAAACCATGCACTCATAGCAATTACACAGCAACCAGAACAGAATCATCCCAAAATGTGTATGTCAGTCAGATAAACACAACACATGCCATCAAAAAAGTCACATCCAACTGTGCCATCACATGTACAAACACAACTACAACTACAGCTAGGCAGTGGCACAAATAGAACTAACAAACACATCCAGACATGTAGCCACCACAACAACACCAACACACAGTGAAGACCACTCAAAGGAAGGAATTCTGTGTATGCTGGCCAAGTCAGTGTAGCCAATAGCATCATGGGAGTCGCAGTCACACATATTGCCCCCCACAACTGTCCCATCAACACCACCATGAACCATGAGCACATCACAGGGAGTGGAGAAGGACTCACAAGATGGCTGACACTGGCAACTGCTGTGGGGAGCACAAGGCCCTGCTGGCAACTGTGCACCAACAAACAGCAGGACACCACTGACTGACATCCTGAGAGACAACTTCCACTCCCTGCAATGCAAGCACGTTCCATGGTGGGATATCTGGCTGGCTGGGTGGGAAGGAGGACTTGCAGCACTGACCATAGTCACAAGCACCTCCCCTCACACCCCCCTCAACACAAACTCCACAGAACCCACCTGGTAGAATGCAATGCCCCCATCCTAACACAAGATCCCACAAAGAACCACCACCCTGGGTTATGTTGTGTGAAGCACAGGGACACTCTTGGGACTGTTAGCCAAACAACTGCCAGGACAACACTCCCAGCCATCCTGTCAGCACAGCCAGCCCACCCCACAGGGAAGCAGAGTCAAAAGGAAGGAAGCATGGGCATGCTGGGAAGGGGGTGGAGGCAATAGCATGATGGGAGTCGTAGTCACTGATATTGGTCACCCCCACAACTGTCCCATCAACACCACCCTGAGCCATGCTCACATCACAGGGAGTGGAGAAGGACTCACAAGATGGCTGACACTGGCTACTGCTGTGGGAGCACAAGGCCCTGCTGGCAACTGTGCACCAACAAACAGCAGGACACCACTGACTGACATCCTGAGAGACAACTTCCACTCCCTGCAATGCAAGCACGTTCCATGGTGGGATATCTGGCTGGCTGGGTGGGAAGGAGGACTTGCAGCACTGACCATAGTCACAAGCACCTCCCCTCACACACCCCCTCAACACAAACTCCACAGAACCCACCTGGTAGAATGCAATGCCCCCCATCCTAACACAAGATCCCACAAAGAACCACCACCCTGGGGTATGTTGTGTGAAGCACAGGGACACTCTTGGGACTGTTAGCCAAACAACTGCCAGGACAACACTCCCAGCCATCCTGTCAGCACAGCCAGCCCACCCCACAGGGAAGCAGAGTCAAAAGGAAGGAAGCATGGGCATGCTGGGAAGGGGTGGAGGCAATAGCATGATGGGAGTCGTAGTCACTGATATTGGTCACCCCCACAACTGTCCCATCAACACCACCCTGAACCATGCTCACATCACAGGGAGTGGAGAAGGACTCACAAGATGGCTGACACTGGCAACTGCTGTGGGGAGCACAAGGCCCTGCTGGCAACTGTGCACCAACAAACAGCAGGACACCACTGACTGACATCCTGAGAGACAACTTCCACTCCCTGCAATGCAAGCACGTTCCATGGTGGGATATCTGGCTGGCTGGGTGGGAAGGAGGACTTGCAGCACTGACCATAGTCACAAGCACCTCCCCTCACACACCCCCTCAACACAAACTCCACAGAACCCACCTGGTAGAATGTAATGCCCCCCATCCTAACACAAGATCCCACAAAGAACCACCACCCTGGGTTATGTTGTGTGAAGCACAGGGACACTCTTGGGACTGTTAGCCAAACAACTGCCAGGACAACACTCCCAGCCATCCTGTCAGCACAGCCAGCCCACCCCACAGGGAAGCAGAGTCAAAAGGAAGGAAGCATGGGCATGCTGGGAAGGGGGTGGAGGCAATAGCATGATGGGAGTCGTAGTCACTGATATTGGTCACCCCCACAACTGTCCCATCAACACCACCCTGAACCATGCTCACATCACAGGGAGTGGAGAAGGACTCACAAGGTGGCTGACACTGGCTACTGCTGTGGGGAGCACAAGGCCCTGCTGGCAACTGTGCACCAACAAACAGCAGGACACCACTGACTGACATCCTGAGAGACAACTTCCACTCCCTGCAATGCAAGCACAGTCCATGGTGGGATAACTGACTGGCTGGGTGGGTGGGAAGGAGGACTTGCAGCACTGACCATAGTCACAAGCACCTCCCCTCACACACCCCCTCAACACAAACTCCACAGAACCCACCTGGTAGAATGCAATGCCCCCATCCTAACACAAGATCCCACAAAGAACCACCACCCTGGGTTATGTTGTGTGAAGACAGGGACACTCTTGGGACTGTTAGCCAAACAACTGCCAGGACAACACTCCCAGCCATCCTGTCAGCACAGCCAGCCCACCCCACAGGGAAGCAGAGTCAAAAGGAAGGAAGCATGGGCATGCTGGGAAGGGGTGGAGGCAATAGCATGATGGGAGTCGTAGTCACTGATATTGGTCACCCCCACAACTGTCCCATCAACACCACCCTGAACCATGCTCACATCACAGGGAGTGGAGAAGGACTCACAAGATGGCTGACACTGGCTACTGCTGTGAGGAGCACAAGGCCCTGCTGGCAACTGTGCACCAACAAACAGCAGGACACCACTGACTGACATCCTGAGAGACAACTTCCACTCCCTGCAATGCAAGCACAGTCCATGGTGGGATAACTGACTGGCTGGGTGGGTGGGAAGGAGGACTTGCAGCACTGACCATAGTCACAAGCACCTCCCCTCACACACCCCCTCAACACAAACTCCACAGAACACACCTGGTAGAATGCAATGCCCCCATCCTAACACAAGATCCCACAAAGAACCACCACCCTGGGTTATGTTGTGTGAAGCACAGGGACACTCTTGGGACTGTTAGCCAAACAACTGCCAGGACAACACTCCCAGCCATCCTGTCAGCACAGCCAGCCCACCCCACAGGGAAGCAGAGTCAAAAGGAAGGAAGCATGGGCATGCTGGGAAGGGGGTGGAGGCAATAGCATGATGGGAGTCGTAGTCACAGCTCTACATCCCCCACCAGATGGCCCAGCAAGCTCACACTCACGCATGCACATCCCACAGAGAGTGGAAAGGCCCATCAAAGATGTCTGACACTGTTGCTGTGTCGTGGGGAGCACAAGGGCATGCTGGGAACTGCACACCAACCAACAGCAGGACACCACTGTCAGCCATCTTGCCATTGCTCACACACCCACACATACTGAACTCCCCACAAAAGCAAGTAAGTTTGGGAATGCTGGCAAGTGGGGTGGAGGCAATAGCATGATGGGAGTCGTAGTCACTGATATTGGTCACCCCCACAACTGTCCCATCAACACCACCCTGAACCATGCTCACATCACAGGGAGTGGAGAAGGACTCACAAGATGGCTGACACTGGCTACTGCTGTGGGGAGCACAAGGCCCTGCTGGCAACTGTGCACCAACAAACAGCAGGACACCACTGACTGACATCCTGAGAGACAACTTCCACTCCCTGCAATGCAAGCACGTTCCATGGTGGGATATCTGGCTGGCTGGGTGGGAAGGAGGACTTGCAGCACTGACCATAGTCACAAGCACCTCCCTCACACACCCCCTCAACACAAACTCCACAGAACCCACCTGGTAGAATGTAATGCCCCCCATCCTAACACAAGATCCCACAAAGAACCACCACCCTGGGTTATGTTGTGTGAAGCACAGGGACACTCTTGGGACTGTTAGCCAAACAACTGCCAGGACAACACTCCCAGCCATCCTGTCAGCACAGCCAGCCCACCCCACAGGGAAGCAGAGTCAAAGGAAGGAAGCATGGGCATGCTGGGAAGGGGGGTGGAGGCAATAGCATGATGGGAGTCGTAGTCACTGATATTGGTCACCCCCACAACTGTCCCATCAACACCACCCTGAACCATGCTCACATCACAGGGAGTGGAGAAGGACTCACAAGGTGGCTGACACTGGCTACTGCTGTGGGGAGCAAAAGGCCCTGCTGGCAACTGTGCACCAACAAACAGCAGGACACCACTGACTGACATCCTGAGAGACAACTTCCACTCCCTGCAATGCAAGCACAGTCCATGGTGGGATAACTGACTGGCTGGGTGGGTGGGAAGGAGGACTTGCAGCACTGACCATAGTCACAAGCACCTCCCCTCACACACCCCCTCAACACAAACTCCACAGAACCCACCTGGTAGAATGCAATGCCCCCCATCCTAACACAAGATCCCACAAAGAACCACCACCCTGGGTTATGTTGTGTGAAGCACAGGGACACTCTTGGGACTGTTAGCCAAACAACTGCCAGGACAACACTCCCAGCCATCCTGTCAGCACAGCCAGCCCACCCCACAGGGAAGCAGAGTCAAAGGAAGGAAGCATGGGCATGCTGGGAAGGGGGTGGAGGCAATAGCATGATGGGAGTCGTAGTCACTGATATTGGTCACCCCCACAACTGTCCCATCAACACCACCCTGAACCATGCTCACATCACAGGGAGTGGAGAAGGACTCACAAGATGGCTGACACTGGCTACTGCTGTGAGGAGCACAAGGCCCTGCTGGCAACTGTGCACCAACAAACAGCAGGACACCACTGACTGACATCCTGAGAGACAACTTCCACTCCCTGCAATGCAAGCACAGTCCATGGTGGGATAACTGACTGGCTGGGTGGGTGGGAAGGAGGACTTGCAGCACTGACCATAGTCACAAGCACCTCCCCTCACACACCCCCTCAACACAAACTCCACAGAACACACCTGGTAGAATGCAATGCCCCCATCCTAACACAAGATCCCACAAAGAACCACCACCCTGGGTTATGTTGTGTGAAGCACAGGGACACTCTTGGGACTGTTAGCCAAACAACTGCCAGGACAACACTCCCAGCCATCCTGTCAGCACAGCCAGCCCACCCCACAGGGAAGCAGAGTCAAAAGGAAGGAAGCATGGGCATGCTGGGAAGGGGGTGGAGGCAATAGCATGATGGGAGTCGTAGTCACAGCTCTACATCCCCCACCACATGGCCCAGCAAGCTCACACTCACGCATGCACATCCCACAGAGAGTGGAAAGGCCCATCAAAGATGTCTGACACTGTTGCTGTGTCGTGGGGAGCACAAGGGCATGCTGGGAACTGCACACCAACCAACAGCAGGACACCACTGTCAGCCATCTTGCCATTGCTCACACACCCACACATACTGAACTCCCCACAAAAGCAAGTAAGTTTGGGAATGCTGGCAAGTGGGGTGGAGGCAACAGCATGATGGGAGTGGCAGTCACTGATATTGGTCACCCCCACAACTGTCCCATCAATACCACCCTGAACCATGCTCACATCACAGGGAGTGGAGAAGGACTCACAAGATGGCTGACACTGGCTACTGCTGTGGGGAGCACAAGGCCCTGCTGGCAACTGTGCACCAACAAACAGCAGGACACCACTGACTGACATCCTGAGAGACAACTTCCACTCCCTGCAATGCAAGCACGTTCCATGGTGGGATATCTGGCTGGCTGGGTGGGGAAGGAGGACTTGCAGCACTGACCATAGTCACAAGCACCTCCCCTCACACCCCCCTCAACACAAACTCCACAGAACCCACCTGGTAGAATGCAATGCCCCCCATCCTAACACAAGATCCCACAAAGAACCACCACCCTGGGTTATGTTGTGTGAAGCACAGGGACACTCTTGGGACTGTTAGCCAAACAACTGCCAGGACAACACTCCCAGCCATCCTATCAGCACAGCCAGCCCACCCCACAGGGAAGCAGAGTCAAAAGGAAGGAAGCATGGGCATGCTGGGAAGGGGGTGGAGGCAATAGCATGATGGGAGTCGTAGTCACTGATTTTGGTCACCCCCACAACTGTCCCATCAACACCACCCTGAACCATGCTCACATCACAGGGAGTGGAGAAGGACTCACAAGATGGCTGACACTGGCTACTGCTGTGGGGAGCACAAGGCCCTGCTGGCAACTGTGCACCAACAAACAGCAGGACACCACTGACTGACATCCTGAGAGACAACTTCCACTCCCTGCAATGCAAGCACAGTCCATGGTGGGATAACTGACTGGCTGGGTGGGTGGGAAGGAGGGCCGGCTGTCAACCAAACACAACCAATGCAGACCATGTTCACACCCCAAAAAATACATAGAAATGCCCAAATAATGCAGGACAATGTGCCACACCAATATCAACCCCTGACTGTGACGACTTAGGACAATGCAATGTACAGGCCCGCACCCAGAGGCACAGTCACAACTGTCATGTGTGTCAACCATTGATGCCTGCAGAAACATAACATACATTGTGTGTGTCTCCCAAAAACAGGTGATGATGGGGACACAGCAGCAGACGCTGAGGAGTCCCAGTCCCAGGCTCAAGAGGATGCGGAGCTCACTGGCGTCGTACAGCCTCTGCCCTCCTCGGACGAAGAAGACCAACCTGGCACATCCGGTGCAAGTCTACATGCAGCACCAGCAGGACCACCAGCTGCAGCACCAGCAGGACCACCAGCTGCACCCCCTGCACCCACCCCTCCAACGACTGTCACCACAAATACCATCCCTGCCGACATGGACAGAACAAGGAGCAACACCAGCACAGGGACCCTGGACCAACCTGGGGCCATGGACACCACCACCACCACCAACCCCCAAGGTGGACCAGGGTCATCTGTGCGTGCCACTGCACACACTGCACATGTCAGCAGGGGTGGTGGGAGGGTGGGAGACAGAGGTCGCTGCTTGCAGAGGTTGCTGGTGTGCATGATGACCCACAACTGGTACGCATAGCTGATGCGTACCAGTCCAGCACCGGAGACCTCAGCCAGGTAGTGGGGCTCCTCAGAGACATGAAACAGCAGCAGGCTGCCCATCATGCCCGCTTGGACTCTCACATGTCCCACGTGGAGTCACACATGTCCCGCGTGGACTCACACATGTCCCGCGTGGAGTCCAAGTGGGATGCACTGCATGAGATGACGGCGGTGCACAGGGACATTTTACAATGCCTCCGCCAGATGAACAGCAACCAGTCCACACCTCCCTGTGTGCCAACAACATCTGGTGCTGCCCAAACTGCAACTGCCACAGGGAGGGAGGATGACTCTGGCGGAGAGTCCCCTGCACCGCAGCAGCCTGTACTTGAGGGCCCCCCCAAGAAGAGGGGTCGTCCGAAGAGGGGCAAGTGAGAGGCCGATGGCCAAGCGCAACTCCCAGGAAGCCTGAACCTGTTCTGGATGTTCACCTTTGTGCACAGACTGTTCACCCTGTTGACGGCAACACTACTCCCACACATTGCATGGGGAGTACAAGTTGGACCAATGTGTCAGACAACTGTGGCCCCGATACTGGGGATTCTGTCTACCAGGACTTTCAATTCACCTAGGAACTTCTGATTGCAAGATTTATGTACAGCACTACCCATCCTATGCACTATTCACACAAATGTATCACAATAAACACACTAATACACCATACTTGCCTCTGTTGTGATTCCAACGTGGGTGCTGTTATGGGGATGATGAACTGCAAAATTACACTGTGTATGCGAACTGCAACAGCAAGTACAACACAGGCATGTGAGTAAAGGCAACGTGACACATATGAGGGAGACACACCACCAGGGCTACACAACACATACACACCTAGGCCATCTGACTCATTGCCTACACTGATGTTGCCAGGGAAGACGGTGCAATGCACAGACACCACACCCATTCCCAGTTGTAGTCAAGTAGCCCACAGGTGCAGTAAGCAAATGGCAGTCAAATGTGTGACCACAGACAACGCACATCACAAAGTGAAGCACAGGTTCATTACACAGTTGCAACATGTCGTAACCACTACAGATGCAAGGTAATCCCACCTGGCAGCGGGCACACAGTCAACAACTGTAGACGGAAGGAAGTCCATGGGTGTGGCGCACATCACCTGTAGGGACACAACAGCTACCAGCCTGGAAGTGCAATCACGTCGTCGGTGGACACAGTTGACCAAACGAATCTGAAAGTACCCTGTGAAGGACAGAAATGACACACAGTCAAAAGCAATGGAGTACAGGACAGAACAGCAAAACTCATGCACAATACATGTTACAAGATACCCACCCAGAACCAAGTTAGCATGTCAACACTGTTGGGGAGTACAGCCCACCTGTAAGCACACATCGCAACACACATCCAGTCAAGTAGCCCATGGACACACTCCAACAGCACCAGAGCACCACCTACACATATCATGCCAACTCACATCATTGACATGACACCTCAGGATACTCACATTCAGCTAAAGAAGTTGGTGATGAGCTGTGTGCGGACATCACCCTCATCATCATCATCATCATCGTCACTGGCATCGTGGTCCAGGCCAGGATCCTCCACAGGTGGCGGATGTTGGTCATTGTCATCCTGGATGAGAGGCAACTCCTTCCGCACTGCCAGGTTGTGGAGCATGCAGCAGACGATGATAATCTTGCACACTTTCTCTGGAGCATATGGGAGGGACCCTCCGGTCTTGTCCAGGCAGCGGAAGCGGCTCTTCAGGAGACCAAATGTCCGCTCAATAACTCTCCTGGTCCGACCATGTGCCTCATTGTAGCGCATCTGGGCTGGTGTCACAGGGTTCCTGAGGGGTGTCAGCAACCACGGCATGTTGGGGTATCCCGAGTCACCTACGGACAGACAAGTGCACATTAGCTGACTTGGAAAAGTGGGCGGAATACTACAGATCAGATCACACACAATGGCACAAAGTCAGTACACACCGACAAGCCAGGCACGCTGGTTCTGCATCTGTGCCATCATCCTGGGGATGCGACTACTCCTCATCACAAAGGCATCGTGTGCTGAACCAGGGAAACGGGCACACACGTGTGTGATGGTCATGTCTGCAAGACACACCACCAGTGCATTGACCGAGTGGTAGTGCTTGCGGTTCCTGTAGGCCTGCTCCTGGGCCTGTGGTGGTACCAAAGCCACATGTGTCCCATCAATGGAGCCAATGACATGCGGCATCCTCGCCAGGGCATAAAAGTCACTCTTCACGTCAGTGAGTCGTCGCAGTCTAGGGAAATAGATGTACCGGTTCAGGAATAGCAACATTGCCGCCAAAACATCACGGAGCACACGGCTCAACATGGTCTGTGACATCCCACCAGCAGTCGCCACAGTATGTTGGAAGGTACCAGTGGCAAAGAAGTGTAGGGCTGCCATCACCTTCACCTTGGGGGTCAGCGCTGTAGGATACGGCCGGCCAGGCTGCAAATGTGGGGACAACTGCACTGCCAAATCCTCAATCAGCTGCCTGGTGAAGCGGTACCGTCGGATGCTGTCCCGTTCCACCATCGTTGCCAGGTCTGGGAATGGTCGATGGACAGCAGGAGCCCTGCAGTGCAGAGGAGAAGTAAGCAAGATTGTCAGTCACCCCACATATGCGGCATTGAACACACTCAATATCCCAACATACATCATTATGAGGCACAACTACATGAAGTGTGCAGTTCCGTAAGGACATGTATGGTACATACATGGCCAACATCTGTCAACACGGTCCAACAGGTGGCATCAATTAGTCCCAGGTTGGCCCATTGGATATCATGAGGCCGTGTCACAGTTCCCATCTCCTGCTGCCGTGTCACAATCACCCCCACAGTGACATGTGAGGACAGATGTGCCCCAGGCACCACAGCTCAACGACAGGTACATTCCCAGGGACCCTGTATTGCCACATGGACACTGGCATTACATGGAGTATCATGTATACACCACAGCAAAACAACCATGACCCCCACAGGTAGTGGTCCCACTTGCCACGGCAGGACAGACATGGACGTCTGTGACACACACACGCACAACATCAAAGTCCATGCACACACAACGTGGATGTGGAGACTGTCTCCCATTGTGCACATGAAATCAGAGACATTGTAAACACTACATGCACAAAGACTGTGGAGGACCATCACTATTGTGCCACTGGGACACCCTGGCTCAAACATACCATCCCACATGGGACTCACGGGGTATGTGACATGACATACACATACACCACCGTGAAATGTGACCATGGCACATGCACAGATATGAACAGTTGCACATCACAGTGGTCATGTACAGGTAACACCCAGGATCCTGTCCCCATGAACACGTGCACAGCCTGGGGGTGGCTGCCCACAGGTGACACCTACAGGACAACATGTACACCAACATACACACAATAGGAAATGCAGCCTTACATGCCTTATGATAAAGTTTGGACAGGCTGTCGTGATGTAGGTGTGCCCCTCACTCCTGGGAGCTATCTGTGGCTGGCATATGTCCATCTGAGACAGGCATGCTGACATATGCCAGTCACATGTACAGTGATGCGTTGAACAGCAATGGACCGATCGGTGCCCCCGGCCGGCCCAATGCATTCAATGTGTGCGGGTACGGGTTGTACCCCTGTACGCGTTGAACTGCAATGGACCGATCGGTGCCCCCGGCCGGCCCATTGCATTCAATGTGTGCGGGTACGCGTTGTACCCCTGTACGCGTTGTACTGCAATGGACCGATCTGTGCCCCGGCCGGCCCATTGCATTCAATGTGTGCGGGTACGCGTTGTACCCTGTACGCGTTGTACCTCTGTACGCGTTGTACTGCAACGGACCGATCGGTGCCCCCGGCCGGCCCATTGCATTCAATGTGTGCGGGTACGCGTTGTACCCCTGTACGCGTTGTACTGCAATGGACCGATCGGTGCCCCCGGCCGGCCCATTGCATTCAATGTGTGCGGGTACGCGTTGTACCCCTGTACGCGTTGTACTGCAATGGACCGATCGGTGCCCCGGCCGGCCCATTGCATTCAATGTGTGCGGGTACGCGTTGTACCCCTGTACGCGTTGTACCCCTGTACGCGTTGTACTGCAATGGACCGATCGGTGCCCCGGCCGGCCCATTGCATTCAATGTGTGCGGGTACGCGTTGTACCCCTGTACGCGTTGAACTGCAATGGACCGATCGGTGCCCCGGCCGGCCCATTGCATTCAATGTGTGCGGGTGCAGCGTTGTACCCCTGTACGCGTTGTACTGCAATGGAACGATCGGTGCGCACCCATTGACAATGGCCTTGCCTGGCAACGGACGCGTTTTCGAATTTCGAACGAGTCGGTTGCTGGAAATTCAGTTGGTCACCCACAACAATGTTGCAAAATCATGTATGTCATGAAGTTGAAGATTTGAAGGATGCTGTGGGCGTGTTTTGGTGCTGCTATTCCATGGATTGGCCAGATTCAGAAGATGCAAACGACTTGGACCTATCACTTTGGACACAAGGGACAGTATCTGCCTCTCCAGCACATATATATTGCTGGCTGTTCCCCTGAGAGCTCACTTGCCTGCACTACATGCTCCAGGACGACATCTGCCACTGCACTGCTGCTGTTTCTGCCCCTCTGGACCCTGCAATGGCACGTACTGTGGAGAGAGCCCCAGCCTTCAGCCTTGAGGAGAACCAGGCCCTGCTGGACAGCCTACTTCCACAGTACAGCAAGCTGTATGGGACACCAGGGGAGCAGGTGAGTGTTCTGTGCACTGCATTTCTGAATGTGCATATTGTCTGACTAGCAAGGCTGAAAGTCTGCACGCCACTGGCTAGCAGGCTCACTGAGTAGTTGTCACCCCCATAGTGTGTAGTGACATGCACTGGACAGGTATGGTGCAGTGACAGTGCATTTGAACAAGGTTTTACTTCCCATGCAATGATACCATGTAGTGACGTCTGGCAAACTGTCCATGGGCAGCTTTGCACTGCCTGTGTACATCATGTGCCCCTGTGATTGAGACATGTATATACAACTGTGTCATGCACGGATATGTTGCATGTGTAGTAATGGCCTTTTCACTTTGTCATCCTGACAGGTTAATGCCCATCGGAAGCAGGAGATCTGGAAGGACATCGTCCGGGCTGTCCGGTCCGTGGGGGTCTACAAGCGCCGGATCCGCAACTGCCAGAAGAGGTGGCAGGACCTTCGGGGCTGGACCCGGAGGATTGCATGGGTCCAGCTGAAGCTGTCGCCTCCTCGCAGGAGGGGCGGAACACGGACCCTGACCCCCACATGCTCCAGATCCTGGCGGTGGTGTTTCCAGACCTGGATGGGCAGCTGAAGGCCAGACAGCAGCAAGGAGGGGTGAGTCAAAGACTGCACTGTGAACTCTGTATTACATGCTGTGTGCCCTCCTCTGGCCTGGTCCAACTGCCACAGTGCAGCAGTCATGTTGTCCAGGAGCCATGTCCCTCTATTGTGCACTGCCCACTGCTCATCTGATACCCAGGTGTGGCCCTTACATTCAGGGAATTGTGTCACTTGGGACTGTGTCCTTGCAGTTTGCTTCACTAAAGGTGGGGGACAGCATCTGTTTCCCTAACTCTGTTGTGGGCATCATGGGTGGGTCCATTGTTCACACTACGCCTGTGTTCGGACATGTAATCTGCGTGTTGCTTTGATATGCGGTCCACTTGCTGAGCTGAGCCACCACATGTGCCTGGGGTATGTGGCACACGCCCATGCAGCGGGTGGGAACAATGTTTGGGCCCCAGGAGTGTGCAGATTACGTGTGTCACACATACATAGCCAGCTATCCACTGTCCAGGGCTCATCCCTCATTCATGTGGAGCAGGACAGTCATGCCTACTCCAGGCCATGCAATGCACTCTGTACTCCCACTCCCGTGTATCAGCTGACACATTGTGCGCAGTGATTTGACCCCTCAGGTGTCTGCCTCTGTGTCAGTGTGCTGTGGATTAGTTGCCAGGACTGCTGGGGTGTTTCTTGGTAGGGGCTCAGCATGCCCCTGGAGATGTGACCATAGGAGACGATACTTGTGTGTCACATAGGTGTTTGATCAGCTGCCCGTGCAGACTGGGGTATGCGAATGTGAAGTTCAGGCAGCTGTTCCCCATTCACAGCAGATTGTGAGGGGCTCAGGTTCAGAGGGTAGTGTCACAGGTCTCCCATATGTCCAATAGGTATGACCTGGACAGATGAGGGTTAAGATGATGTGTTGTGTGGGGGATGTACATGTGCACTTGTGCAGCTCCAGGACTTGCATTCCCCATGACCTACTATTGTGACACAGTGCATAGTGTTGTTGTCTGGCTGCCAAGTCATACATCACTGAGACAGTGATGTATGACTTAGCAGTCATGCCTCTGCCATGGCATGTGTCTACTTATTGGTGATCCTGCAGGGGAGTGACATATGCTACATGCACACCATTGTGGCGATGGCTATCAGGACATGGGTGCATCATGGTGTCTGTCGCTGGTATGCATCACATGCATTTCCTATTTGACTCTGGGCATCCCTTTCATCCGGAAACCTGTACTGACTCAGTGGCAAGAGCTGTGATGTGTGCATGTCCACATGCCACACCGTGTCCTCTGCACTGTCCAACTACTGTGTACTTGGTGCATGTGTCCACACTGGGGTGTTGCAATCCAACAGACACCAGACAGATGGGTGCAAGGCCATGTGGGATGTGAGTGCCATGCTTGGCATCAGACTGACAATTGGCTTCTCCTGTTCAGTTAGGGCACTTTTAGCAATGTACAACTAATGATGCCAGGGCTTGCTCTGTAATGTGCTGTGCTCACAGTGGTGTGTGCGTTTGGTGCAGGTGACTGATGTCTGTCTGTTTCCCCATTGTTTGCAGATACATCCACGGCCACGGAAGGGGACAGCTCCACGGACCAGGAGGAGCCAGAGAGCCAGACTGGGTCAGCAGCCGAGGAGTGGTCGGAGGGACCCAGTGGCACGGAGGGCGAGGGGAGCCACACCGAGGAGTCCTCAGCACCATCCACCTCAGCTGAGGACCAGAGCAACTCGGAGGATGACTCCCTTATGGAGGCGGGTGTCAGCAGCCACCACACCCCAGCTAGTGTTGCTGTCCCCGCCACCACCAGCACCACCACCGCCCTCCCATCGGCTCCCATTTCCCAGGTCCGTGGAGGCTCCCATGTTCGGGAGCGTGTCTCCTTTGGGCCAGGCACCGCACCCCCTGCCCCTGTGTCCCCTGCTGCCCTGAGTGAGGAGTCTGTGTACCTCCTTCGCCAGCTCCATGTAGGGCAGACAGCCATGCTGAGTGTCCTCCATGCGCACACCGCTCTGTTGACTCAGCTGGTGTCGTTCATGGAGGGCATCTCATCGGGCATGTCTGACCTACAGAGGGGCAATAGGTCCATGGACTCCTCCCTGACGGCAGCAGTGTCCCTCCTCAGACAGTCCCTCACCCCTCCTGCCTCTGCTCCATCCACACTCCCCAGCACCTTACCCGTCCCAAGCACACACACACCGGCACAGGCACACACCAGCACACACACGTCCAGCACACAGACACACACGCCACAAACAAAACGCACACGCACGCACAGTCAGGGGACTGAAACCAGACTCACAGGGGATGGGGCCCTGGTACACACACACGCATCCACGGACACTGCGCAGTCCTCAGTTGCCTCTCCCTCCAAAACACCCTCCCTTGCCTCACCTGCAACCCCAAAGACCCAGCGCCTCTTCCTCAGTGACCTCGGCCTCTTCCCCTCCGATCCAGCTGCTCCAGCATCCAGGGGGAAGAGGAAGCCCCCCACACGGAGCAGAGTGCCCCTCGCCCCCGGACACCCTCCCCAGGCGCAGACAGACTGAGGCCCCCACCCGCAAGTCCCCCCGGAGTGGTAAGAGCAAGACCCCGCCGCCGCCCTGCAGCTCAAGCACCAGGTCTCCTTCCTCCATCCCTCAGGCCCCCACTCCACAGGTGCCCCCACCACACCCTGCCCCAGGTTCCCCCACCCACAGATATACCATCCCCAAGAGGATCCGGCCTTCTCCCCTGGCACTTGCTCTCCCGGCACCACACCCCCCGCTGCGCTTGTCTGTGCCACTGATGTGGTGAGGGTGTCCTCCCCCTCTGTCCAGCCCACCTTGCCTGTTCCCCATTCTCCTCCCCTGGTGGTAGGCACTGCAGTGGAGTCCACTACCACCCTGTCTGACTTGGGCACTGCAGTGGCGGACCTGTCCACTCCATCTGCAGGGTCCACTGCAGTCGTGCCGGCACCCACAACATCTGAGTCATGCCCCCCAGTTGTGCCGGCACACACCATGTCAGACACCTCCACTGCAGTTGTCAGTGGCTCTCCAGCACCCACCACCCCTTCCCTGCTTCCTCCTGGTGAGCCCTGATCCTGTCCCTGCGGTGCCTGGCCTACCCCCCGGTTGCCCCTCCTAGTGGATTGTCCCTGGTTTTGTGCAGGCATGCGTAGGGTGACATCTGCCACTGTCACCCTGTTTGGACTTTTACAATGGACTGGCCATTGGCCTTTGTGTTTTTTCTGGACTTTGTTTTCATTCCACACATATGCTGAATAAAGCAACTTTCTGTTCTCTAGTGCTTATGCTTCTGATGTACATGTTGTTGATGATGCTAACCATGCCCTTGCTGCAGTGATGGTGATATTTGGTCTCATGATAATGAAGTGTTACTGTGCAGGAACCCATGTGGTCCAGGGGGAATGTGTCCTATCCTGTGGTGTATCCATGTCATCCATAGCAGCATCTGAGGGTGTCATGTGTTCAGTATTTGGCAATGGGATTTCCTACTTAGATTAGCTATTTCACATCTGTGGCTTCCACCCCTGCACATCTGTTGTGCCTGACATTGTTCAATTCATCTACTTCCCTGACCGTGTGGCCATCTCCACTGGACATGCAGGTTTGGGCATCAATGGGGAAGGACTCATCTGTGTTGTCAGTGCAACATTGCTATACAAGTGTGTTGGATCTGTGCTGATGATTCCGTTGGCACTTCCATGACCAGGCTGATGTTACGGGAGCCCTCATTTGGTGCTAATTGTTGATTGTGTGACCAAGTGCTCAGCTGACATGATGGGGCCCTACTGAGGCAACATATGGCACAGCTTTCCTCACACAGGAGTGGAGTCCCCTCATGGCAGTGTGTACTCCTGTGACATTGCCTGCGCCCAAGGTGTGTGTTGTATGTGCATGTCTGTGTGTTCACTTCCGTTTAGCTGTGCATGCTGTGATCCCTAGTGTTGTACCTGTTTGTGATGCTAGCTGAGTTGACCTATGTTCCCCAAAGTCTTCTCCCTGGGTTCTCTGTGATGTGGGTGCATGGCACATTACTGGTCATCAGGGTGTCACCCATAGGTGTGTTTGCTGTCAGGGCTGAGTTTGTGTGCAGACGCAGATGGGTCACAGTCAGGTTTCCCCTTGGCACTTGTTGTTTGCCCCTGTCATGTGATTTCCAGTTTGTGTTATCTTTCAGTGATTGTGACACGTTGTGTGTGTGACTGCTGGCACTCCTCAGGGTCCGGGCTGCAATGTTGGTTGTTGTCTATGTGTGTTCTTTGTGGGTGACCTTGGCTTCTTCATTGGTGTGTGACTGTGGATGGGATCCCATTGGTTGGTGTGGTATTGCCGTCATGTCCATGTACAGCGTAGTGTGCAGTGTGTCAGACATTCAGGAGTCTTGTTGAGTGGCCATGTGTGATGTGTTTCTGCACCTTGGTTCCCACCCACCACCATGGAATAGTCATGGGTGCATGTGCAATGTCACCAGTGCATGTGTACTTCACTGCTGCACATTGTTGGAGGTCGAGGAGTGTGTGCAGATGAGAGTTGTTGCCCGGCTAGGCCCCTGCCTCCATGTTGGCCTTGGCTTACTGGCCATGCTGATTGATTTGTGCTTGTGTAGGTGTGATGGTAGTTAGTTGCTCAGGACACATGACTGTGGTTCACAGTGTGAACCACATTTAGCTTTGTCATCACAGTGGGATTGTAATGCAGCCCAGGGTCACCACATTGTGGGGGCCCTGGGGGTGGTGCTGTGGTGTGTCTGTGTCTTGCTGTGTCAGTTGCTGTCCCTACGTGCCTGTGTGACATGTGTGATTTGTGCTTCCTCTCATCTGACAATGCCTGCTTGCCCACATAGGGGATTTGGATCCATGAGTTACCTTTGTGTGGCACTGTATGCACATCTGTATGATTGGTATTCAGGTCTCCTCATGTGTTGTGTGGTTGCCTGGGGACACTGGCACCCCCCCCCTCACCTGTAGTGTATGATGTGCAGTGTGGGTCTGCCTGTTTGTGTTTGTGCATCTGCACCACTGCATTGGCATATCTTGGGTGTGCCATTGGCTGTATGTAGTTTTGTGGGTTTCCCCTGCTGTCCCTGGGACTCCTAGGTCATCGGTCAGCACAATGATCATGGTTTGTGTGTCCCATTGCTGCCATGGTATGGTATCTGTTCACCTCACATCTGCAGTCTCCACAGGTATCTGCATTTGTGTGCCCATTGGTGCAAATATGTGGGTCTGCATTCTGATGGTCACTTCTGTCATTGTGTCATTGATGAATGTTGACGGTGTCAGCCCCCATGGGTGTTGTTTGTCTGCACATGGCCAAAGGTATGTCTTATTTGCACTGCAGTATTTGGCTCACCCAATTTATGTTGCAATGGGACACATACACTACTTTGCCACTGATGTGTTTTTTGTTCTGTGACCAGGAATCATCCATGCAGTTTGGCAGTTGCACCTCTTTCTTTGTCAACACTTACCTTTTGGTCACTGTGATGATGGGGGTTTGGACCCCATTGCCACAATGTTCAAAATGTGCTTCAGCTATGGACCCCACACTTTCATTTAGGTCACTGTGATGATGGGGGTTTGGACCCCATTGCCACAATGTTCAAAATGTGCTTCAGCTATGGACCCCACACTTACATTTTGGTCACTGTGATGATGGGGGTTTGGACCCCATTGCCACAATGTTCAAAATGTGCTTCAGCTATGGACCCCACACTTACATTTTGGTCACTGTGATGATGGGGGTTTGGACCCCATTGCCACAATGTTCAAAATGTGCTTCAGCTATGGACCCCACACTTACCTTTTGGTCACTGTGGTGATGGGGGTTTAGACCCCATTGCCACAATGTTCAAAATGTGCTACAGCTATGGACCCCACACTTACATTTTGGTCACTGTGATGATGGGGGTTTGGACCCCATTGCCATAATGGTCATGGCCTGCTTGCATTGTGGGTGCCACACACATATATGTGTGGCACATGTGCTAGGGGGTCACATTGTATGTTCAAAGTCATGTTCGGTGTTGTAGGCATTTGACACAGTCTACACACGCTTGTCATGGTGTTGGGGGATGTCTTCTTCTTGCATTCCCTAGGTTGTGGTGTGCTGGTTGTGTCATGCATTGTCCATCCTATGAGTGGGGGGGTAGTAGTGGTTGGCATCCAGCCCCCCCTGGCTGAGGGTGGTAGTAGTGGTAGGCATCCAGCCCCCCCGGGCTAAGGGTGGTGGTAGGCATCCTGCCCCCCTGGGTGAGGGTGGTAGTAGTGGTAGGCATCCAGCCCCCCCTGGGTGAGGGTGGTAGTAGTGGTGGGCATCCAGCCCCCCCAGGCTCAGGGTGGTAGTAGTGGTAGGCATCCACCCCCTGGGTGAGGGTGGTAGTAGTGGTAGGCATCCAGCCCCCTGGCTAAGGGTGGTGGTAGGCATCCAGCCCCCCTGGCTAAGGGTGGTGGTAGGCATCCAGCCCCCCTGGGTGTGGGTGGTAGTAGTGGTAGGCATCCAGCCCCCCTGGGTGAGGGTGGTAGTAGTGGTAGGCATCCAGCCCCCCTGGGTGAGGGTGGTAGTAGTGGTAGGCATCCAGCCCCCTGGGTGAGGGTGGTAGTAGTGGTAGGCATCCAGCCCCCTGGCTAAGGGTGGTGGTAGGCTTCCAGCCCCCCTGGGTGAGGGTGGTAGTAGTGGTAGGCATCCAGCCCCCCTGGCTAAGGGTGGTGGTAGGCATCCAGCCCCCCTGGGTGTGGGTGGTAGTAGTGGTAGGCATCCAGCCCCCTGGCTCAGGGTGGTAGTAGTGGTAGGCATCCAGCCCCCTGGGTGAGGGTGGTAGTAGTGGTAGGCATCCAGCCCCCCTGGCTAAGGGTGGTGGTAGGCATCCAGCCCCCCCTGGGTGAGGGTGGTAGTAATGGTAGGCATCCAGCCCCCCTTGGGTGAGGGTGGTAGTAGTGGTAGGCATCCAGCCCCCCCTGGCTCAGGGTGGTAGTAGTGGTAGGCATACAGCCCCCCTGGGTGAGGGTGGTAGTAGTGGTAGGCATCCAGCCCCCCTGGCTAAAGGTGGTGGTAGGCATCCAGCCCCCCTGGGTGAGGGTGGTAGTAGTGGTAGGAATCCAGCCCCCCTGGGTGAGGGTGGTAGTAGTGGTAGGCATCCAGCCCCCCGGCTCAGGGTGGTAGTAGTGGTAGGCATCCAGCCCCCCTGGCTCAGGGTGGTAGTAGTGGTAGGCATCCAGCCCCCCTGGGTGAGGGTGGTAGTAGTGGTAGGCATCCAGCCCCCTGGCTAAGGGTGGTGGTAGGCATCCAGCCCCCCTGGGTGAGGGTGGTAGTAGTGGTAGGCATCCAGCCCCCCTGGGTGAGGGTGGTAGTAGTGGTGGGCATCCAGCCCCCCTGGCTCAGGGTGGTAGTAGTGGTAGGCATCCAGCCCCCCCTGGGTGAGGGTGGTAGTAGTGGTGGGCATCCAGCCCCCCTGGCTCAGGGTGGTAGTAGTGGTAGGCATCCAGCCCCCCTGGGTGAGGGTGGTAGTAGTGGTAGGCATGCAGCCCCCCTGGCTAAGGGTGGTGGTAGGCATCCAGCCCCCTGGGTGAGGGTGGTAGTAGTGGTAGGCATCCAGCCCCCCGGGTGAGGGTGGTAGTAGTGGTAGGCATCCAGCCCCCTGGCTAAGAGTGGTGGTAGGCATCCAGCCCCCCTGGGTGAGGGTGGTAGTAGTGGTAGGCATCCAGCCCCCTGGGTGAGGGTGGTAGTAGTGGTAGGCATCCAGCCCCCTGGCTCAGGGTGGTAGTAGTGGTAGGCATCCAGCCCCCCTGGGTGAGGGTGGTAGTAGTGGTGGGCATCCAGCCCCCCTGGCTCAGGGTGGTAGTAGTGGTAGGCATCCAGCCCCCTGGCTCAGGGTGGTAGTAGTGGTAGGCATCCAGCCCCCCTGGCTAAGGGTGGTGGTAGGCATCCAGCCCCCTGGGTGAGGGTGGTAGTAGTGGTAGGCATCCAGCCCCCTGGGTGAGGGTGGTAGTAGTGGTAGGCATCCAGCCCCCCTGGCTCAGGGTGGTAGTAGTGGTAGGCATCCAGCCCCCCTGGGTGAGGGTGGTAGTAGTGGTAGGCATCCAGCCCCCCTGGCTAAGGGTGGTGGTAGGCATCCAGCCCCCCCTGGGTGTGGGTGGTAGTAGTGGTAGGCATCCAGCCCCCCCTGGGTGTGGGTGGTAGTAGTGGTAGGCATCCAGCACCCCCTGGGTGAGGGTGGTAGTAGTGGTAGGCATCCAGCCCCCCCTGGCTAAGGGTGGTGGTAGGCATCCAGCCCCCCTGGGTGTGGGTGGTAGTAGTGGTAGGCATCCAGCCCACCCTGGGTGAGGGTGGTAGTAGTGGTAGGCATCCAGCCCCCTGGCTCAGGGTGGTAGTAGTGGTAGGCATCCAGCCCCCTGGCTCAGGGTGGTAGTAGTGGTAGGCATCCAGCCCCCTGGGTGAGGGTGGTAGTAGTGGTAGGCATCCAGCCCCCCTGGCTAAGGGTGGTAGTAGTGGTAGGCATCCAGCCCCCCTGGGTGTGGGTGGTAGTAGTGGTAGGCATCCAGCCCCCTGGGTGTGGGTGGTAGTAGTGGTAGGCATCCAGCACCCCCTGGGTGAGGGTGGTAGTAGTGGTAGGCATCCAGCCCCCCCTGGCTAAGGGTGGTGGTAGGCATCCAGCCCCCCCTGGGTGTGGGTGGTAGTAGTGGTAGGCATCCAGCCCACCCTGGGTGAGGGTGGTAGTAGTGGTAGGCATCCAGCCCCCTGGCTCAGGGTGGTAGTAGTGGTAGGCATCCAGCCCCCCTGGCTCAGGGTGGTAGTAGTGGTAGGCATCCAGCCCCCCTGGCTCAGGGTGGTAGTAGTGGTAGGCATCCAGCCCCCCTGGGTGAGGGTGGTAGTAGTGGTAGGCATCCAGCCCCCCTGGCTAAGGGTGGTGGTAGGCATCCAGCCCCCCTGGGTGAGGGTGGTAGTAGTGGTAGGCATCCAGCCCCCCTGGGTGAGGGTGGTAGTAGTGGTGGGCATCCAGCCCCCTGGCTCAGGGTGGTAGTAGTGGTAGGCATCCAGCCCCCTGGGTGAGGGTGGTAGTAGTGGTGGGCATCCAGCCCCCTGGCTCAGGGTGGTAGTAGTGGTAGGCATCCAGCCCCCCTGGGTGAGGGTGGTAGTAGTGGTAGGCATCCAGCCCCCCTGGCTAAGGGTGGTGGTAGGCATCCAGCCCCCCTGGGTGAGGGTGGTAGTAGTGGTAGGCATCCAGCCCCCTGGGTGAGGGTGGTAGTAGTGGTAGGCATCCAGCCCCCCTGGCTAAGAGTGGTGGTAGGCATCCAGCCCCCCTGGGTGAGGGTGGTAGTAGTGGTAGGCATCCAGCCCCCCTGGGTGAGGGTGGTAGTAGTGGTAGGCATCCAGCCCCCCCTGGCTCAGGGTGGTAGTAGTGGTAGGCATCCAGCCCCCCCTGGGTGAGGGTGGTAGTAGTGGTGGGCATCCAGCCCCCCTGGCTCAGGGTGGTAGTAGTGGTAGGCATCCAGCCCCCCCTGGCTAAGGGTGGTGGTAGGCATCCAGCCCCCTGGGTGAGGGTGGTAGTAGTGGTAGGCATCCAGCCCCCCTGGGTGAGGGTGGTAGTAGTGGTAGGCATCCAGCCCCCCTGGCTCAGGGTGGTAGTAGTGGTAGGCATCCAGCCCCCCTGGGTGAGGGTGGTAGTAGTGGTAGGCATCCAGCCCCCTGGCTAAGGGTGGTGGTAGGCATCCAGCCCCCTGGGTGTGGGTGGTAGTAGTGGTAGGCATCCAGCCCCCCTGGGTGTGGGTGGTAGTAGTGGTAGGCATCCAGCACCCCTGGGTGAGGGTGGTAGTAGTGGTAGGCATCCAGCCCCCCTGGCTAAGGGTGGTGGTAGGCATCCAGCCCCCCCTGGGTGTGGGTGGTAGTAGTGGTAGGCATCCAGCCCACCCTGGGTGAGGGTGGTAGTAGTGGTAGGCATCCAGCCCCCCCTGGCTCAGGGTGGTAGTAGTGGTAGGCATCCAGCCCCCCCTGGCTCAGGGTGGTAGTAGTGGTAGGCATCCAGCCCCCCTGGGTGAGGGTGGTAGTAGTGGTAGGCATCCAGCCCCCCTGGCTAAGGGTGGTGGTAGGCATCCAGCCCCCCTGGGTGAGGGTGGTAGTAGTGGTAGGCATCCAGCCCCCCTGGCTCAGGGTGGTAGTAGTGGTAGGCATCCAGCCCCCCTGGGTGAGGGTGGTAGTAGTGGTGGGCATCCAGCCCCCTGGCTCAGGGTGGTAGTAGTGGTAGGCATCCAGCCCCCCTGGCTAAGGGTGGTGGTAGGCATCCAGCCCCCTGGGTGAGGGTGGTAGTAGTGGTAGGCATCCAGCCCCCCTGGGTGAGGGTGGTAGTAGTGGTAGGCATCCAGCCCCCCTGGGTGAGGGTGGTAGTAGTGGTAGGCATCCAGCCCCCCTGGCTAAGGGTGGTGGTAGGCATCCAGCCCCCCTGGGTGAGGGTGGTAGTAGTGGTGGGCATCCAGCCCCCTGGCTCAGGGTGGTGGTAGGCATCCTGCCCCCTGTGTAGGGGTGGTGGTGCGCATTCAGGCCCCTGTGTGCATATGTGGCATTGGTGATGGGCATCCCGCCCCTATGGTGCTGCTGTTGCTGGTGTAAGTATATTCTGCATCCCTCTGTGTGTGTGTGATGTGTCGTGTACGTGTTGTATGTGTTTTGTGGTTGGTGTCTGACTTACCTTCTGCGCCGTACGCGTCCGTGCCTGTTCCGGTAGTAAATGTAGAATATTGGTATGATCGGGACGAAGGGATTCATGGTTGGTTCGTGTCGTTCGTCCTTCTCGTTGCTTCGCGTCGTCCTCGTCGCTTCGCGTCGTCCTCGCCGCTGGCGTGTTCGTCTCGTAGCCGTGGATCGTGTTGTGGCGCGAATCGGAGCTTATGTGCGCCTCTCCCGGATGCTTTGACGTGCCGTGCGTAGCGACGGGTTCGGCGCGTACGGAAAGTGCATCGTACTTGTTCGGCCGGACGGAGCTGCATTTTCCCTTCCGTGCGACTCGATTCAGCGTTTCCGGATTCGCCTCGGTCGGGGAACAGGACCTGGTTTGGGTGAGTACGGCTCGGCCGGATTCTGTGCTGTTGTGCGCATCGTACTTACTCGTTCGGTGTGCTGTACGGATCGGTCGGGAAACAGGCTTTCGCATGGCTTTTTTCCCGACCGAATGGTATTGGGTGCGCCTCCGACCGAGATCGGAATCGGCCCCTTAGTGTTTCATAAAACTGCATATAATGTGTACCTTTTAAAACACACTAGCCCTGATCTCAAGCTCATTCATCTTTGAAGGTTAGTTACAATCAAATAGATTCCTTGGGCTTTCAAATGCTTTCAGATTCTCTTTGATGTGCCAATGCATGCAATCACAGGCATGCCCAAATGTGGCAAGATTATTTGTGCATGCCCCATGTGCAAATTGCCTCTTTCTGTTCCTCCTATATCTATGCCCTACTTATTATGTTGATACTGCAAGACCAATAGCACTGCAACCCTGAGAAAAACAGGGCAGAGACATAAAAAGCAAAAAGAGACAGCTGCAGAGTCCAAAGCCTGTTGTTTGAGGACTCTAGATTGTACGTTTTGCATCTCCGGTTTACCATGGGGAGGGTGTATTAAGGTCCATTTTTTTAACAGAATGAAGAAGAGGTCTGATCAAACATATTTGACAAGGTTAGAGATTTATATGTGGTATTTCTGTACGAAAGCCAAGTCCAGCGTAGATGCCGTTATTGTGCTCAGGGAAGGTGTAATGTTGTACTAAATTGCTGTCCAATAGGATGGATTGCAGGAAGGATTTTCGTGTGTCTGGTTTTTGTAAGTGGAAATTGAAAATGTCCAGGAAAATCTGATTACAAGAGGTGGTGAATTGGTAAATTCTGTTATCAAGTAAATCAACAAAATTGGTATTATAGGCTGTTTAGCTTCATTGGTTTAGTTGTTGTGCTTGTAATCACACTGAAAAAGACACACAAATGATGGATGGAATGCAGAACAAATCAAAACATTCACCTCCAGTCAAGGGATCTTGGTTAAATCCATGGTTCTTTTGCTCGCAATGTCACCCCACTTTAGACCCAGCCGTATGCAAATCAGTCTTGACCCTGTGCCTCATGGGAACAGTCCAGCCCGAACTGCCAGGCCAGATCCTCCCTGGACCAGAAACAGGTATCCTAGGACCAGTGGCGGCTGGTGAATTTAGAAAGTGGTGGTCGTAAAAAAGATTTTGACTGAGGAAGACGGCAAAGAGCATGAGCTAAATTTCTGGGCAGAAAATAGGGTGCACATTACAGCAGACTTCCCTTTTCGTTTTCTAATCACATTGTCATCAGATGGGGGGGGCATGTATATTTCTAAGTTGGAGGCGGTGGGGCCTTGTTGCCACAGCTTCCAACCATGCAACATCAGGAAGCAGTTTTGAATCCTGGCAAATCTCCTTGTGCCGAAAAAAGTAATAAAGTCTGTGTCTTTTATGAAGCGCCTTTATGTCCTTGAGCAAAGTTCACTCTATAACACTGCCAAAAATAAAAAGTGAATTCTTCCTTTCACCGATGCTCTAATTTCATCCCCCAAGCATTAAGGACAAAGCACTAATAGCTGATGTCAGAAAGGGACATGTGTCACATAAAATTTACAAATCAGTGTGGTTGCAGGATAAATAGTTCAATGGATTGTAACAGAGCAGCAAACCAAATGCCAATAAGACTAAATCCCTCTTTTTGAAAAAAAGACTGTTTAGTTCAAATTGTACTAAACATTGCAGCTTTCCAAGCACATCCCTCATAAATGTGCTTAACTGTTTAAAATGAAATGTTATAATATGTATACTTTTTATGCAGCAGGTGTTATTTAGCAACTACAGTCACATTTATGAGAGGAAAGGGTTATTCTAGAAAAAATGTGTTTCATCCAGAACTTTGGGATTGTTCAGATAAATAGCTTTTTTGCTTTCTGGCGATTCTATTGACGGCTTGCGCTGAGGTTGCTGAACAGGTGATTAATCTCTCGGTTTTTAATCAGTAAAGCCATAAAGGGGGAAATGGCCACTGAAAGAATGAGTCACGGCAGGTCAAAACCATGACAAGTTCATGTCTCTCCACACTCTTGAATGTTCTCAGATCTGCTCGATGCCCAAGAACATGTTCTGTTTTTTTCCAGAAAGTTACTGTTTGGTTGTTTTGTAACAATCTTCTTTGGGGTTAAAAGTATGTACGACCGCACGCATCCAAAAACTCATACACATTCACCTACACACATACACTGGCGCACGCTTTCAGACAAATACATAAACATGAACATTCTGTTTCTTAAACACACGAGCTGGAACTTTACCTTGAGCAGTCCTCGACACCACTTTACGATTTCTAACTTCCCAGATCCAACGAACAACACCACAGCGAGGCTCGCAACCTTATATCCAATCAGAAGTACAGATAGGATGGGAGGCTGTCCCTTTTCCTTTATTGTAGCTTCTGATGGGGCATAAGGGCGCATGACTGACAGGCCCCAAAACACCATTATCTGACATGCTGCACTGCAAGACGCTAGTGCAGCATGTCAGATATGTATTGGGTTTGTGAAAGGTCGGGCTATAACAGCACACGCCTGACACATGCGCAATACAGCCCAGGAAGCCCTCTTCTGGAGCGAGGCGATATTGCAGATTTTACATTTAAACAAATGATCAATAAGATCGTTTGTTTTCGTGCAAAACTGAAATGTGTATTCAGTAAAATACACAGTGATGCTGCGTGATGTTTGGAAGGTCGCCGCCCTTGTGCCCCTCATGGAGAAACCGCCAGTGCCTAGAACCGGTTTCGGGGTTTCGACCCTCATCAGCCAGGATAGCTTGAATCCAGTCGCCCAGTGAGTCTGGGACCCACTTCTGGGCGTACCCGGCTCACTTAGGGCAAGAAAGCAAAAGACACACAAATGATGGACGGAATGCAGAACAAATCAAAACATTCACCCCCAGTCAAGAGATCTGGGTTAAATCCATAGTTCTTTTGCTCACCAATCTTTTGCTCACCACCATGCCACTCCAGTTTAGACCCAAACATATGCAAATCAGTCTTGACCCTGTGCCTCAAGGGCGCAGTACAGCCCAAACTGCCAAGCCAGGTCTTCCTTGAACCAGAAATAAGCATCCTAGGACCGGTTTCGGGTTTTCGACCCTCATCAGCCAGGCTAGCTTGAATCCAGTGGCACAGTGAGCCTGGGACCCACATTTGGGCATACCCAGCGCACTTAGGACGAGAAAGCAAAAGACACACAAATGATGGACAGAATGCAGAACAAATCAAAACATTCACCCCCAGTCAAGAGTTCTGGGTGAAATCCATCATTCTTTTGCTTACCATGCCGCCCCAGTACAGACCCAGCCATATGCAAATCACTCTTGACCCTATGCCTTTTTTTAAAAAAAAAACAAAGCCTGAGACAGTCCCACATCACAGTGAAAGATGCACAAATGAAACACAAACCTCCTTGCATTCAAGCGAGAAACAAAACCAGGTGTTATGAAAAGAAGCCATAAAGAAACACGACCCTCCCTAAAAAGAAGCACAAAATAAGCGTGGGTTCTGCCAGAAAAGTCCCAGAATAAGCACAACACCCTGCTAAAAACAATAACACATTTTCGGAAACTTTGTTTTTCAGTGTGCTCCATTATGCTTGTAAGAGAATAATTGCTGATGAAGGGGTTGAAAATTCTAACATTTCAAGGTGGCTACAGGAAAGACTGGTATGGACAACTATGTCTTGTTACTGCTGTGCTTGCACATCGGCAGAGGGAACCCAGGAGGTGAGACATAAAAAGAAAAGAGGGTTAAAAGGCTGCCTCATGAACATGTAAAGAAAACAAGAAAAAGTTCAGAGGACTTAAAACACAAACAAGCAACATAAGACAGAAACACTTAAAACATGATCTGGATAAATAAGTGAATAAAGTCTTGTATTGTTCATTTAGCCTAAGACACGTTTTATTTGCATGAATATTATAGTGCATTTACATACTTAACTAGATCAATAGCAAGTCATCATTATCGCTCAGAATATATTGCTTATACAAGGGAAAACCTTCTTATCAAGATGTATTGTTTATTCACCAAATAGTCCTAACCAATTGCTACCAATCCTCAGAACAATGCACTGCAAAAGAAAACATCACAGGAGATGGAATAAGACACCTAATGTGGGCCGGTCAAATATGTGAATGCGACTGTCTTAGAACAACAGCTGAATGGGTCTGACCCAAAGCCCACTCTCTGAGACTTTGCTCAATACAAAAGCTCTTGGCTTTCTAGACTCAAAAGAACTCACAATTCTGAAGTACAAGGGAAGCTGGGGCAATACCATGAACAAAGCGTGCCTGTGTGAAAACTGACGTTCACATCTGTTTGAGTAAATGTAGCCACATTTCTGTGTTCTATGTGCCTAATTACAAGCCCTCTGTTGTATTTTGCGCAGATGACATTTTTCAACAGTTTATTCACATTTTACGAAGTTGTTACTAACTGGAATGTAGTAGAAAAAGAGCAACCATTGTTTCTGCCATACTTTCAGTTAGGAACTTCAAAAATGTGCACTAACCAATGACAAAAGTACTAGGAGCATCTGCGCTAATCATCACAACAGAGGGAATTAAAGAAAACGATTACAAGCAGGAGTCACAGAACGGTGACAACTACAAATATGGAGGTGTGTAAATTATTTTTATTTTGTTGCACAGGAGAACATTGTTCATGGTACTGACCCTGGAGCATCAGCACAAGTGTGAATAGAATCAGCACAGGCAGCACCCAAACCAGCTTTCATGGGTAGATTGTGTGCTGTTCTGTGCTTTGCAGCTGAAAAACTGTGCAAAATTTAGGAGGTCATTTAGAACTCAGCAGCAAGCATCCTGCTAGTCCTCCGGGGCATCAGAGTTCATGACCTCTACAGCCCTGGCAGCGGACCTCCTGCTAAACTATGAGATCATCGTCCTCCTGGCAGGATCCCACAGTCTTCTCTGCATCTGGTGGTGCCGCGCTGGCAGAAGAAGGCAGAGGTTTGCACAGCGGTCATCCTGAAGTTCTGGTCCAGCTCAAAAATAATGGCATTCACATGCTGGGAGTTTTCTGCCAGGAAGGGGGTCAAAATTATTTTCTGTTTGGGACCACTTGGCTTTTTCTGGCAACCCAGGCAGGAACTCTGGGGCAGATTTACGTTGAACTAACGCAGCGGGGTACAGTAAGTCATTTTGCTGCGCCGCGCTGCGTTAATTTTGAAGCACAGGGATGCAACATATTTACAAGAATATGTCGCATCCTTGTGCTTCCCCTGCGCTGGCGCACAAACTGCAGCCATGGCCGGCGCAGCCACCCTTGCACCATGGTGCAAGGATGCCTACGTCGTGGGGAGATTGTTTTTGTGCAGGAAGGAGAACCTTCCTGCACAAAAACAATCACTACAACCATTTTCCTCTTTCAATGCGTGCTGCAGAATGCAGCACGCATTGAAAGAGGAAAACGAGGAGAAATGAAAACATTTCTCCTCGGTGCGCTCGCTACGCCACCTCTAGGGTGGCGTAGCTTTCAGACGCATCTCCAGAGTTACGATTTCTCGTAATTCTGGAGATGTGTCTTGTTCCATCAGTGTTGCGTGGGAACACCCACAGCAACACCCATGGAACGCCCCTTCACCGCAAAGTGCTGCGTGTGAAGGGGCCGTATTTACAAGGAGAGGAAAAGTCACGCAGGGTGGCTTTTCCTCTCTTGTAAATATGGAGCAGCCCCCTGCGCCACCAGTACGTCACGAAAAGTGACGTACTGGTGGCGCAGGGGGCTCGTAAATCTGCCCCACTGTATTTTGGAAAGACCGGCCTGAATACGATGGACCTTCTGATGTCCATTGATCAGCGACCAAGTTGTGGACGTGCTGCCAGTAGAAGGTGTCTGGTGGCTAATCCGACAGACTCTCCAGCACTGCAAACTGGGCGCTTCATACATCTCTGAATGAGGCAGGTGAACTGTGACTTTGGCTGGGCAGGAGCCCCTCCAATTTACAGCAGGCTTCAGCTCCACCAATCTATACATGACAAGCTAAGTCTTCGAGAGTACCCTTTCACAAATAACATTGGTGCAGGGCTGTTGTTGCTCTTGGTGAAAGAGTTCCTCACAAGTTTATAAAAGGGATTAATACGCGCAAATAATATTCATACCTATTTTGCCCAAAATAATACCAATTGCACAGTGTTCTGCAATGGAAAACCCAGAGCCAGCACAGTCAGCACTCAGCTACTGATAATCTACAATTAGAAAATGGGTAAATACTGTATGCTTATCGTTTTACCACTGGCACCCTAATCTAATGCTCGCATTAGTGTTTCTTGAGGCCAGTATAACACATACCCACCAAAACCCACCAACCATGATCTTTGCCTCATCCATCATTTAAATTCAAACTCCTCTTTCAGACTTGTTACAATTAATCAGATAGCTGGTGCTTTGAAATGCTTTCAGTTTCTTGCTAATTGCTGACCTACATTAATGGAAGGATTAAAAGCTAAGTAAATAGAAAGCAGTCCTCACTTCACTGAGTGGTTAATGAGACTTGCATATGTATTGATTTCTGCAAACATCGCAAAAGAATAACTTTTCACACTTTTAGAAAATAACATTGTTCAAAAACAAATCCCAGGGCGGAGAAGCATGCGAGGTTTTATTCAAAGAAATGCAATAGAGCCATCTAATGGATTTTAAAATTATGCTTCGCAGGCTGGCCAAGCTTTTCTAAAGTAGGTCACAAGGAAATGGACTTTGCAGCTGCATTTGTCAAGATGATTTTCTGGGTTTGAGAACAGGATTATTGGATATTTCGGGGCCATTCTTAAGAATCATCTGTACTTCTATATCTTAGGTTTGACTAAATAGCCAATTCATAGCAATTATTGCATGCAATATAGAATAAAAGGTGACCGAGTGTATGTATGGTCTGTTGAATTGCTTTGCGTCTGGTTAAGAATGCCAGTCTAGGGTCATGCCTGGAGCTGTCATTTCTGACATGATAATCCAGCAGACGTTGTTTTCATTGGTGGGTGGCTGAATACAGCTAGTAGGAAAAAAGTGATTTTGTATGGAGGACACGTTTAGTCACATATTCCTTGTGATAAATTTGACGCATGTCAACGCCTGCTGGTTCCTGGTAGCATGCTCCTTTTCAAAGCAGTTCTCTCCTCCAGTCATACCAGCGATTTATTGTGGGGAACCATTTGTAAACAAGTGGAATAAAAAAGATGCATACTGTTGTGCATGGTTAAAGAATTAAAGAGAATATGTGTAGCAGTTTCACATGGTAGAAAATGTCCTTTGTTTGAAAGGAGCAACATTCAAATAAGTCGACAAAAACACCAACTGCATATATATAGTACAGCACTGTAGAATGCAAATGAATGTGTAGCATTTCTTGTCTTTTTCATATTATGAAATCCCAAGATGTATTTAATTTGAAATCAAAAATATGAAGACATTAATTTTTAACCAGCATTTATGTTGAGCACCATGTTTTCAGTTTTGGGCTTTCATTTAAAAATGTGCACACTCTGGGAGTTGGGCTGCTAATTGCCTTCAATTAACCATTCGATTTCATACCAATAATTTGTATAGCAAAAGCGGAGGGCTGAATGCCAAATGTCTTATGTTGATGGAGTGATCTTGTAAACCCACTTGTGTCATAGTTTAGTATTAACAAAATGAGCAAATTTAATCGTAGGACTACATATGTACATAGGCACTGACAGAAGCTGCCTGAGTCACGCTAGGCGCGAGGGTAGCATTTTTACCTCGTTGCTTACTTCTTAAGAAAAGCATTGTTTTTAGCTCATTTTAAACTGAATTGCACTGAATTAGAATTGATTGTGGGAACTTGTGGGGGAAGCATTTTAATCGTATTTTACTCACTGCTTATTTGCACATTTGATTTTAGCAGCCATTACTCTGGTCAGTGCTCTAGTCGCTGAATCTGCCCGGGCTACTTAAAAGCCCGATGACGCGACCACGCAGCGGATGCGCGCAGCGGGCGCGCCAAAGCCAAGCCCGTCTGCGCCCGTCCGCGTCCTGACGGGGCCAGGGGCCAGAACCCCTGCCCGTCCCCTACTAGATAAGTACTGGTATGGCGCGGAGCAGCTCAGACAGTTGAATTCACCTCCAGACCCCATTTGCCTCCACACCATTGTCCCCAGTAGTCTAGACACTAACTGAACGCATTGTCCATTCAGATCCTCGTATTCCTCCCCCGCTGGCCATGCCGCAGCATCATCGAACAAAGCTTTTAAACTATTTCTACTAAACTGCAGATCTTTGCCTAAACATTCTGCCGAACTGTCCATCCTGCTTACGGAGGAAGGCCCTGATGTCCTATTCCTTACCGAAACCTGGTTGAATACACCCTCAGACCCCGATATAGTTCAGGCTCTCCCCCCTGGCTATATAATAAAAAGGCTGGATAGGGCCACTGGCAAGGGTGGTGGCATTGCCATTATTCTGAAAAGTCACTTCACTTGTCGGACTTTTGGGAGCCCCTTACTCGACTGTGAAAACCTTAACTTTTCAATAGGATTTACACCCATATTAACCCTATCAGGCATCCTGATATACCTTCCCCCTGGATCCATAGGCCAATTCTGCAAGTCACTTTCAGAAATGGTACCTAAACTAGCAAGCACTGCGCAACCTTTACCATCCTGGGAGACTTTAACATCCACTTTGATGACTTAACATCAAAAGTTGCATCTGAATTGTCTCTGGACTTAGCGGCCCTACAGCTCATCCAAAAAGTATTACACGCAACACATTCAAAAGGGCACCTCTTAGACCCCATCTTCTCTGGTCTGAGGGAGCTCTCTTGTCAGACACCGACCCCTATTCCTTGGTCAGATCACTTTCTCATCCCTTTTACCTGGTCTCCCACCCATGTCACTCCTCCAACTCGGCTCGTGCAAACTACGTCCCGCTGCTGGTCAAAACTTCCCTTAGAAAACTGGATACCGGCATTGGAAAACTCCTAACGGTACACTAGATCAAGTCCTTCCTAAAACGACCATCCAGTTGCATAAAGGGCCCAACAGAACGGCCTGGTATACCCCCAAACTCCGAGAATTAAAACAAATCTGTAAAAAAACAGAAAAAGTTTGGAGAAGGGACTTCTCCCTGAATAAGAAGAAGGAATATAGGGAGGCTATTAAAACTTATAAGATTGAAATTAAAAAAGCCCAGGCCTTATATTTTGAGGAAACCATATCCTCAGCTGCAAATTCCCCCCGTGAAACATTCCGAATTGTTAAGAAACTATTGAAAGCCCCTTCTCTCCCCGACTCTCCCGTAACCACAGACCAACGCTGCAACGAACTTGCGGAATATTTCTATAACAAAATTCAAATTATCTATGGATCCTTTTCCCCCATCGGTAGCTACACTACTCCCCTTTTTGAGGATCTACACACAGGGAGTAAGGAACCTTCTCTAACAGCCTTCCCTTTAATGGACCATGACTCTCTCCAGACTACATCTGCCCCTGTAAAAAGTGGATCACCCAGCCACCCTGCCCCGCCTAATATCCTGGAGCAGGTGACAGAGGTAGTTAGCCCGGTCATCCTGGATTTGATCAACTCATCTATATCCTCTGGGGTGGTTCCCCCCCTATGGAAAAAAGCTATGGTCAAAGCCCTCTTGAAAAAGCCTACCCTGGACCCAGACTGTTTGGCCAATTACCGTCCCATTTCACTCCTTCCAGGAATTAGCAAGATTCTGGAGAAACACGTTAATTCCACTCTCTCTGCCCATCTGGAATCTAATAATCTTCTCCATCCCACTCAAACTGGCTTCCGCCCCCGCCAAGGCACAGAAACGGCTCTTCTAGCTGTCATGGAAGAATCCAGAAAGATTCTCGACGCAGGAGGCTCATCTGCCGTGATTCTTTTAGATCTAAGCGCGGCCTTCGATACGGTCAATCATCGTATTCTGGTTGACCGACTTAGAAATTTGGGTGTGTCCGGAGCAGCCCTGAGCTGGCTGAAGTCTTTCCTGGAGGGGAGATCCTTCCAGGTATTCGAGGATGTGGTCATCTCTAAACCGTGGACCCTCCATTGTGGGGTTCCGCAGGGATCTTCATTGAGTCCAACACTTTTTAATGCTTATATGGCTCCCCTTGCGGACATCATCCGTCCCTATGGAGTGAATATCGTGACATACGCTGATGACATCCAGCTGGTGGTTTCACTCAACCACTCAGATCTGGCCTCCACCTGCCTTGAAGAAGTAGCCAAGTGGATGAATCACTCTCACTTAAAGCTAAATGGCGACAAAACTGAGCTTATGCTCCTTGGCAATCCTTCGCTCTTCAGAGCAGACACGATGTGGCCATCCTCGATGGGATTGGCACCCGTCCCCAAGTTAGAGATAAAAAGCCTGGGGTTCTGGCTGGACTCAGATCTTAGCCTTAAAGTCCAGGCCAGAAAAGTAGTGGCCTCCTGCTTCGGCATTTTAAGGATGCTTCGCAAAGTGCTACCCCTGCTTCCCTTTCAGGCAAAGAAACTTATTGTCCAAGCCCTCATTTTGTCACGCCTGGACTACGGCAATGCATTGTATCTTGGTGCCCCGAGTTCGGTCTTTGCCAAACTTCAAATGGTACAGAACTGTGCCGCAAGGATTCTAATGGGAACTCAGAATCGGCAATCGGCTAAACCTGCCATAAAAGCTCTCCATTGGCTCCCTATCCGGGAGAGAGTCCACTTCAAAGCCCTATGTATCACTCATAAGCTGTTTGGAGGGAAAGGACCAGAGATCATCTCCTCCTTGGTCAAACCCTACCGAGCCAATAGGCCTTTATGCTCAGATGAACAACATCTGGCTTTCGTCCCTAGGATTAAGAGAGTTAGAAGTGGTGGCCGGCTATTTTCATACAATGCCGCCAAGCTCTGGAACTCCCTTCCCCTTCAGCTACGAAGGGAGACTAACCACCTGGCCTTTTGCAAATTGCTGAAAACATTGCTTTTCCCCAAATGAGTCTCGAAAGCTTCAGTTGTGCTCCAGCGCTGGGATGCCCATTGGTACCTACGCGCTTTAGAAATGTCATTTCATTCATTCATTCATATGTATTGTAAGACCCCATTCAGTAGGCCAAAGGGCACATGTGTGGTGGTTGGGGTCGTTTACAGTTGAGGACGTTTACCTCGGGGGTCCTGGAGTCTGTCCTACTATAGCTGTGCAAACTGGTCCAAGTACATCCTTCTGCACTTGACTCTCAGGGTAGCGAGGGAGAGCAGTCAAAGGCTTTTCCGTGAGGTAGTGTGGTGGACAGGCACTTGAAACACAAGAGTCAAACAACAGACACAGTATGTTGCCCAGCCCAGTGCTTGTCTTTTAGTTAAAAAGAAAGTATGTTTCTCTCACAGCAAAAACAAAATGCTACACACTACAATGAGGTTACAGATACAGGGCTGCAACTTCACTTAAGGGTTCTATTCAAGTGCTCAACAAAAGAGAGGGGTCCCACTCACTAAAGGGACAGGACACCAAAATGACACTAAGTCTGAAATAGATTCCCTTTGGAATCTATTTCAGACTTAGAGTTCTATTCAAGTGCTACACCCACTACAGTGCCCTCAACCATTCTAGGAAAATCCCCAGTGTCTGGGCTAACTTGTGCAAAAGTACTGGCATATGCATTGATTAGGCCCGGTGGAGATCACTAGTGGTTATCTCACTGCATGGTTTGTAGGTCATTTCAATAGTTCTTTAAGTCTAAAGAAGTTTTATTGGCAAATAGTAGTGTTCTTGCAGCAGGTTCACCTTTTGTATGATTAAGACACAATCTTCCAGACTTTGCGCATTTATTCCCCCTTTCACTTGCTCACTGTAGATGTGAGTCATGAAGTGCTGCGTTCTGCAGTCTCTCACCTTTGGTATCAGCACTGGTGGTGCAGGACCACAGGCGGCAGTCTTATTCTGCATTTTACCACAGGGGCTGAGCAGCACAGCAGACCAACTCTATGCGTGCTTGCCTTTGGCAGCTGTGCCTCCTGGCCGGGTGCAGATCAGTGCTTGTCCTTAGCAATTGCATCCTTCAGGGAAACACCATGTCAGGCAGAGGCAGCACCATTCCATCGGGCACACTGCAGGGCTGCCGGACATGAACCACACTAGTTTTGCTCATGCTGGTTGTCAATTTCTGGGTGCTCCTCCCACTGGGCACAAACCACGCTTCTCCTCCAGGACAGACTCTCTTCTGCAGGGCTAGGCACTCTCCTTCCTCTCTGATTAGATAGCCAGGCACAATGCACACCCTCAGATTCTCCAGCAAGGTGTGCAAATTTCAAGTGATGTTCCCTCACCTCTGGGAGACTGTCTCTCATGGAGACAGCAACCCAGCGTACACAACAGCTTTTCAAGTATTCTGTGGAGCACTTCATTGTTAGGTCAAGAAGAGCTTTGTACTGGAACCAAGTGGGGCTGTGTGGGTTGCTCTATTGAACTCAAGTTTGGGGTGGTTTCTTTGCAATTGTCATTTTATGGCTGTAGCACAGACATAGTCTTTGTGCAAGATGATTCTCACAGAAGGTAGTGATGATGCTGGCTCCAAACCCGAGTATCTAAAGCATGGGCTCAAAGAAGTATGAAAACTCTCCACCTGTCTCTCACCAGCCTTTCTGGCATAGCAATCAGGGACAGACAAAACAGCAGGTGCAGTCTAAAATCTTCCTCACCTTTAACAATGGAATTTGTTGCTAAACCATCTCTCTTTTACCATCCACTAAATGACAGTGCTTAGTAAAATGTAATCAGCAATCCCATGTTAAAAAGTCCTCTTTGAAGTAGGCCTCCCTGACTTCAGTGTTTAATTTTTTACCCTTCAGCTACAGGAATGCACTTCCCCTGTCTGGAGAAGCTGCACTCACTCTCCATCTTTTGCCATGCTAAACTAAGGGGCATCTAAAATGTATTCCACTGGTCCCAACAAATATACTCCCGATGCACACAGGGTCTTACTGGCACAAATGTTCACATACATGATGAACACATGCACTCAACACTTAAACAGAATGTCTGCACAAGGGTTTGTATGCAACATCGAAGTGTAAATTGTACCTGAGTGGGGCCAGTAGGCCATAATTCTCTCTAGTAGAGAAAAAAAGTGTGTTCAGGACTATTAATGCACAAACATTAGTACACTGCATCGACCGTTTGAAGCCAACAATTCAGGAAATAAATAGTAGTTCCATGTCACAAACGAGGGCATGGTTGGTGCAGACCTTCACCTTGTTATTACAATGGACAGTCCTAGGCTACAGTGGGCATACTCAATTTATGTGTTAGCTGATCTGGTAAAAAGTCAGGATACCAGTTTCATATGCAGTTGAGCACGCAGAGCCAGATTGCAGGTCCGAAGACCACACAGGAGACAATCCTGTCCTAACATGTATAATTCAATGCAGAGGGATGCAGAGACATGCAGAGAGCACAACATTGTTACCAACATGTTTATTTATAAAGTTTTATATAAGCCTGGGCAGAGTTCGCGTAGCGGTGCTACGCGAAACTCCGCGAAGTTGCAAAAGCCCTCCGCCGTGCTACGTATAGTTCCGTGAGCGCGCAGAGTTGCTTGTTCCGCCCGTTCGCGTGACGTTTCCCGCCGTACGTCAACGCGGATTGCGTGTTCGGTTGGAAATATCGCGCAAAGTGCACCACGCAGTCGTACATGGGTGCGGCCATCTTGTTTCTTACTCTGTTTGTGGTGCTGGGGCCTACTTTTTCATCCTTCCTTAATCTCTGTAATCCTTGGCTTTTAAAACTTTTTTTCCCATCTTTTTTATTTATTATCTTACCCTTTGTCTTTCTAAGTGTGTATTTGTGTTTTTTCCTACTTTACTGTGTGTTTTTGGTGAGTTTTGTACTTTATTTTTTAGCTTTCCTACTTCCTTATTACTACCCAGTCCTTCCTTCTTTTTCCCCATTTCTTTTTTTTCTCTCTTTCCCCCCAGCCCCACGGCAGACAAGGGTGCAACAAGGCGTGGCCGCCTTCCTTGCAGAAGGCGGCGCCAGGCATGGGTGCAGCCCCGTGCCATGTTTTCCGAGGTGGAGGTGGCAGCGTTGGTTTTTTATATCCAGCGGCACCTCCCCTCCACCCTGGCAGCAGGCGGCAGGCCTGAGTCCGGGTACGGGATGTGGGTGCGCCAGCAGCGCTGGGCAAGGGCGCGCCGGGCAGTTTACCGCTGCTCTGGGGTCCGGCGCACCCATCAACAGTTGGCGCACCGCTGGTCCGACATCCTGGACCGAGAGCAGGACCTGCTAGGAGTTGAGGTTGCGAGGCTAGGTGAGTAATTATTAAAATTATTAATTTTTATTATTACCTGTGTTCTATGCTATAGCTAATATTTTATTTTTTCCCCAAATAATGGCAAGCATGCTGCTTACATGCAGGGAAGTTAAGTTTTTAAATATTATGTAATAATCTGTTATTCTAGACAGGTGCTTAGCTTACTTGGCGCTACCCACCTAACCTAGTTAGTGAATCGTACTTGTTGCCACTTGCTTGGGCTGATGTGACTAGTGATGATTATGTAAGACGCTCTGTGATTAGTTTTTTGTAATGTCATAACCGCATGGTGCATGCCAATGCAACACGGACAATGCAGGGATGTTTGTGAACAACAACATCCATTTTTCAATGGAAGCTTGTGCTGCAGGCCTTTTTCGCCTGCCACACAAACCTCCATTGACAAATGGAGGTTTGCGACTGCCCTATGGCCTATGGGGGATCGCATTGATTCGAAGTAGACTAGTGAGGTCGTCATGACCGCGGCGCCAACCTAAGGTCGGGCGGTTCCAGAACCGCAATGGCGTCCACCAGACATCATTGTAATCATTATAATAAGGCCCTTAGTGATTAGTGCACTGGCCCGTCAAAGGGGGTTGACTTGAGACTGAGAGATTGCGAATGAGATTTGAGAAGAAGCAAACATGAAACATCATGATTTGTTGCAATTTATTATTAGTAATTCCAAAATGCAGTTTACTAAATTTGGAATAGGAGTGGACTAGGCAGGTAGGTTTCGTAAATTTTGAATGGGATAGGACAGTCCGCGATATACTCCTACTAGTTGATCTGATTTAGAAAATTTCAATGTTATTGCGATTGCCTTTGCCTGTCAAATATATTTTGGGGAGATATTATTTATTATACCTCTAATTTTTTTTGTCTTTAAGTTTTACATCAGCATCCAGCGGCAAGAAGAGGGCTGAGGCGGGCGAGGGTCCGGGAGCTGGAGCTCGAGCAGCCTCCCAGAGTTCCTCGGCTGATGGCTCTGCTGGCCCCAGTAAGTCCTCCTGGTGTTAACATTAATATATTTATTCCCCTAATTTTTAAGCTCCTTTTTGAATAATGTGATGTCTACCCGTTTATATATTATTTTTCCAAATCCTCTTCGATGTATCCATTTCTAAATTTTTTTTATCCCTGCATTATCCTATTTACTTATTTTCTATATTTAAAGTTTCTCTACTTTACGTCAAACTGTCTCTAGTTACTACTAGTATGCCTACTCTGTAGCTTCCTTTCTTCTGCTTTTGTAGTCAGCTTTCCCTCTACCCTTTTGTGGACTGCCTAGTGGTGGTACTCTAAGACTCAGAGAACCCATTGGTCACATAGTACTACTACTCCTCTGCCATGCAGATTGCATGCCCATTTCCCAAGTAAGGTATTCTGCACATGTAATAGAGGAAAAGGCTTATTATCACTAAAACAAGAGAGTGGCAATGGTCACGTTGGACACCCCAAATTGTGTCTTCTTATTAGCTAGGCCTAGTATTATATTAGCAGCAGTTGGTGAGCTGATGACTGTGCACTATGCGTGGGAGGAAGTATGAGGAGGACAGCCCCATTGCATTAGCCAACCAAGGCCATATGCTATTTTTTTCTCAAAACATCAGATTCATCAATCAATAGCTCCAGCCACTCCTTAACAGCTTGTCTCTTGCCTTGACTTCAGGCTTATTTTAAACTTTCCAACAACAAAATGCCCATCCTGATATTTTTTATAGAAGATACTGTCTGTAATGTATCCAAATTGTAGTGAATGATGTGTTTTTTTATTTTTTATTTTGCTATAAAACAATTAATAGGGGGAGGTGTATCTGGCATCTAAGAAATGTGTAATCTTTTTTTCTAGCTGCACCAACGGCGCAAGCCAGTCTGCAGATACAGCAGCAGAAGGGGGTGAGCCAGCGGCAGTGGCGGGCGGTGGTAAGTCATATTGCTTGCTTATTATTGACAATTAATTATAATTATCAGCTCACTGTAAAGGTGCAGTCTTGTTGACTTGTGAACAACAGGTAAACATAACAGCAGGAGTTGAAGTTGAGCTGAGTAACTAATGGCCGCTCCTATCTTCAACTCAGCAGAAAACGTTTCATGAACAAGACCTTGAACTATGGGTTGCTGGAAAAGGGAAGGATGGAAGGGGAAAGGTTGGATGAAATGTATTATATATGACTGAAAGCGAAGGATGCGTGGGTGGAAGAAAGAAAGCGCCAGATGCATAAATAGTACTATAGGTGGCTGATAGCTGGGATACATGGGTGGGTGAAGGATGAATGAAAGGTTGATATACTGGAAGGAACGAAGCTTGCCTGGGTGGGTGAAAGTGCATGTGTGAAAGGATGCCTGCCTGGGTGGTTGATTAGAATCCTGTGGTGGCTTCTTTTGATTGAAATAATTTTAAGGACATATGGGTGGGTAAATGTCAAATGACAAATGTATGTTGCTGAAAGGTTTGTACTTGAGATCATGAGACTAGAGTGAGACAGAGAGCCATGTTTGGAACTTTGGATGGATGGCTATATGGATGGATGGGTAGTTTCAATGGTGAAGAGTGGATTGAGAGAATGTAGAAAAACGTTAATGGTGGTGAGTAGCAAAGCAAAGGTTGAAGAATAAAAAATAAAATACTTGAAGAACAATGCAATGCTGTGAGAAGTTGGCCTGGTATATGCTGTCCACTAATTATAGTGGGCACCTTGCACCAGTCCAAACAACCCCTTATTGGAGATAGGTTAAAGACAACCTTATTGAAAGCTATCCTAGTGGTAGCTATGGAGAGCAGCCTTCAGGCTAAGTCTTGAAGGAATGTAAAGCAGCTTGTTTTACCAGTCTATAATCTCTTGAGTGATCAAATGAAAGAGCACCACACCAGGTATATATTCAAAATATATGTATTTATTGCTAAACACACCCCTCTAGTCTCTTTAGGAGGCTAGAGTTCGAAGTACATAAGTTATAAGTTATTAAATCACAGTAATAGCACAAATACACGTTTGGGCCCTAGGGGCGTACCAAACCATATACCAATAAAGTGGTATGCGAACCACGACTGAACTAGACACTAGGCCTAGAGCCTCTAGAAGTGCTTGGACCACAAGGAACCACCCAAGGTAGTGACACAGGGGACCTACGGGAGACGCGTGCAGTGTAAATACACAACCGCGATACGCCGTTGACTTCTATGGAGAAAGTCAGGATCGGGAAAATAGAGAAAAGGGACACTTAAAAGAGGACTAGGACAAAACCCTTTGAGATCTAGGACTTTGAAGAGTCTCTACCCACGGGAGCACCGGAGTACTCGTGTTACCTCACCCAGGGAAGCCGGGTGCATAGGTGCCTTTCGGGGTCGGGTTTCGTCGTCGATTCGAATGGCGATCTGCTGCAAAGTGCTGCTGGCGGCCAAGAGAAAAGTGTCCGGGTGGATCCAAGAGTGGATCGGAGTTCTGAAGAACCTGAAAGCAGAGGGGACAGAGTCTGGGTCACTAGCCAGTGACCAGGGAGGCGATGGACAGATGCCCACCGATGTCGTGTGCTTCAGGTGCATTGACAGTCGTCTTGACTCTTCAGCCACGAGGTCCAGGAGGCGTTGTCGGCGACCAGGAGCAGGATTCAGGCTGATACACGATGTCTGTCGAGTGCTGAGGTGTCGGCGACCGGATTGGACCCAACAAGCCTTGGCAACGGCAAGTCTTGGTGAAGATGTAGATCGTCGATGGTGCAGACCAGCAAGGTCTGTGGAACTCACCCAGCGAGGGTAAGTGAGGGCAGGCCTGGAGCAACCAGGATGCCAAGTAAGAAAAGGATTGGCCTTCGTTAAGGGCTGCTAGCCAACGGGCTAGCAACCGCGAAGGAGCCTCGTGACACCGCACGTGGATCTGGCTTACAGGACACTCGTGGAGTGGGGGCCAGTGATCTTCGGTGCAGGTGGTGCTGGAGGCTAGGGCTACGTGGAGCCCAAAGCACGACTTCTTGGGAGACCCAGAAGAGGATGCACTTGCAAGTGTGCTCGGTGACCAGGGGTCACGGTCTCAAGTCACCCACGATAGCCACGGGCCTCAGCTTTGCTGGGGACTCAGGGTAGCCTCGGGGAAGTCTGAGAATCCACCTCTGGTGATGCGATGACTTCAGCGTCCGACGGGAGCTTCAGAAATGCGAACCGAACAGATGCTTCTTTGGTGCCTGCCAAGCAGGGGAGTCACTCCTTGACCCCAAGGGAGATTCTTCAGTCCTCTAATCTTGTCGTAGAGCGTCGAAGGTCCAGGATTCAGTTTCAGAGTTTCGTCCAGGGATAATCTAAAAATCTAAGGATTGGGTTCCTATCTTTATACTAAAGATAGGTGTTGGACTACTCTGCGGCCCCACCTATGGGTGGGTCAGGGCAGAGGGGTGGCTACACCCCTTTCCCTTTGTCCAGTTCGCGCCAAAGCAGGGGCTGCAAGCCCCTGATCCGGTTTGAACTGGGGTATGCACAGGGACACCAAATGTGCCCCCAGTGCAGGACTTCAAAGCACCCGAAAGTGCTCCCGCCCAGCCCCAATACACATTATCCTGTCTGGGGAGGTGGTCACACCTCCCTGGGACAGGAAACCTATTGTCCAGGCCTCCCCTGCCGGAGTTTCGTCCAGCAGCAGGAGGCCAGACTCGTGTCTGTGGCAGCAGCATCCATTTTGTGATGCCAGGGCTCTGGAAAGAAGTTACCGGACTAGTCAGAGTTAACATGTCTTTTCCTCTAGAAGGGTGGAATGCTACCCCCGCCGCCAGGATTGGCGGGGGGTAGTATTCCAAGATGTTTGACACCAAACACGACATGTTTAGGTGCAGCCATTCCAAAGTTAGCATTTTACCGCGAGGATATAATGCGCTTAAGAGTATATGGTCAGGCTGCACTACAAACAGCATCAGAGATGGTCTCCGAACGCTGCAGAGGGGCCCTGCTCATGCAGGGGCACCCTCTCACATAGGAACCATGCACTCTGCCTTTAGGATTGATAAGGCCTGCCTTAGGAGTGACTTATAGGTTTATATGTGTGTATGCATTTAGTGATATAGGTAACCTATATCACAGTAAGGGGTGCATGCACCACCTTACCCAGGCTGCAGTAGCAGACCTGTGGTGTCAGTTTGGATGGCCTTCCAGGGGTGGCATAATACATGCTGCAGCCCCTGGCAGGCCTCTGAGGTACCTATGCCCTTGGTACATAGTATACCATATACTAGGGACTTATAAGGGCACTCCAGATTCCAATCAGAGATGTGCCTAAGGCACATGGAAACCTTTTACAGAGAAAGCAGATAGACTGGGGCCCTGACTAGCAGGATCCCAGTCCAACTAAGTCATAAACCAGCAAAACACCATAAAAAAGTGGGGGCAACCATATAGTCAGATTCCACCTTCCTACATAACCCCCCAAACGAAAGGAGATAAGGCTAACCTTGGCCAGTTGAGCCTTCATTGACTAAGTGGTCATATAAGGAAGCACCTGCACTAGCATGGTTGCCCCCTGTCTTATGGTCCACTAAGCAATCCCTCACCCTAAGGGTATGAGAGGGTCTCCACCATGGGGAATCACTACCTGTGGTGTGCTTAGGTAAAGTACAAGGCTGGTGAGGTGTCTGAGTAGAGAAGTGAGGCCCTAGGAATGTTGGCCTCAGCTTCCTCAGATCACTGGTCACCATGTATGCCTGTCTTTCCATGACTGAGTTGCACTTTGCTCTAAGGGTCAACCTTTGGCTGCCTACAGCTGGGGGTTGGGTCCCTTTGGATGGACTACTGGAGGGACATGGCAGGTTTGGAACCTTCTGGTCCCAGGTTTGCCCTTGCCTACCAGAGTCCTTCTGGGGGAGGTCCCTACATAAAGGTATGGGGGATCCCTCAGTGTGTAGAGGAATTTTCACCTGGCTAGGGCTACTAGACTGGGTGCCCCTAATCTGCTGATGGGGGCTTCCTCTGGACAGGGGGCCCTGGGGGTCCACTGACCTCCCTGACCTCTGCAGCCCTGGGCTGACTGAGGCAGGGTAGAGAGGGGCAGGTTACCTGCTCCAGACTGGGTACCACCTTGGAAGGGTCCTCTGCCATCAGGGGGTGGTCAGGCCAGGCCTGACTACCTCTGTGGCAGTTCCTTCACTAGGGGTAGGGTCAGCTCCCTGAGGAGGATGACCCTTACCTACTGTCTGGGGGAAGAAGACTTTTCTTCAAACCTTGTGCTCTCTTTTGGGGAGAGTGGGCCATTCTTTCAGGCTCCATCTCTCCAAATTCTTGGGCTGGGGCTGTGGCCATCACAGCCCCACTAACCTTTACAGGGACGCCCAACATCCTAAGATGGGTTTGGTGTTCAACTTCAGCCCAGGCTGAAATTTCCAAATCATTGCCCATCAGGCAATCTACAGGTAAGGTGGGGGACACTGCCACTCTCTTTGGGCCTGTGACCCCCTCCCAGCTGAGATTGACTATGGCCATGGGGTGATCTGTTCTGACACCATCAATGTTGGTCACCTGGTACTTAAACTCAGGTAAAAACTGGTGAGGGGGGACTAGTTTCCCTGCCACCATGGTGACACTAGCCCCTGTGTCCCTAAATGCCACAGCTTTCTGACCATTAATTATTGGCTCCAATCTGTACCTGCCCAACGCTGTGGGACCCATGGTAAAGGTGGCAAATCCTATACCACCATCAGAGTCAGAGGAGTCTGTTGAGGGGTCCATGCCTAAACTAGGGCTCACCTCTGTTCCTCTTGCAAAAGCACCCAACGTTTTGGGTGCACTACTCCCAACTGGAGGATTACTACTGGTAGTACCAGGAGGGGTGGTAGTAGTTGTGGGAGGAACATTTTCTTTATTGCCAATCCTGGGGCAACTGGGATCAGTTTTCCAGTGCCCAGGCTTTTTACAGACATGGCAATATGGTTTCTTTTCAGGAGAGGAAGGAGTTTGGGACCCACCCCCAGAAGAGGAATTTTGGGGCCCTGTAGGGGACTTATCCTTAGATTTATCCCCACCTTTCTCTTGGGACTTAGTAGAATCTTTCTTCTGGTCACCACCCTGATTTCTAGTTTTTACTCTGGTTCTGACCCATTTGTCTGCCTTCTTTCCCAATTCTTGGGGAGAGGTCAGATCAGAGTCCACCAGATACTGGTGCAAAAGCTGGTTTTGACAATTATTAAGGATCTGCTCCCTCATAATCAAATTGTACAATCCTAAAAAGTCATGCACTTTGTTGCCATGTATCCAACCTTCCAGAGCCTTTGTAGCACAATCTACAAAGTCTACCCAGTCTTGAGTCTGTGCTTTTTGGGTGTCTCTGAACTTCAACCTGTACTGTTCAGTGGTTAGGCCAAACCCATCAATAAGAGCACTCTTCAAGACCTTGTAATTATCAGCATCCTCCTCTCTAACAGTGAGGAGCTTATCTCTACCTTTGTCAGCAAAGGAGAGCCACAAGATTGCTGCCCACTGCTCCTGAGGGACCTTCTGTACCTTACAGGCCCTCTCTAATGCAGTTATCCATTTGTGGATGTCATCCCCACTCTGGTAGGGAGGGACAATCTTGTTTAGGTTTCTATGGTCATAAGACCTCTCCCTATCTCTAGGGATATTGCTGCCACCATGGGACTCTAGTCCCAACTTTCTTCTCTCTCTAAGGAGATCTAGGGATTCCCTATCTAAAGCCAATTGCTTTTTTCTGATTTCCAGCTGAGTTTCCTCATACTGGACCAGTCTGGCTCTCCTCTCATGAGAGGATTCCCTCCTGTGAGAGGAGACAGAGCTCCCTATAGAGGTGCCAGAGTGGTTAGACTCCTGAGAAGGAGATCTAGACTTCCTGGGCACACTCTTAATCCTTCCTGGGGGACAAAGAGGGTGTCATCTTGATCATCCTCATCATCATCCACAGGAGGGATTGGGTTTTCCAGGTCAGGGTCATTGTCACCCTCCTGGCCAGTTTCAGAGGGGGGCTGGGGGTATTGGTACCCCTGGCCTCGTCCTCTTCTTCTGCCCCACCCTCAGCTCCTACCCCTTCAGTCCCTACAGGCTTACTAAGGTCATAAGCCACCAACAACTCCTTGAGGTGTTGGGTGGTGGGGCTTTGGCCTGTCCTTATTTTTCTCAAGTTACATAAAGCTCTCAATTCCAAGAATGGGAGTGTATCATACTTGGAGGGTGGAAGCTCAATGGCTTCCTGCAAGGATTCTTTAGATCCTGCCCTTAAAGACATTACTAGTGTGGTGTGGTGTATGCACTACCTACTCTAGTGTGGCCTACTAAACTCTCTTGAGTTGTAGAAAGGGTTGTGCTATCCCTTAACACACAACTCTAAGTTCAGTAGAACTTACTGTATTCTAAGCTTAAATTATATGTACCTTAGGTACCTTTAGTGGTTTTCAGTTGATCAATTCAATTGAGATTATCTGGTAAAACAATAGCAAGCTGGAATCCCACACGCTGCACACCAATGTGAGAAGTTGGCCGGGTATATGCTGTCCACTAATTATAGTGGGCACCTTGCACCAGTCCAAACAACCCCTTATTGGAGATAGGTTAAAGACAACCTTATTGAAAGCTATCCTAGTGGTAGCTATGGAGAGCAGCCTTCAGGCTAAGTCTTGAAGGAATGTAAAGCAGCTTGTTTTACCAGTCTATAATCTCTTGAGTGATCAAATGAAAGAGCACCACACCAGGTATATATTCAAAATATATGTATTTATTGCTAAACACACCCCTCTAGTCTCTTTATGAGGCTAGAGTTCGAAGTACATAAGTTATAAGTTATTAAATCACAGTAATAGCACAAATACACGTTTGGGCCCTAGGGGCGTACCAAACCATATACCAATAAAGTGGTATGCGAACCACGACTGAACTAGACACTAGGCCTAGAGCCTCTAGAAGTGCTTGGACCACAAGGAACCACCCAAGGTAGTGACACAGGGGACCTACGGGAGACGCGTGCAGTGTAAATACACAACCGCGATACGCCGTTGACTTCTATGGAGAAAGTCGGGATCGGGAAAATAGAGAAAAGGGACACTTAAAAGAGGACTAGGACAAAACCCTTTGAGATCTAGGACTTTGAAGAGTCTCTACCCACGGGAGCACCGGAGTACTCGTGTTACCTCACCCAGGGAAGCCGGGTGCATAGGTGCCTTTCGGGGTCGGGTTTCGTCGTCGATTCGAATGGCGATCTGCTGCAAAGTGCTGCTGGCGGCCAAGAGAAAAGTGTCCGGGTGGTTCCAAGAGTGGATCGGAGTTCTGAAGAACCTGAAAGCAGAGGGGACAGAGTCTGGGTCACTAGCCAGTGACCAGGGAGGCGATGGACAGATGCCCACCGATGTCGAGTGCTTCAGGTGCATTGACAGTCGTCTTGACTCTTCAGCCACGAGGTCCAGGAGGCGTTGTCGGTGACCAGGAGCAGGATTCGGGCTGGTACACAATGTCTGTCGAGTGCTGAGGTGTCGGCGACCGGATTGGACCCAACAAGCCTTGGCAACGGCAAGTCTTGGTGAAGATATAGATCGTCGATGGTGCAGACCAGCAAGGTCTGTGGAACTCACCCAGCGAGGGTAAGTGAGGACAGGTCTGGAGCAACTAGGATGCTAAGTAAGAAAAGGATTGGCCTTCGTTAAGGGCTGCTAGCCAACGGGCTAGCGACCGCAAAGGAGCCTCATGACGCCGCACGTGGATCTGGCTTACAGGACACTCGTGGAGTGGGGGCCAGTGATCTTCGGTGCAGGTGGTGCTGGAGGCTAGGGCTACGCGGAGCCCAAAGCACGACTTCTTGGGAGACCCAGAAGAGGATGCACTTGCAAGTGTGCTCGGTGTCCAGGGGTCACGGTCTCAAGTCACCCACGATAGCCACGGGCCTCAGCTTTGCTGGGGACTTAGGGTAGCCTCGGGGAAGTCTGAGAATCTACCTCTGGTGATGCGATGACTTCGGTGTCCGACGGGAGCTTCAGAAATGCGAACCGGACAGATGCTTCTTTGGTGCCTGCCAAGCAGGGGAGTCACTCCTTGACCCCAAGGGAGATTCTTCAGTCCTCTAATCTTGTCGTAGAGCGTTGAAGGTCCAGGATTCAGTTTCAGAGTTTCGTCCAGGGATAATCTAAAAATCTAAGGACTGGGTTCCTATCTTTATACTAAAGATAGGGGTTGGACTACTCTGCGGCCCCACCTATGGGTGGGTCAGGGCAGAGGGGTGGCTACACCCCTTTCCCTTTGTCCAGTTCGCGCCAAAGCAGGGGCTGCAAGCCCCTGATCCGGTTTGAACTGGGGTATGCACAGGGACACCAAATGTGCCCCCAGTGCAGGACTTCAAAGCACCCGAAAGTGCTCCCGCCCAGCCCCAATACACATTATCCTGTCTGGGGAGGTGGTCACACCTCCCTGGGACAGGAAACCTATTGTCCAGGCCTCCCCTGCCGGAGTTTCGTCCAGCAGCAGGAGGCCAGACTCGTGTCTGTGGCAGCAGCATCCATTTTGTGATGCCAGGGCTCTGGAAAGAAGTTACCGGACTAGTCAGAGTTAACATGTCTTTCCCTCTAGAAGGGTGGAATGCTACCCCCGCCGCCAGAATTGGCGGGGGGTAGTATTCCAAGATGTTTGACACCAAACACGACATGTTTAGGTGCAGCCATTCCAAAGTTAGCATTTTACCGCGAGGATATAATGCGCTTAAGAGTATATGGTCAGGCTGCACTACAAACAGCATCAGAGATGGTCTCCGAACGCTGCAGAGGGGCCCTGCTCATGCAGGGGCACCCTCTCACATAGGAACCATGCACTCTGCCTTTAGGATTGATAAGGCCTGCCTTAGGAGTGACTTATAGGTTTATATGTGTGTATGCATTTAGTGATATAGGTAACCTATATCACAGTAAGGGGTGCATGCACCACCTTACCCAGGCTGCAGTAGCAGACCTGTGGTGTCAGTTTGGATGGCCTTCCAGGGGTGGCATAATACATGCTGCAGCCCCTGGCAGGCCTCTGAGGTACCTATGCCCTTGGTACATAGTATACCATATACTAGGGACTTATAAGGGCACTCCAGATTCCAATCAGAGATGTGCCTAAGGCACATGGAAACCTTTTACAGAGAAAGCAGATAGACTGGGGCCCTGAATAGCAGGATCCCAGTCCAACTAAGTCATAAACCAGCAAAACACCATAAAAAAGTGGGGGCAACCATATAGTCAGATTCCACCTTCCTACAAATGCTGAATGTAAAAATCCTTGGGAAGGAGAATAAGGAACTAGGGTGCTCCTCTGTAGTGGTGTTAGTCTCACCTTTACTTGCCTGGAATGTTTTTTTCGAGGTTTTTTTTATTTAAATGTTTGAAGAGGTGGTATTTCAGACTCCTCCCTGGACTCACAGTAGTTTTCAAGTGCAACATTATGTATCCTTCCCACCCACCCATCATCAATCACCTCCCTCCATAACATAGCATAATTTTCTATGTGTTTTGCTAAGAGCATTGTTTACAATTTGACTTTTTTCTTTCTTGATAAGTAGCTACTCCTGCTGCTCCACCGACCAGGCAGGAGATTGCAGACCGGACCCGGCGGCGGAAAATGGGGGCCATCAGGGCCGAGTACCAGCGGCTGGTGGCCAAGGAGGATGAAGCAAAAGCTGCTGCAGATGCCCTGGGCCCCAGCCAGGCCCCAACAACCACCCCACCACCACACCGTCGCCGCGGTCCAATGGGTGCCTGCCGGCGCCACCATCATTCCACCAGCACTGCTGCTCCCCCTTAATTCCGCCATTATGAGCACCGCATCATGCGAAGGCTGGCGGATATTGAAGCCAATCAGGAACGGGAGGAGGGGCACCTCCAGAAGCTCCTAACCCGCTGTTAGTGCTCTCTTCACCCCTTTTTTTAATCTGTTTTTGGGTGGGTGGGTGGGAGTTGGGGGATGGTTGGGTTTTTCTTTATTTATGGACATTTCTTGGACACTACTTGGACATTGGTTGGGGTTAGGGAGAGGGGTGGGCCAGTTGTGGGTTTTGTATTTTGTTCAGGGAATAATAAACTTTTCATACTTTTACATTTTATGAGTATGAATGATTTTAAAAAAAATGTGGTGGCGTTGATTGTTTGTTTTACTTCTCAGTGCTGCCATTGCCGCAGCCAGTTTTAAAAGTCTGCTGATAGTTTAAACAAAATAGTGATGCAGTACCCTCCCTTGTCCTAATACTCTCTCCTCCTAGTCTCTGCAGTCTACTCTGCTACTACTATATAATATTATTAACCCCTAAGGACCCGGAGGGGGTGGGGGGTGAATTACCATTGTATAGAATGATTGCCGTTCAACAATGATCAATCAACCACAGGCATTGCTAGCGTTTCTTTTGATATTGAAGGCAAACTCATCAGAACTAAAGCGAGGTTCCACTCCCTCCTAGGCGAACTAGAACTGTAGGATAAGGACTCGGAGAGTGGGGACTATTCATCGAACAGGAAGTTAACAAACTGAAATAAAAAAAACTAGGCTAATGCTATTATTATTATATGCAAGCTTGATGACAGTCACCAGAGACTAGACTACTAGAACAGACTCAGTCTCAGACACAAGAAGAGATAATGATAAGCAATTAAAAATTGAATTAATCAGAACAATGCTGAGCTACTACGAACTGTACGAAGTCGACAAGCTTAACCGGCTTACACGCAAATTAATACAGTGCCTGAATGATGATGCTGGCAATGAGAGATGTTCTTCTGGAAAAAAATATCATACACTGTGCTGGCTGGGGTGGATATTGTATAATATATATTGCCAGTGTGGGCTATATGAGCTTAGTTAGGAATAAGATCCTCCTCACCCTGCACTGAGTTGTTGTATTGCTTTCACCACATCCGCCCCACCAAGTGTGTGATCAATTAATGGTGCAAAAATTGTTAAGTCACACCTCAATAAATCACACAGCCTGGGGGAAGAGGGTTAGGGGTTTGATGAACGGTTGGGAAGGGGGATTGAGGGAAAGGTTTGACAAAGACAAACACTACACATGGACAACACTCATCTTGGCAGCTGACCATCATAAATTCGTTATGGGAGGAAAAGAAAATGCATGCATGATGATGAGTGGTACTAGACAAGTACAGGGAAGTATATTAATTATGCAATTGTCTGTGTGCCCCCAGAGAGACCCAAGTTACATACATTATATTTATGTTCTGTTGTACCGGGCTTAGAAAGATAGCAAATATAATTAAATGATCTGTAGATACTGTATAAATTGGGAGTTGCATCTCTGCATTCCTTTTGGACTGTTCGCCCGTGAATCTTGGGTGCCTGGCGGATGCTGTTTGGTATGGTAAGTGTGAGTTGTTTTTCCAGGATGGCGCAGAATAAAGGGTCTGTAGATGGAAAGATAAAAAGGATATTTAAAAATCAAGGAGAAAACAAAAATTTAAACTGCATAAGGAGGAGGAGTGCAGCAAGAAGACTTTCAGAGGCAGCATGGCTAAATCAGACTCTGTTTATGGCAGTTACCTTCAACAACAGGCCACCCCCATTCAAACTCCACTTAGCTTCAGATTTAAGCCAGAGAGCACTGAGCACACATACATAGTATACGCACAGCAACATAGCATTTTCCAAATGAAGTAAAAAAAAAAAATGCACCCCTCTCAGTCACACCACACTCACTGCCCACCATCACTACACAGACATAAAGGTCTGGTCTCTGTCATTGTTTACCTTTAGGCCACTTCAAAGTCATCATCAATCATCCAAATCGGTTGGTTTCAGTGAATGTGAAAAAATCCATCTTCTTCTGGTGTCATGCCCTGAGTTATTCCATCAATCATCTCTGATCCTCCTGACCTGACTCTGACTGTGAGAATGGTGGTCATGGTGTCCAACTCTGAGTCCGTACCAACAGTGTCCGACTCCCGAGTGAGTCCTCCAGACTCGTCCACTCCTGACTCAAAAATTGCAATGGATCGGCCTGTAGTAGTACAATTTTGTCATTGAACAACAAGAAGGGAAAGATTGACCTGTGTCACTTTGTAGAATAGACATTCACAACAAACAAGAATCACTCATCGTGCAATGCATGCCATCATTTACCTGAGTGTTCTTCCGGGGCAGTACCTCTAGGTTAGGAAAGGATAGATAGATAGTCAGGGCCCAGGGTTGGAGGCAGGCACACATTTGTTTGAATTCTCAATCTAATGTCTGGCTTGAGAGAAATGGCTCTTGGGCGAGTCATGAGTGGACTTTACTCCTTCATTGACTGCACACAGTTGCAACTCTGATCCGGCAATAAAAAGAGTAAGACGGTGGGGATGAATTTGTGACCCAGAAAGACAGTCACACACACAAAGAAATAATAAAGTAAATAATGTTCCTTAGCTATGTCCTTTTTTTGGGGAGGGGCATCAAAGAAAGAAAGAAAGTAACTGGAAATTGAAAGAGCCTAGTTGTCAGGGAAGTAGAGCTCATCCTCAAACTCTGGTGGTTCACCCAGAAGTAGGTCATCTAACACACTACTTCCATGACCTAAGTCGTCATCATCATCATCTTCCTGCTGTGCTACTTCAGGTATGGTGTAATCCAGTGGTATAAAGTGCTGATTCATTTTGATCATGGTTAACCTCTCCACATTTTGGGGCGAGAGGCTGGTCCTTCTCACTGTCAGAACGGCACCAGCAGCACTGAAAAACACGCTCAGAAGAGACACTTGCGACAGGGCAAGCCAGATAGTTTAACGCCAGCCTGCTGAGCACTGGCCATTGGCGCCTTTCCCATACCAATACAGCAATGGGTTTTGATCAATGAAGACCTCTGTTGGGTCATCCAGATAGGCCTGGACCATCCGCTCAATGCTCAGGGGTGCTCCGCTTCGCTCGGCCTCTTTTGCCTTAGCCTCAGCACTGGACCTAACAAGCCCTTGCTGTAGAAACCGATCCTGTGCCGATTTTGGTGGGGCTGATGCCCATATTCTTGTTAATGTTGTTCTTGGTGTTGTTGGTGGTTTTGGCTGCTGTGAGCCAACCGCACTGCCCTCAGGTTCTGAAGTTGAACTTGACGCCCGCTGCCCTGCAGTACTTGTTGTGGCCTGGAGTAGCGGGCCTGTAATTCCCTGGCGTTCTTTTTCTAAGCGACTGGCTTCCACAGCTATCCAAGTTTTGTAGTTGGCAACATCCGCTTCTGAAAAAGGAATCAAGGTGTTCAGTACTGCTTTGTACCGTGGATCCAGAATTGTGGCACAAATGTAATGGTTGCATTACACAATGCCTCTTTGCACCCTTGTATTTTCAGATAAGCGAAGGGTTAAGCTCTCCACCAACTCATATGCTTCTTTTCTTTCCTCCTCACCTGCGTACATTGCAGATACCCCCTTCAGCTGTTCCTGTAGCATGTGCAACAATGGGATAGCTTGGCCCATAATACAGTCCTCCTTGCTACCTACACGTGTGAAAAGCTCGAAAGGAAGTAGCATCTCTGTCAGGCATTTAACTAGGCTCCATTGGTCCATCTCAATGATCATGCCTTTCACAGTAGCATCCCCTCTTTGCATGACATATTCATTGATTGGTTTGTACTGCTCAAACATACATTCAAGCATGTAATAAGTTGAGTTCCAACGTGTTGGCACCTCCTGGATGAGTGCTTTAACTGGCATTCTATGCTCACGTTGAATGATCCTCAGCTGCTTCCGGGCTTTAAAAGAATGGCTGAAATGTGTGCAGATTCTTCTGCAGGTGGTCAGTAAGTTGCTGACTCAGTCTTCTTTTTTCAGAAAGTCTTGAACAATGATGTTAATGCAGTGCGCCAAACACAGGACCCTGAAATAGCCACCATCGGCCATGGCCTTAACTATATTACTGCCATTGTCCGTGGCAACAAAACCAATGTTAAGCCCTCTTAAGCCATTCAAAGACCTTGCTGTCAAAGTCTTCCAAAATGTTTGCAGCAGTATGAGATTTATCCATGGCGAACATGGCTACAGTAGCATGTTTCCGAGTGGCATTAAAAATCTCAGCAGTGTCAACAACACCTGCTGCAGATATCTTTTCTCTAACCCCCACAAAAGAGATCCAGTGTGCAGTGATGCACATGTAATCAATGGCTTGGCAACTGGTCCACATGTCTGTTGTCAGGTGGATAGTGTGAACAGCACTCTGCTGCAAAGCTTGTCCAAGCAATTCCAGCACGTTGTGATGTAGTGCTGGAACAGCAACTCTGGCGAAATAGGCCCGGCTCGGAATCTTCCATTTTGGCAGACGGCTGTCACAAATTCAAAAAAACCCACCCCTTCCACAAAAGAAAAAGGGAGGAGGTCCAGCGCTAACATTTTAGCCAGCTTCGCATTGTACAAACGTGCTGTTGGGTGGTTGCGCTCGTACTGCCCCTCTGACCTAAACATGCTGAGAACGGGAGCCTGGATTTTTTTCTTTTCTGGTGCCACTGACGCAGGTGACTTCTTGACACCAGATGTTAGGCTCAACACACGTTTTTTTGTTCAGTACTCTCTTGCCTGGGACCCCTTGGTGTCTCAGCCTGACTCTTAGTCTTGTGCCACTGTGATGTTGCTGATGAGGATGTGGGCGGTACCACTGCACTGCTGGGGACAGGGCTACTTTGTGTACCAGAGAAAATGTCCCCCTCTTGTTCACCTTCCACCGTGATCAAATCTTCTACTTCTTCATCCCCACCAACAAAAATGGGTACAGTTTTTTGGCCGCAAGGTGCACCTCCCACTGGATCAAGTGGTGTTTTTTTCAGATGGGTTGTTTTGCCTCCGGTACCATAGTTTGTACCAAGCTTACCCCGACTAACACCTTGTCCACAAATGGAGCATATAGCAATGTTCACCTCCTTCCTGCTAACCGAAAAGAAGTCCCAAACTGGGGAAGTAAACTTTCTGGCGTTGCTGGTGCCTCTTTCAGTGCCGGATGAACTGGTAGGTGTGCGTGAAGTTTGACTCTCTGCGGTACCTACTTCTACTGAGGTGGTTGTGGTGGATGTAGGTCGCTCCCGGCAAAATATGGAAGCTGGAGGTGGTGTTGGTGGTATCATCTGTGTTGGTGGTATCCGTGCCACATCCCTCACAGCAATTTGGGATTGGGTAATGTCGGTCTCCACTGGGGCGGGACTAATGTCCATGATGACTGGCTTGTCATCATCCTCTCTTCTACATCTACCTCCATAACTCTAAGGCTTTCTGGAACCTTCATTTTCCCTAGCCTTGTCTCGTGGCGTGTCTCACTCTCACACCGAGCTGGTGGCTTCCAAGTGGCGTCATCAAAAGGGGGGCTTGCAGAAGAAGTCGATGGACTAACCCTCCTTTTCCTTGCAGGTGATATGGAAGACAAAGGATCTTCTGAAAGAGTGACTTGCTCTTCTTCCTCTGCAGGAAGCTCGATTTCCTGAACTGCCCCTACTTCGCAATTTTTGTTTTCCCAAAAAAGGTCTTGGGCGACAAACCGGTCTTCTTGGTAGTAAGTGGCAGTGCCTTCTTCTCACTGTCACTGGCACCTTTCTTGGTACTGGACCTTGTACCTTTCTTTGGGGCCATCTTCAAGATCTCAGCACCACGCAGTGACATAAGTTGAAGAGATGTCTGTGGCCACACGTCACGTGATGTCGTGCGCAGCAGGACTTCTGTCTGGCAGTACAATGGGTGATGTTGTCTCTTTTGTGCACCTAAGAGCAAAGAAGCAAGAAGAACATCAATGAAACGTGGCATTCATTGTTGTGGTTCAATTTCTACTAGCACAAACAAACAAATATAATATAAAGCTTAGTGTGTGTGGTCACACTTGTTAGTGTTATTATTACATTTTATTACCTCAGTTATTAAAAAAACATAACAACAGTGTAGCCATTTGTGCGCCTTTGACAGCAAGGGCTTTCATGGTGTACTGTGTACACTCAGGAAGGATAGGAAAGAAGAACAACAACAACAAAAATACAAATGTAATGGAACCGGTTTGGCATTGTGCATCACGTGGGATGCAGCATTCAGGGAGCTGCAGCTGACAATGGATGAAAGCAAGAATAAGCCAAGAGGAACAAAGGAAAGACGTGCAGGCCTATGGCAAAAGCACACTAACTACCACCACAAAATGGCCACCAGCCACATGGTCACCCACAACAAGCAGGAGGCCTGGAAAACAATGAACTCAAGCAGGCCTATATGGATACAGACTTTACAAAATGGCCCCTGGCCACACGGGGATGCTCAGCCAAGGCAAATGCTGGCCCACTATTACAAACACACTCACACACTGGCCAGACAAAGGAGGCATGCTAAACAACACAGCTTTAATGCATCAATGCCAAAAAAGAAAATCCACAGGGCTAAAAACGGTTTGCAATTTACACAACAACCACACACATCCAACAAAGGCATTTATTTAACACACACGAAAAAAAGTGAAATACCAAAAATAAACACATTTTGCAATTCAATCCAATGCCATCCATGCCCTAAATGATGTTTAAATTCAACAGACATCTCACAAACAGTTGCTTCATGCACCCATGAGTAGCTCTGGGCATACTGGCTGAAAGGTCTATTGGCAGACTACTGGGCTAGTGAATTAAATTAATATTGCAAATTAATTTCAAAAGTTGGAGAAAATGTAGTGAACTGTGCAACACGTTTCCTTTATAAAAGGTGAAAGGGGCGTGGCCAACCATCATGGCCGATCGGACGTGAATCCGATCGGCTCCTTCCCAGGCCCTGAAATAAACATGCGATAAGGCGTTTAAAATCAGCTTCGGAGCTTTTCCCGGCATTGTTGAGGTGGCGGAGACATCAAGGTGCCACCCTGCTCGGACGCCGACCCCGGTTCCAAGACAAAGGAGCTCTGATGAAAGGGGAGATGCGCGATCGCGCGGCGGAGAACATGGCGGCCGCCTGAACACAGACATTCCAGAGGCGGACAGGAGGCCCTCGCGTCTCCTCCCGCTGTCGCTTACCGGGACCTGAGGCGGACCTACCAGCAGGGGAACCCGCCGCACTTCATTGGCTCCATTGCTGCCCCTGGTGAGAGTGCTCAGCGCGGTGCGAGTCCAATCTCGGATGCTCGCAAGATGGCGGGCGGCCGCTACGGACCTTTTGCGATCTGACGAAGCGAGGGGCCTTAATCCTGAGGGCCTCCTCGTCGTCTTGTGCAGCGCCCATACTGCTACTGGCCAGCTTTCATGGCTGACGGTCTTCAATCTGCCTCGGGCCCTTCATAGCGGCACTGTGGTCCCTTTGGTGTTTCTGGGGAGGAGTGCGCCTTCCCTCCTCCTGAGGTCTATCAACCAGGTACTCGGACGGGCTGGGGTGGAGGGCGGCGCGGAGGCTGAGAGTCCCGTCAGAGTGATCGATGCCTGACTCTGACATGGCCGCCGCGGAGGCAATTTCTTCTGTCACACAGCCAGCACAGGACACTCGCATGTGGGGACTTGGCGCCGCTGTGGAGGCCCACTAGACCCCGAGTGAGCAAACAGGAGGCGGCAACGTCTGGGCCCATGGTCATCTGTGGGGTACCTTCCATGTCGCTCGGCGGGGTGTCCAAGGAGGTCAGCTGCGATTAAGCGCTTGGTGGTGACGAGGAGAGGGGGACTGAGAGCGCGAGAGTAAGCGAGGAGCTCCCCACTTGGGGTTCATTGAGGTGCTCTGATTCTACGCGACGGAAGGGGCGTCCGAGTGCGGCCCGGGTGGAGGATCCCCTTATGCCACCCAAGAAGGCTCCCAGCAACAAGGTCTCCAACTATTTTGCATCGTCAGGAGCAGGGGCGACAGAGGAGGGGTCGACGCCAAGATTGGCTACCATGGCGCTGACACAGGATGATCTAATGGCTTCCCTTCGAGAGTTCAAGCAGGAGCTGCGGACGGAGCTCAGAGCGGACATTAAAGCTGATATGGAGGCCTCCTTTGAAACATTTCGTGCAGAGGTGAGAGAGAAGATGGCGGCCGTGCAAACAGATGTCGACTCGGTGGGCACGCGCACTCTCGATCTAGAGGCGAAACAGCAGGAAGTATGCGCCAAGATTAAGTCCTTGGAGGACGGAACGGCGGAGCTGCGTGGCCAACTGCGAGATACACTACTCAAGTGCAAAGATTTGGAAAATCGCTCGCGCCGCGACAACATCAGAGTCCGAGGCTTGACGGAGGACTGTGAGGGCCCGGATCTGGAGGTATTTATGGTAGGCCTCTTCTCTTCAGCTTTGGGGGAGGATGGCCCTGAAGTACGGTTGGAGAGAGTGCACAGAGTTGGACCGCGACTGCCGGGGGAGAATCGTCGCCCTAGAGACATCCTGGCGAAATTCAGCTCATTTAAGGTCAAAGAGTTGGTCCTGCAAAAGGCTAGGGTTGCAGAAACAATCACCTTCCAAAATGCCACATGCACGCTCTATCAAGATGTCGCGCAGGCCACACTCATGCGACGTCAGCAGTTCCGCCCAGTCACTGATCTTCTACGGGAAAAGAAAGTCAGATACCGATGGACATACCCCTTTGGGATCACTTTCGAATGGCTCAACAAGCAACATCATTGTGTGGAACTCTCGGAGGTGACAGATCTGTTGGGTTTGGAGCTCCCTGCAACCTCGTCGAGTCAGGAGGGGAGGAGTCAATCTCATCGGAACTCTGGAGGTCAATGGCGTAGAGTGGGTAGAAGAAACACGAAGGCACCGGCTTAAGGTATTGCATAGGGACCCACGAGAGGCCCTTCACCTGACCTAGCTAGAGGCACATCTATCAGGAAGCTTCTTTGTCGGATCACTCTGTTACACTGGGGGAGGTGGGTCCCCCCCCCTCTCCACCCTAAGGGGGCAGCACGGTGAAGAAGTGGAGAGCTGGATGGAGCGGAAGACATGCATTGCCACTATCTAAGTAGGGCCCGGATGCCTAGACGCTACACAATGCCTTGAACTCAGTGTTTGGGCACGGGCACCATGTGAGGACACTACTTCTGCAGTGAAAGGTCAGGAGGTCTGTTATATCCACATTGTGGGTGGAGAGCTCCGGGCGGGAGGTGTTGGTGGCAAACGACTTGCATTTTTTCTTTCTGGTCATCTTGAGTGGTAACTGGAGACTCTTAATATCTATACCTCTTATGAGGAGCTAAACTCCAGGGTTAAATGTTTCTAGGCGGGATGATTTCTGGATTATATGCCTAGTTAGTTGCTATGTTAAGGGCAGGTGGAATGGAAATGGTATCGTTCCTTGAGTGTATTTTATTGTCGGGATTTCCCTCTAGGAGGGGATTCCTTGCACTCATTTTGCATATCTGTTCTGGTTTTTTAGGTCAACTCGATGTCATGGTGCTTTTTTCTTTTATCATTGTTTATGGGCGGGAGGGGGTGGGGGGCGGGGATTCACGAGCGGTTTTTCAGCAGAGCCCTTCCCCCAAGGGCGCAATCACCCATTAGGTGATGATGGCAGTTAGAACTCTTACCTGGAACGCCCGGGGATTGAATTCCCCTAATAAGCGCCAACGCTTCTGGAAATACCTGATAGATCATAATGTCCAGGTGGCGGCCCTTCAGGAGACGCACCTCAAAAAGTCGGAGGAGCACCGACTTTGCCACAGGGCTTATCCCCTCATATTCCTTTCTTCACAATCCACGAAACAAAATGGGGTGGCGCTGCTGTTCCACTCGGGAGTTTCCTTTCAGGCCCAGGACACTAAAACCGACAAACAGGGGAGGTACATTATGGTCCGGGGGACACTTAGAGGTCGCCAATGTACATTCGCAGTTCTTTATGCTCCCAATACGGGTCAACAGGACTTCATTCTCTCCTTCCTTCTGACCCTGGAGAATTTTGCGCAAGGGGACATTTTACTTTTGGGGGACTTTAATCTAGTCTGGGACTTGAGCATGGACACAACGCACACACAAAGGGCAACAGGAGGGGCATTTGGAAAGGCGCTGCGCTCACAGTTTCAGCTAATGGGGCTAGTAGATGCTTGGAGAGATGCCAATCCCACGCTGCGCAACTACTCATTCTTTTCTCATTCCCACAGAATTTATTCCCGAATTGATCACATCTTCATGAGTCAATCCCTGCTCCCCTCTGTGCTACGAACTCAGTTTCACCCGATTTGCCTCTCAGATCATGCACCCCTGGAGATGACAATTACTTGGCCGAACCCGCGCCCAAAACAAGCGCGTTGGTATTTCCCTAACTTCCTATGCAGGGATAGACTTCTTCGTGACGACCTTAGAAAGACTATTAGGGAATTTTTTAATCTCAATGACCCTGAAGCTACTTCACATGCCACTACCTGGGACGCTCTCAAAGCAGTAGTCCGGGGCAAGTGTATTGAACTGGCCACAACTCTGCGTTCTCAACAACGTGAAGAGCGCCTTAATTTGGAAAAAGAATTAACGGCTGCAGAGCAGGCCCACAAGGCCAATCCCTCTATTCCGGCACTGTGGAAAGTCACGGCCCTAAAGGGGAAACTACAAGCTATTTATACTAATAGAGCGGAGAAAACCATCTTACGTTTACAAACCAAGGGCTATGAGGGCGGGAATAAAGTGGGGTCCTTATTGGCGCGTCAACTGCGGGCCAAGCAGGAAAAGGAATACATCAAACTTATCGTTGATGAGGGAGGCGTTGCTCACAGGTCAGAGGAGGGGAAGGCGAGGGCTTGTGAACAATTTTACAAAACGCTTTACACGTCGGAGCTTCCGGGGGATCGGGATCCCTCGGGATATTTGGATCCTCTGGAACTCCCTCAGGTAGGGGCTAACGCTAATGAAGACTTGGCGAAACCTATAACCGCCGAGGAGGTTCACAGTGCGATTGACTCCCTTAAACCCCAGAAGGCTCCCGGGCCTGATGGCTTCTCAGCCCACTTCTATCGTACCTTTGCTCCGGAGCTAGTGCCCTTCCTCACTATTCTATTTAATGTCATAGCTTCCACGCAACAAGTTACTCCCTCCATGGGAGAGGCGATAGTGGCAGTGCTTCCTAAGCCTGGTAAGGATCCCTCCGCCTGCTCGTCTTATCGCCCGATAGCTCTCCTAAACCTAGATGCCAAAATTTATTCCAAAATACTGGCCACCCGCCTCGAATCCGTTCTTCCTGGTCTTATTGATCCGGATCAATCCGGTTTTATTAAGGGACGACAAACCCATGATAATTTGCGACGCATCATCCATATTATTGAAAAAGCCCGAAAGAAAAACATCCCAACAGCGCTTCTCTCGCTAGACGCGGAGAAAGCCTTTGATCGCGTGGAATGGTCTTTTTTATTTAGGGTGCTTCAGCGTTTTGGCTTCAATGAAACCTTTATAGGAATGGTTCGCGCTAACTATCATTCTCCCAGCTCCCGGGTCCTTGTTAATGGTGTGGCATCTTCTCCCTTTAATCTGGCTCGCGGGACGAGACAGGGATGCCCCCTGTCCCCCCTTCTTTTTGCCCTGAGCATAGAACCCTTGGCGCACAGGATCAGAGGAAATCGAGAGATTCAGGGAATCCGTTTTGGCAGAGACGAGCATAAAATTTCGCTCTTGGCGGATGACGTGCTTCTCCCAGTGTCAAAACCTATTGTCTCTCTTCCAGCTATACATGAGGAGCTGACGGAGTTTGAGCAGGTGGCGGGATTCAAGATTAATTTGACCAAGTCCTTCTTACTAAACTTGACAGTATCCAGAGTCGAATGGCGAAGGGTCGAAGAGGTGCCTCCTTTTCGCTGCACCACTAAGGACATCACCTACTTATGTATTAAGCTTACTCCTAAAATACGAGATCTGTATAAAGCTAACTTCCCCCCCCTCTTGCAACAGTTGAGGACGGATTTGAGTAAATGGAGTGTGGCCTATATTACCTGGCTGGGTAGGATTAACGCTATCAAGATGAATGTTCTCCCCCGGCTACTCTACCTTTTTCAGGGTTTGCCTATTCCCGTGGAGGGTGGTCTTTTTCGGGAGTTACAACATATGCTTACCAAATTGATTTGGCAGGGAAAAAGGGCACACCTTCCTTACAAGTTGCTCATACGACCGCGCAAAGACGGTGGTCTAGCACTACCGGACTTTCAGGCCTACTACCGGGCAGCACAACTGCGGGTAATTACGGAGTGGTCCCTGCGGGCTTCGGAGAAGCACTGGTTACATATAGACAGACAGATAACAGGACGCACCATTTGGGATCTCCTATGGAAACCAAAGCAGGACAGACCACTCAATGCCTACATTAGCACGCCTACGTCCACCACTCTCAAAGTCTGGGATATACTTACCAAAAGATTGCACCTCACGACTTTCCCCTCTCCTCACACGCCCATACATTTCAATGCAGCATTTCCCCCTGCGCTGCAAGAGGGTCCCTTTGAAGCCTGGAGGGAGGGCGGTTGCCATATGATTTCACACTTGTTTGACAGAGGCGAGCTCCTCACTTTCCAAGATTGCAAGGAGCAATTTGCTTTAACTGCTAAAGAGGAATATCACTACTTGCAGCTGAAACACTGGGTGCAGCAGCCCCTGGTGCGGCTGGCCGCTACCAGGGAGCTGCTCCCCATAGAGAAGTTTGCGCAATCAGGGTCCTCTTCCAAAGGTTGTATCTCCTACTTGTATGCTCTCATACAAGCGATGAGTCCCAGAATGACCCCACGTTTCAAACGCTTTTGGGACGCACTCGTGGCTACTCCCTTAGAGGATAAGCAATGGGAGCATCTAGGCAGAGATATAGTGAAATTCAATCGCTCCATGTACCTCAGGGAGGCACACTATAAAATTATGTACGACTGGTACCTATACCCTCAAAAACTACACACGATTTTTCCCAGTTCGTCCGACAGGTGCTGGAGAGGATGTGGGATGTTGGGCGATTTCAGGCATATTTGGTGGGACTGCCCCTCCATACAACCGTTTTGGAAGGAAATTTTGTCCCACATTAAGCTTATTCTAGGCTATCCTATTCCTAGTTCCATGGAACAGGTCTTGTTGGGGGTCCGTGATCCCATACTAAAACGTCAAACACAGGGAGATAAATCAGTGATGTGGCTTTGCCTAGGGGCAGCAAAAATGGCCATTGCGGCTGCGTGGAAAAAACAAGAGGCCCCATCATTGACCCAATGGCACGCGAGACTGTGGAGAGTTTTGGCGCTGGAGCGCATGGCGGATGTAGTTGAGGACAAGAGGAAAAGCTTTGACTACATTTGGGCTCCGTTGGTAGGCTATTTATCTGAGGGGCTCCCCCTGACCGCATGCAGTCCCCGGCTTAGGGCCCTACACTTGTTCCTTCTTTAACCACATCAAAGTGATGAGTCCACTGAACAGCGCACAGGGCACCTGATTAGCAGACCTGGTGACCCAGCCTTCCTGCTCACGTTATTTTAATTTGCACCATGACATCACAGTTTTGTTCGTTTTTTAGGTATAGTTAAGTTTCCTTTCTATGTTACTACCACAGGAGGGTTGACTGATGCTCAGCAACATGGGCCTGACTACAATACTTAATATGGACACTGTGTATTATTGCATGATGCACTCGCCAAGGACCTTGTGGACAAGCTGTAACCGTCATGAGCAATCTGTACACCCGGGCTGAATGTTTTTGCGACTGATGTTGCCTATGTAATGCTTTGTATCGCTCTCTCTGAAGAAAATTTCAATAAACAGATTTTGAAATAAAAGGTGAAAATGTACTTACAAAGAAACAACTAGGCCCCTACTGAAACTACAGGCCACCCACCACAATAAATTTAAAAAAACGATGAAAAGTACAAAAAAAATGTAGGTGCACTGCCCCAATCAAGCAAACAACACCAATTTTCCAACTCACTTGTGAAATCTCAAATTCAAAAGTCCTCAAATCCAATGATATATGATGCAGCAGCCACAAAGGGTGATCCTTCCAGCTCCAAATCCAAATGAAAAGTGACCAGGAGATGGACAAAGCGCTGGGAGGAGCCTGCTGGACAGGAACAGGAAGTTGGAGACTCTGGGGCATTTCCTTCATCTTCAAAAAAAAGTAAAAAAAGAAAAAGGACTCCTTGCACAAAAAAGTACAGCCAAATGTCAGTCTGAGGAGTTTTTTTAATCCCAATCATCATTACGAGAAGGTTTTGATACTGCTCGAGAGAGATTATTCTCCAGATTGCAAATTCTGTGTGTTCGGGATCACGATCTTCACAAAACTTCCGCCGGAAGTCCGATGGCGTGCCCGAATGACGTGTTCGTGATCACACACTCACGCGGGACTGTGCGGCCGGCTACCAAATCTCGTGCCGCTCACGAACGGATGGAAAATCTCGACGGCAATCGCAGGCATCCCGGTAAGTCGCTCCTGTGTGCGCAAAAACGCATTTTGAGCGCGCAAACTAAAAAAAACGCCGCTCCGGTGCGGAGCGCGGAGTTTTTGGTAACTCAGCATTCTACGCAGAACGCGGAGTTGCCAAAAATCCGCAAACTTCGCGAGCGGAGCGGAGTTTTATGCCCAGCGTTAGTTTTATATACTGCGAACATGACTCTTGCAGGTATCAAAGTGCTTTACAATGATCAACGCGACATGTAGAAAAACAACACCAACAATAGGACGGGATATGGAATGGGAGAATCCCCCAGAGAGAACATCTCATGGTCCATGAGGGACACAAACCCAGAAATAGGAACATGGCATGGGGGAAATAAGCATGCATGCAGACTAAGGGCCAAATTGAATAGTGTTTGAATGGGCATGGAGGTATTCAGTCACCCAATAAAAGTGATTTCTATAAGAAGAGGTAAAGTATAAACTAAGCATTGGCACCAATCTTTTGTCAACTTGAAATCTGATTTAACCAGCAAATGGTTGAAACTCAAGCTTGCATCCATACATATGTTCTTCCTTCTCTCTCTTCCTTCATCCCTGATCTCTCTCCATCCATTCTTATGTGCGGTCCAGCCTTATCTGTGTTGTGTGTGACAGCATATGTCTCAGACCCTGTTCAGGTAGACACGAATCAAGCAGGGACTATTGAGCCCCAGCAGTGAGCGATGACGTTGTTTGCCTCAGAAGTCCTGGTATCTGATCTACTATGGCTTTGCAAACTAGGTCAAGTATATCCCCTTCAGCACTTGACTCTCAGTGGTAGGGATGGCAACCAGTTACAGGATTCTCAGGGAAGTAGTGTGAGGATGCACAAACTCAGCATTCAACAATATCCCAGCAGAACAACAATGGCATGTCCAACCGAGAACTCTACTTTTGGTAAAAGGAAAACCCTTTAATCTACGCACAAAAAACGTAATACTTTACAACACATAAAACAGTCACAATTCTCATATCGGCACTTGGGCTACTGTGCCATGTGTTCTGCCCAACCTCACCTCTCTCTTGGGTGTCCACCTCTTTGGTAAGTCTAGGTAGGTCTCCCTCAGGAGTTTGAGTGTTCCCTGGGCATGCATCAAGGTTCAGGTGAGGATTACCCCAGAGTTTAGTTCTAGAGTAGAGTACTCAAGCAAGTCTCTGCTGTTGTACAATCTCACCACAGCCCGGGCCTCAGAACCCATTTTCCAGCATTCGGCATGGATTATAGCATTTGTCTTCCTGTGTCTCGGAGGAAACGTGCCTGCTGGAGGCTTGACCCACAATTCGGGGGAGAGCAACAGAGCAACAATAGTTTGAACCTCCATCCAACGCCTTCACAGGAAGACGGTGACACTTGCAAAGGTGGACCCTCTTCTGGTTCTCCGGTGAGGTGTAGTAGTAGGGCTGAAAGGTCAAAAGTCACAGCCGCACGAGGGCAGCCGCAACAGTATCTTGGTTGCAGCAGTACGGTACACCTCGAACACAGGCTTGGATGGCGGCAGCTTGGTCCATCTAGGCATAACTCCTGGTCCTCTGGTCCATCTTAAGCACAAACTTCTCAGCAGTGCTCTGCATTAGGCTCAAATCTCTTGATGGCACCCTCTGCCTCTGTCACAAACGTCTTGGTAGCAGCTGCGATGACTGGTGTCCGTGTTTCACACCTGGAACCGCTCTCATGGAGAGACTGCTGCCCACAAGCCAGAGAGCATACAGATCACTGTTCCAAGACTCCCTTGGGTCGGCAGACCCAAACAGCTCTGGGGATCAAACTGCTCTAGTGCTTCAGGTAGGCAGGCTCCTTCCTACTCCCAGCAGTAGGTTGGCTTAAACGCCATTCAGGCCAGAGACTCTGCTTCTTCCAGGAAGGTTAGACTCCCAGTAATATTCCCTCACAACTGAGAATCTGGCTGTAAGGCAGACACCAGCTCTTGTTGCTCAGCAGTCCTCTGAGTACTCTGTAGAGCTCTCCATTCTTTGGTTGAAGGAACTGGAACAACATGTAGGTCAGTGGCTTCCACTTTGATCACTTTGATACAAGTTAAGTAGACAAAGGGTGTAGATTATCTGGCTACACTTTCATAACTGGTTTTAGTTAGTTCTTTTTTCATCTCTTCTTTTCAACCTGTTCTCTAGACACAGCCATTGTACAGAGGGTAGTCTGCAAACTGGAGTACCCATGACAGAGGCACAAAGGGATGTGAGCTTTCTGTGCCTGGCTCAACAACAGCTTCAGTGACCTTGATTAGAAAAGAGACAAAAGACTGGCCTCCCTCAAAGGACCCTTTTCCTTCTGAGTGACAGAAACCACACTCCCACTTTTGCCCACATCATATACCAAACGGCACTGCTACAGAAAAATTAATTAGCAGCCGCCATCTCAGCAAAAGGACATAATCAAATTTCTAAAGGAGCCTGTTCTCCTCTCTCCCTATGTTATTGTCTAGGTCTCCTCTTTCCAGCTTCATGAATGTCAGCAGTATTCTTTAAGTGTCTGGGAAAACATCCTCACATTCATCTTATTCACAGAAACAGACCATGAGCTTCCAAAATGGAAACCACATGCGTCCTTTACTCTGGCTCACTCTTACACATACTCTATGCACCACACAGACCGCAAACAAGCACACACAAAACATTCATTTGGGATGTTAGTGTGAGGATCTGGGTTAGCGTATACAAGCAGAACTTAACATGAGTGGGCCAGCAGGCCTCTACCCCAATGACACAGATAAAAAGATATGGCCACAACTACTGATTCACAAAGCAGAGTATACTGCCACCCCTGCTTTACATGTTAATCCCATGACAGTGACGGTAGTCCACTGTCAGTTTAATGAGGGCACGCTTGGTGCATCCATCCAGGTCACAGGACCTCAGTCATTGCCAAGGGACACACCTATGGCTTGGTGCACACACTAGATTAGCGTACGGCTGAGACCAAAATCAAAACTAGGATACTAGATATTCAAAGTCGGACATTCAGGCCAGAGAAACACGACAGGTCCCAACAAAGTGTATCTATATGTTTGTTGTCTATGTCAGTCGAAGTGTGCTGGTGTCTAAATGACTACCAGACTCGCCCTGACTTGCCCTCGCATCTTTCCAAAAATATCTTACTTTGCTTAAGTCCCTATTTCCTTCAACCATATGCATCCCTTTGATTATATATCTCCTAACCATGCGTGATTCCCATTTGCGTCTCCAGCTCTTTCTTGCCAACCAAGATGCTTAAGGATGCTCCAGAAAATCTTAAATAAATACAGTAGTTTCTGCTGACTGAGGGGCCTGCAAATCAATGTGGTAAAAACCAAATTAAGGTGTTTAACCCTTGCTCGACATCGAGATCAAGCCCCACTTTGTTAGGGACTTCGCTCGAACAGGTGCGCCCAATTGATTACCTTGGGATCACCCTCAATGAGCCAATGGAGTGGCCCACCCACATTGCAAGGCATAGACTTAAACTGGAACATCCTATAGGGGGACTATTAAAGGTAAACAGGGGTAGTTACTCTAGACCTGTTTCCCCTATTATTTAAACTTATAACCTGCAATCCCTGGCACAGCCCTTTATGGTGCCAAGCTTTGAGGGGACAAGGGGGCAAACACCCTGGCAATCTCAGAGAACCGCTTCTTGCGGCAACTGAATGGTCTCCCAGTTAGTACCCCACTGCTTCCCCTTAGCCTGGACGCGGGGCTCAAACCCATGACCATTATTCAACTGTAGAAGAATTTGGGCCACTCCGGAGTTACAATACAAGGGCTGGAAGAAATACTGAGCATCGCGGGGTCAGGCGAGCTTGCTTGGCTCAAGTACGTGAGAGAATCCCTGAGGGCAATGGGGAGAGAGAACTTTGTGGGAAGACCCAGGAATGAGTCTCTTCTTGTTTCTAAAGTAGCCCTGAAGTCCAATTATATGCAGCACGTCACTAGCTCACAGCTATCTAGGACAGCCCTGGGCTCTTTGACTGAAGGCTTTATTTGATGGAAGGATGAATACTCAGCAGAGCAATACCTTGACGAGATTCAGCTCGCTTTCGCCAAGAAACTATTCATCCAATTTAGGTTGGGGCCCTCCCTTTGAATTCTTTCACTGCCAGTGGGGCACGACCACAAAGTCCAACAGAGTTGGCTTGCCCGTCATGCGGCTCAGTCCCGGAAACAGTGGCTCACGTCGTCTTCTTTTGCCCCGCATATACAAATCTCAGGTTCAAATGGCCTAATCCAATTTGCCGCCACCTTGGAACCAGACAGCATAAGGAGGCTTATAGGATACTGCAAATTGATACCAGTCACCATATAGTTTGTTTAGTGTCCAGGTTTCTACACTCAATGTGGCCATTGAATAATCTGTTTGTTTTCCCTTTCCCCTGTGAGCATTCTTGCACTTTATGATTGAGGAGATATGTTGGCACTGTATTAATTCTTGTATTATCTTTTAACTAGGCGAACCATGCCCCCTATCTCCCCCGTCCCCCCAGGATTGGTGGTCTTATGATTAAAGCTAATGATAACGTTTTATCTCTATCCTCCTGTAACGTCTCTTATTCTCCATGTAATACAAATTTGACTTTTTAGCACAGCTTTTCCTGCACTTTGCATTGACATTACAGTTTTAACCTATTAATTTATTTACTGTATTGTGCTTTTTAATATGTTCTTTTATGGCATTTGCGGAAATAAAGATTATTATGATGATGATGCATAAGGATGGGTATCGACTACCTTTAGGACAAAAAAAATCAGTTTACAAGACTCCTTCTTCATTCATTTGTCATGTTCACTCCATTCTAATCTACTGTCACATCTAGCACTTTGAGAGGGCTGTACATGAGCGACTATTTGTTTGACGGTCTGTTTATGTGAATAGTCATTTCGGAGACACATTACTGTAGTTATATTGTCCAGATTACATATTTGCATACAAGTGCCATTTCTGTCAGTGTGTGGGTGCGTGTGGATGCTGTGTGTCCGTCTGTGTGTCTGTCTTAGTGTTGCCACCTCAGTCCTGTAATCACAAACATTGCTTGGAGTCCTTGGCTTTTAACCTACACAGAATTCCTGCCAGTGCCTAATTGTAATAATCACAAAGAAAGAAAATCAAGACTACAGCACCCAGAATGCATTAGCCCATGACATGAAAGCATGGGACTGGAAAGTGTTTGTTATGAAATGGAGAGCATGCTCTATCTAAAAGTTTAGCCTCTATGTCTTATCAGTGACTGAACATTTTTGTCTGAATGGGTCGATTTTAGTCACCATAAAGGACAGTATTCATGTTAACGGTGAAGAGGGCGGGAGGGATGTGTAAAAACTAAATAAACTACAAAACCTACTAAAGAAAGCGTAAAAGGCTGACAATATGGAACATTGATTCTTAATTCAGTTACACTGTGTAAGCACTCAGTCATACTGTGATCGTAAATACAAATTGAACTGATAAGTAAACAATTCAAGGATATCCATGTTCTGGCACACTATGGGCCCGATTCACAGAACTAACTTACGACAAAATCCTAAACTTACTACCATTTTGGTATTCACAGAATGAACTTACTCATTTTGGTATTCACAGAATGAACTTACTACCATTTTGGTATTCACAGAAGGCACTTACTCATTTTGGTAATCACAGAATGAACTTACTCATTTTGGTATTCACAGAAGGCACTTACTCATCAATGAGTAAGTTTATCTGTGAATAACAAAATCTGTAAGTTACACAAAATGAGTAAGTTACACAAAATGTGTAAGTTACACAAAATGAGTAAGTTACACAAAATGTGTAAGTTACACAAAATGTGTAAGTGCCTTCTGTGAATACCAAAATGAGTAAGTTCATTCTGTGAATACCAAATTGAGTAAGTTCATTCTGTGAATACCAAAATGGTAGTAAGTTTAGGATTTTGTCGTAAGTTAGTTCTGTGAATCGGGCCCTATATGTAGATATATTTTATATATAGCTGAATTTTAGATGTTTCTTTAAGGTCATTATTTCATCTGCGTCCATCCACCTGCTGGCGATTCCTGCGTTCGCCACCCTGCGACAGCCGCAGGTAAGAGAAGGGGGCGCCCCCAAAGCTCATGCCGCCCGGGGCGAACCACCCCACCCCTTGGTACGCCACTGGTAAAGGGACTTTCAACCACTTTTCTTCATCCACTGATGCTGTTGCGTCATTCACATTTTGTTTTCGTCCATTATAGCGTACAGCATAGAGCAGTGGGTCAGTCTACTTCATCCTATGGCTAACTTCACTCCGACTGACGACATTTTGCTCTTTCACATGCAGCACACCTGCATAAAAGGTAGTTCCCTTAAGCGCAAGTTTTTTTTGTTTTTACATTTTTATATATCAGCTCCTCTCTGCTCCAACTGCTGTTTTAAAGTCTTTTTAGAGTGGCATTTGTTTATCTGACTGCTGTTAATTCACAGTATACAAAATTGAATCCATTTGAACCTGTTCTTTAAAAGGGGATCCTCTTTATAGTATGGGCACAATGAAATGCATTTATAACTGCACTCCTGTATGTCATGCCGGTATGTATCTTAATTGAGGACTGCAGTTATACTTGTAAACTAATGTAGTCTATAAGTCGTGCTTGTGTTGATGGATAGCTTGCTTTCTGTGTTGTTGTATGTTGTGCATATATAGACATCTAAGTATTATATTACTAATTGAAGCTGTCATTTATTCCAATTTAATGATCTATCTATCTATCTATCTTTGCAAACCTAGTTATCTGTCTGTCTACCTATCTACCTGTCTATATATCTATCTACCAGTCTGTCTATTTGTCTGTCTACTTGTCTGTCCACCTGTCTATATAACTGTCTATCTATATGTCTGCCTGTCTATCTGTCAACCTGTCTCTCTGTCAATCTACCTGTCTAACTGTCAATCTATCTATATATCTATCTATCTATCTCTATGCATCTATCTATCTATCTATCTATCTATCTGACTCTGATCAGACTGGACGCAGCAATACATTCGAGAAGTTAAGAATGCAAAGGAGGAAATGTGAGGAAAGCAGGTTATATGCTTTTCACACGTATCATCAGGAGCTATAACATTGAGCCCATCAGGCCCAATAGCAAATAATTCTTATTGGGAATCATTACCTTTGCCAACTCTACCCAGGCCAGAGGATGAAGAAATGGACAGCTCTATCTATCTCAATAGTGGAAATACTAAAAGCAATAAAGAGCTTCAAAGTGGGCAAGTCTGATAGGCCTGAGAGATTTACACCAGCATTGTATAAATAGTTCACATCCTCGACAGACCCTATACTGCTTGAGATTTTTAACAACCTTCAAAGCCCCCAGGGAATCTCACCTTTGAGTGATGAGGCAACAATTTATGCCAATAGCTTACCCAGATAATGATCCTGTCTTGTGCTTGTCGTATTGCCCAATCTCTTTGTTGATCACTGAAGCTAAAGTCCTCACAAAGGTACTGGCAACCCTCATGGAGAGATTACTCTTGCTGTTGATACACGCAGATAAGATAGGTTTTCTAAAAGCCAGACCCACACCAAAAAGGTACATGATCTAATACACTTGGCACAGAAGTGTCATTGGGTGGTTGTGTTTCTATCCTTGAACATGGAGAAAGCATTTGACAGGGTAGGATGGCACATGATTGAGGCAACGCTGGCTAGGTCTGGGTTCGGAAACAGATTTAGGGGATGGGTATATGCACTTTATTCATCCACCTGGGCAAGGATACAAGTACATTTCAAAGTTTATCCTAACTGGGAAATCCATGAAGGCATGAAGTAGGGCTGCCCTCTCTCTCCCTTGCTCTTTGAACTTTATTTAGAACCCTTGTTACAAAAGATAAGAGAAGGGAACAGATTGAGGGTACTGACGTCTGCCAAGATACATTCAAGGTGTCAGCCTTTGCAGATAACATTTTGCTTTCACTTACTGACCCTGGCTCTCAGTAAGAGAGTTGACCCCTCTAAAGGAGGAATATCATACACTGGCAGGCTTCTCAATCAACCTTAACAAATCTAAAGGTTTGGTACTATCTGGGAGTTGCAATCAGAGACGTCATTCAAATGAACCGTGAAAGGACCTCAATGACAGAATATTTCTAACTCTAGATCTTCATGAATTCTCCATATGCAACTTTAAAATCCTCTTGAAGGGAGCAAGGGTGATTCTGCACTCTTGGAGTAAGCATGACATGTCATGGCTTGGGAAAGTTGTGTCTCTTAAAATGGCAATCCTGAGTCACTGGGTGAAGAGTGAGAAGTGATGCAGGCTCAGTACAACTTCAGTAAAAGGTTGCATTTGACATGTGGGGCCCAATTGCGAGTTAGGTGGAATTCCATGAGGAAACTCCATACAGCCAGAATTACCATTATCAGCTTGTATCTTGACATGGAATGGGGAATAACTGTGCATCCACAGAATTACTGTACAGAAATTTGCACTGTATTCCCTATTCTGAATGGGTTTAACGCACACATATACCATCTGCTTTAATCAGGCAGTAAATGCGCATAAGGTTTGGGGTGGAAAGGGGAAGATCGTCAGGGAATGGTGGAACGAGACTTGGTTGATGTTGCAGCCAAAGTCTCATGCAATTTTACCAGCCAGAATTTTTGACCAATAAAATCTGGGCTGGTGTTCCTAAGCCTGGTAAATCTGGGCGGAACTAGAATTTTCTTCCGCCCAAATCACAATCGGGTCCTTGTTAGGTGATGTGAAAAACTTGAGCTTTTTCAGGGTTGAGACAGCATAGTCATGCTGTTGTTGAATTGTTATTGCTTTTCAAGATCAGATGTACCTAAGTTTTTCCTTCTGGGAGAAGTTTTAAAGAAAATGTCTGTGAATGAACTGAACCCAGCGTATATTGGTCTCACAGGATAATTAATGATTGTGTTATTACAAATGCTGCACATTTGGTGTTAAAGAAGTGCCATTACTTTTAAAATGTGTTTGTAAATGATATTGTTCATAATATACATGTTAATATATAGCCTGTAAAAATACAACCTGCAGTCATAGATAAGCAAATCTGAAAAGGGGCTGCTTGTCAATTTGATTCAAGAATGGCACCTATTAACTCAATCAACATAATTATTAAAGTAATTGAGGAGGCACTTAGTAATAATTCCTCAAGCGTGCCATCAGCAAGAAATGTTTAATAAGCAATCACTAACATCCATAGAGTGGCAATTCATGATATTCCAAATGTAAAATCTTTAGGAAGCCAGTAAGGGAAACATTGTTGTGACCAAAATTAACGGGATAAAAATGTGGAAGAGATCTAAACGGCAAGAGACTAGCAGTTAACATCCACCTATTCGCAAATGAAATGATGCATCTTCTTATACATTGAATTGTAAGATCCTACATCTGATGGGATACCTGCAAGAATTTCTCAATTTACAATGAAAAAATAGAGGGTTAAACCTGTCATCTGCCTCCTGTAGGCTAAGTAGCAACAGCGCCTACAAACCTTAGTCTGACAGGAGCCCTGATAATCCTAGATTAAAGAATGATATCACTTAAGGGACCACTTATTCAATTGAAATTGCTTTGCTTTTGGAAATCGACATTGTGTTAATAATCAAATGGCTTGAAGCATCAAATCCTGAAGAAAAAGTGATTAGTGGAGATCAGTAGTAATGAATAAATGTGTTCAAGTATAATGGTTCATAGAGATCTTAATACTAGGTAAGCTTCTGCATACTAAGCTCTAGGACTTCATCTTATTCCTTTATAAAATGACCATCTAAACTTGACAATCAGATGAGTCTGGATGTTCCTAATGTTACTCAGCCCAATGTTCCTATAAATGGTACTAGCACTAAATTGGCCCAAATGGTGGCGGTTTCCCTACCAACATTGAAATTCCAGAGACAGGAGACCAAGATCAGCATATATTAAAAGCAATGCATGATATTTTTTATTGAGAACCCCGTCAATCATCCTGCCATGGGAAATAATGGCCCAGCCACAAGAAAAATGTGTAGAGACAAGGCATCAACCTTTAGAAAGAACAAGGCACTGTTCATTAATTTTGGGCCAGCCAAAAAGGTAGAGAAGTCAACAACTTCTATTTTGAGTCGGTGGATCAGATCCCTAATATCCATGGCCTACAGAGTGGCAGGTGAAGTCCCAAGTCTAGGCATACAGGGAAAATCTACTAGTAGCATATCCTCTAGTTGCAAGGTTCTCAATCTCGGAGATATGTAGAGAACCTACATGGTCTAAGCCGTCATCCTTTGTGAGGCATTAAAGGGGTTTAAAAGGAATCAAAATTGATAATGTACTTGGCCACAGAGCTCTTTCTTCTATGATGTAATAGGGGAGATAGGCTGATACTGCAATAAAAGTCTGTTTGAGCATGCAACTTTAGTTGTCCATTTTTTGTTGCTTGCTACATCTCGTATCTAATGAATTAAAGAGAGGAAGGGACGTAGCGGAAATGCCATAATAACTGACCGGTAATTGCATTACTTCAAGTCCTTCCCCATCACTTTAATTCATAGACGCTTCCACTCTTGTGGTAGGAGCAACTGAGCTGTTTTTTTAGTACTACGCTTGTTTACTAACAGAAGGAAGAAGAGGGGCGGGGGGGGCTTTTATTGTGAAAGAGTGGTTAGGATTGGTGACTGGCTGAAGGCTGGGAAGCCTCGTATGTAATGGATTAAAGGGAGGGAGTAGAACTTGGAGTAACGCAATTACTAGTAAGTAATTATGGCATTGACTTCCACCCACAAGGTTACACCTCATATGGATGCACATTTACGACTTGATGTCATTTTTAAAGTGCTGCTGGGAACCGTTGACTTTCACTGGCTTCCAGGGGTGCTTCTGGAAAATATTTGCAAATTCCTATTTGTTAGTATGCAGAGGAGATTCGCCGTGCTATATTAGCGTACACGAGGAAATGCCTTCACGTTTGCGTAGTGCCAATTTTTAGGTCTCGGGCCTAGCGTTGCAGTGCTCAGCACTGCTCGCACAGCCCGAGACCTCTTGTATGGGCTTTTGAAAGCAGACCACACGCTCGTGCGTGTGGTTTTGCTTTCGCCGGCTGCCATTGGCTTGCGTGTGTTTTTTTTTTTTTAAAGTAATGCACGCAATTGGGCAAAGGCGGGCGCATGCCCCGCCTTTGCTCCGCCCATTCCCATCGGTGGCTAGCGCACGTTCGCCTCGCTGCCGCGCTCCCTTTCCCCCCGCTCCTCTGTGGGCTTTTTTACGATCCTCTGGCTCCAGTTTTCATTTTCAATCTCGGGGCTCTGGTTTCGGTTTCCTTTCTGCTGCTGCTCCTAGGTATGCGGAGATGGGGTTTGCCTCGAGGCATTTGTCGTCATTGCCGTCTTCGGAAACGAAACTGAACTGTCACGCAACAGTGTATATAAATCGGCAGGCGTTCGGCGCCCTTGGTATTGTGGTCCTCGGCATGGGTAAGAAGAGACCTTCGGGGAGTGGTGCGCTGGCAGGGGGCGCTCTTCCCAATCTGCCCTCATGTCTGTGGTTCTATTCGGATGGGAAATGCCAGCCGAGCCGGTGTCCCCTGGAGTTCAGTGGTATTCGTCAGGTGAGCTGCAGCTTGCGCCATATGGTGGTGGTGCTGAGCGACGGCAGAGTGGCCCTGTGTGCCACAGAAGAGGCTGGAGCACTTCTGACTGGAAAACCGAGTGAGTGGCCGATGGCTAGCAGTATATGTATTTTTTATATGAAACGAAAACTTGAAAATCTTCGGTTTGGGAGTTCTATTCAGTTAGGCGATTATTGAACGTTGACTTTTTAGAGGGTCTTGCAAAAAAATGTTAAGCACTCATCTAGAGGACATGTATTTTCGTAATTCCAGCAGTCTCCTTTGTGTACTCCTTGCCCTGGGTGCGTGCTTCTATCCTTCCTCCTGCATGTTGCCTCCCCATCTGTGCGGTTCTCCCTCCTTGGCCCTCAGTTCAGGAGCGTCAACGCCCGCTCTTTATCAGCTACAGCGTGGATGGCGTCCTCGATGGGCCTCGGCAGACAAAAGCTCTTAATTAATGTGAGGGGGTGTAAGAATGGATGGAGTGAGTGAAAGGGAAGAAGAGTGGATGGAAGAGTGAAAGGGTGAATGGTTGGATGTGTGAAAGGCTGGATGTGTGAAATTATGAATGTAAGAATGGAAGAGTGAAAGGGAGTGTAGATGGATGTATGGCTGGATGATGGGTAGACAGATGGGTGAGTGAAAGGGTGAATGGATGGACAGATGAGTGAAAGGGGTATGTATGGGTGAGTGAAAGGGGTATGGATGAGTGAGTGAAATGTTGGCTGTTTGAGTGAAAGGGTAAATAGATGGATGTGTGAGTAAAATAGTTGATGGGTGAGTGAAAGGTTGGATGGATAGGTGCATGGTTTAATGAGTGACAGGATGGATGTAAGGATAAATGGGTGAAAGGGAAGAATTGTAGATGGATGAGTAGTGAAAGGGTGAATGGATGAGTGGTAGGATGGGTTGAAGAGTGGATGGGTGTACAAGAGCTTCCCTATGCAAGCCCGCCTGTGCTAACCTATTTATTTACCTCGTGTACTTATTATCATACTTGCTGCCTTCACAGAGAACCAGGCGCCTCTTGTGAGCAGAGCACAAACTCGTCCTGGCTGCTGCTCTTACTTAACACATACAAATTGTATTTTCTTTCATGTTTAATTGTTCAGCAATGCTGGCGCTGATTTATAATTGGCTATCGAGCTCTCCTTGTGCTTCCACCTATGGACAGTGCTGCTGTTTTATTGATCGCTGCTTTCATTATTTCAAAGTGTTAGCACGTAAAGCAGTAAGTCGTTTGAGTGCCCTCCATGAGTCCGTGTGTGGGCAAAATGTGGGTGTGTCAGTGTATGTGTAAGCATGAGTCAGTGTGTGTGAAGTTGTGGGTGCATGCATGAGCGCGTCGGTGTGTGTGTATATGCAAGCATAATTTAGCTTGTGTAAGTATGGGTGTGTGCATGAGTATCAGCGTGTGATTAAGTGGTGGGTGTGAGTGTCGCCTGTGTGCAAGTTGTGTGTGTGTCCGTAAGTTGTGTGTGTCAGCGTGCATGTAAGCACGAGTCAGTGTGTGCGCAAGTTATGGTGTGTGTGTGTCAGCATGTTGTGTGTGGGAGAGTGTCAGCCTGTGTGTGAGTGTCAGTGTGTGTGTAAGCACGAGTCAGCGTGTGTGCAAGGTATGGCGTGTGTGTGCCAGCCTGCTGCGTTGTGAGTCTGTCGGCCTCGGCAGGACCCCGGCTCTTCCCCGGTCTAGGCGAGGAATGCGCTCTCCTCCCACATCCTCAGCCAGCCTCCTCCGGCACTCCCTCCTCCTGCAGCCTCTTCCTCCTCCTGCAGCCTCTTCCTCCCCAGGGACAGCAGCCCTCCCCTAGCCCATCCCCAGTCACCCCACAACCTCAACCAGCCTCCCCTGTCACTGCTCCCCACCACAGCCTCTCCCTCCCCAGGGACAGCGGCCCTCCCCTGGCCCATCCCCAGCCTGCCCCACATCCTCACCCAGCCTCCCCCATCACTGTTCCTGACCCCAGCCTCTCCCTGCCCAGGGACACCGGCCCTCCCCCAGCACGCCCCAATCCGTCCATCACTGCTCTGCAGCGCCTACCCTGGCACCCAAGGCGCAGGAGGCGGGGGTGCTGCACCTACCCTGGCACCCAACGTGCTGCAACTTTTTTTTGGGGGGGGGCATATTTATATAGCGCAAACTCGACCCGAAGATATTGGAGCACTTTACATGAGCACCGTATTTACATTACACATTCAGGCACGGGGAGATTAAGTGATTTGCCCAGAATCACAGGATGTGGACGCGACCCCGAGGCTCGAACCCTGGTTTCCAGCACCAAAGTCGGCAGTCTAGCCGACGGACCACATCCTCTCCCCAGGGTGCTGCACCTACCCTGGCCCCCAAGGTGCTGCAGGCGGGGGTGCTGTGCCTACCCTGCCACCCAAGGCGCTGGAAGTGGGGGTGCTGCGCCTACCTGGCCCCCAAGGCGCTGGAGGTGGGGGTGCTGCGCCTACCCTGGCACTCAAGGGAGTGTGGGTGCTGAGCCTACCCTGGCCCCCAAGGCGCTGGGGGTGGTGGTGCTGTGCCTACCCTGGCCCCCAAGGCGCTGGAGGTGGGGGTGCTGCATGCTCACCATCTATACATTCCATCTTGCATTTTAAGATCCTTTTTTCATATTTTTATTCATCCATTTACACCCCTTTACGTTAACATAGCCTTAGCTTTACAGTACAGTTGCTAGAGAAGCTTATAGCAGAACTGCACTGGCTCGGTGCGTGCGCAGTGTTTTAAATTCATACACATACCTCGAAAATTCTCTTAGTCTGTGCATGAAATGCAGGCAGTACAAGTCGAAAATAGTGAGCAGAGATTGCCTCGCTGTGTTTCCGCCTGGTTCTGTCTAAAGTTCATGCAGTAACTCTGGGAAATTCTGAGTTACATGCATGAACTTTAAACACCTCAAACTCAACCAACAGGTTGTCAGCTCTGCGCCGAGTCAGCGCAGCTACTCATGATAAGGCCCAGTCCGCTGCAAGGTCAGTGCATTTATAAATTGGCAAATTTATTGATCTGTTTCCAGAATTCTAGACTTCGCATAAGCATAGAACAACATTCTAAAAGTACATACACTATACTGAAGATTGGTCAAACATTTTTTTGTTTCTGCTTTCACTCTGCCCTCCACCTGCTGCTAAATGATATATTTTACATCGTTTTCCATTTTTTAAACGTTGAAGCTGTGGTATTTCATGGCGCACGCACAAACAAAATGCATTTCATGCCTTTTATAATAAAGGGAGCATTTATTCAACATCTCTTCATGGCACTGAAGCCTTTTCATAACTTATTTCTTTAACTCATTTCTGGGTTGTTTCATTTCAGCCATCCGTATGCAAATCTCCAGACACAGTTACTAAATTAACTTTATAGTGAAAGTGAAGTGTTTCTTTTCACCAGTGTTTAGCGTGTCTTTCAACCTTGACATCTAGCTAATTTTGTGAATTTGTGCGCAATGAAAGGCCTCCTTTCTTTGTAATTGTTTCATCCTTTTTGACCTTGGTAACACAATCCACACAAATACACTCCATATCTTGCCACATAATTCCAATCAGCATATTTTCACCTAACCCCACACACTTACGCACCACACAATTCAACTCTAAACATTTCCATTCCACACCACATCATTCGACAACAAACCACTTCATTCAACATAATTATACAACACACATACATCCAATCCACACCACAGAATTTCACATCATGCCACAAAATTCAACAGCATACCACATAATTAAACTTCACTACATACCACTCCACAAAATACCATTTCACATAATTACACTCCATGACACACAATCCCACATCACATGATTCCAATACATTCAATACCACATTACTACTATCCACATAATTTCACTGCACACCATGCTACATAATTCTACTACACAGATCCACTCCATACCACACAATTCCACCACACACAATTCCACAACTAACAATTCCAATCCAACCCACATAATTCCACTCCACACCACATACATCCACTCAAAACCAAAACACATGGGTAAAAGACATTGTCATTTACAACGCCAATAGCTCTAACTCTTACAAATCCGAGACCTATTGCATTGCAAATGCTTGTTCCTTTTCTTTTCAGTGGGAACATTGTTTTTCCTGTGGATAAACGCATATGCCTATACCCCTGCTCATTTTGGGTCATATCCTTCCCCTTATAAGACCTGCAATGGATTTACTCTTGACCTGTTAGGAGCAAATAGTCAACCAATACCAGAGTAGGAATGAGTCAGGAAAAGGTTGGAATATCCACTGGCGTCTCTACCCTGAGAAGCCTGTCACATACATGCAACTAGACCCAATTCAGGCGGGAGACTCAAGGTTTTTGAAGCCAAAATGGTTTTATTTTGGCCGTCTCCTGCCTCTGACAATAGACAATTGAAAATAGAAGTCAATGGGGGAAATACATCCTCCCGATTATTTTTTGAAAATCTCCCACTTTCCTTTTCTAAAATGTAGGCATGTATGCCATCACCCTTCCTTAGAGTGGGATTTACTCTCGTGCAGTATCACACCACTGTAGTGTAACACTGTGGATGAATAAAATGTGACTTTTCTGAATACACTACAATTACAAATCAAGTCACTTGAGCGTGCATGTTACACGGATGCGTGTCGGGCCCTTTGACTGCAGTAATTCAGGAGAAGTCACATCCTTTTTTTCTACTCACAAGTCAATGCTCGACCTGCTCCAGTATTTTTCTCAGCCACAGTGAGTTAAAATGCATGTTTTCTCCCGCTTATACCAGCAGCTTAGAGTTAGTTGACTTTCCGGCCTGGGTCTTGAGGTGATGTTCTGTCTGCCAGCGCTGAAAGGCAACCTCAAATTGAAGACCTCGGACTGATGCAGTTTTAAAGTGCAAACTGCAGAGTATAATTAAGGATTGCCTTTTGATGCCGGATAAGAGTTATGCCCTGCTGACCCCCATTAGGAGACAAAGCTGAATGCCATTTACAATCAGCACTCTGGGCCCTGAGGCTCCAGAAAACACATGCTGACAGCCTTTTACCTTGTTCAGTAAATTAACCTGCGGCGCCCCCGCAAACGATTTTCTTTTTCTAGTTTCACATGGCAAATAAGAGGACAAAAGTGTTGCAAAAAGTTTATAGCTCAAGAGACATCAGTAATTCCATTTCATCCAAAACTGCATCTCACATAAATAGGACGGCGGGTGCACAAGGAAGTCCAGGATAACATAAAGATGAATCCTTTTAGTTAAACCCAGTGCAACTTTTGTGCCTCTCTTAGGATGAATTCAAAATTCAATAAGGACTCTAGTACTCTGATTCCATGAATCCAGTAACCTAAGCAGATAGTTATTTTAATTATAAGCTGAACATGCTCTACCCAGGTCCATTTATACTTGAGAAAACTGCTAGCTAGCCAAAAGTCAGAGGGCGTAATATAGGCGATAAAAAACCCCCTATTGTTTATTATAAAGATATTGCAAGTCATCGAGGAATTCCGTTATCATATAAAGGGAATGAGGGCGACGTTTGCTTCTTCGCTTATTCCTTTAATACAATCTTATAAATAGTTTGGAAAAAAACATTAAACACTTCTCATTTGCACTTCAGTTCTTTCAACTGCACAATACCATCGTCTCGCATCCAGCAATGAAACTATTAGACACAGGTGGTAATACCCACTTGGTCAGCCTGGCTCCTTTACCTAGGACACCATCAAGCTCATCTGCGGAGTTCCACAATGATCCTCACTCAGCCCCACTCTGTTCAATGCCTACATGACCCCATTTACCAGCATCATTTGCGCCCATGGAATCATGATCATATTCTATGCTGACAACAGCAACCTCAAACTCTCCCACTCCGACAAGACGTTGAACACCCAAACCAATTTCTCTGCCTGTGTGACCAAAGTCGCCAGATGGATGAAATCAACTGCCTCAAGCTCAACAAAGATAAGACAAAAGTAGTAATCTTCAGCAAAGACACCCCGCTCTGAAACTCTACCTGGTGGCCTGCCAAACTTGGATCCCCACCCCTCCCGGCAACCCACGCAAAGAAGCACGGAATAGTATTTGACAACCAACTCACCATGACTGTCCAAGTGAACACAGTATCCGTCTCTTGCTTCCACACACTCAAGATGCTCAAGAAGATCTTCAAATGGCTCCCCACCAACACTAGCAAAACCGTCACCCAAGCACTCATCACCAGTAAGCTGGACTATGGCACACACTCTTTGCTGAAATCAACATTCAACTGACCAGAATACTCCAGACCATACAAAACCCAGTGGCCAGGCACATGCTCAACCTCCCACCACGAACTCGCATCACCCCACACCTCAAAGAGCTCCTCTGGCTCCCAATCCACAAATGAGCACTTTTCAAACTCATCAGGCACACAAAGCCTTATGCAACATTGGCCCCACATTCCTCAACAACAACATAAATTCCACTAACCTACCAGCCACCTCTGTTCATCCGGCTCCAACTTGCACACTCCCCCTGCATACACATAACCAGGGCTGGCGGTAATGCCTTCTCCTTCCTCTCTCCTAAAGCCTGGAATGGCCTTACCCTACACATCGGAGCCTCCTCCTCAGTTTTGAATTCCACTAGAAACTGAAGACTTGACTCTCCATCTAGCACCGACCCTGGCTGGCATATACAGCTCGAGCTTCACTGCCAAAATACCCTCCTAGATTAATTGTGTGCTATTCATATACACATAAGAGAATATATTTTATAGTGACACAGTTATATAATGTCCATATTAAGTCTGTTCTAAGCAGACTAGCAAACACAGTGGGCAACTAGGCTAATGATGAGTAGGTTCACGATTCGCTCCCTGAGCTCTCATGTCCACGGTTTGGGGGCCTACTTGTGAAACTTTTTTGTGTTCAAATAAGCTTTCAGACATTCTGATATATCAATTTAGGGGTCGATTCCGATTCGGGCCGGAAAAAGCACCGACCGACTCGGAGCCGGAATTAATTCCGACCGACACGTACCTGTGGCGCCCGACACGCCAAGTACGATGCAAAGCGTGCAAAATCCGACCGACACGTACTGAACCCAAGCCGAACTACCGAGCCGCACGGAAAACAGCAATCCGGCCGGAAAAAAACGCGAATCGAACCGACCGACACGCACCCGGAACAAATCCAACCGAAACGTACCCGCGAACCCCAAACCGCAAAGTACGATGCAAGGCGCGAAAACCACGACCGAGTCGTACGGAGGACAAGCCGTACGACCGACACGCATACAAAACTGCGAGCCGAAGTAACACAAAACACCGCGACCGACGCGTACGCAGCATAGAAAACTGCACAAACACAGCGTGAACGAAACGGAGAAGACTGTACGAGACAACTGCAGGGTCCGACTCGGTCACAAGAACGTTTCCAACATGCACAGAAAGTACTAAGGAAAAATACACAAAAAAAGGCCAAACAAGCAATTACAAAGCCAATAAATACTGGGGGGGTGGGGACAGAGAACAAAGACACACCCACAACTCCACCCATATAAAGGACACAAATCCCAACCATGATCCTTTGCAAATGCTATTCTACTGCCAGCACTCAGCAGACAGCAACCACACACCCACAGCTCATCCCTCACACAAGCCACACACCATCAGCACACCAACAAATAGCTACCTCACATACACCCAGCAAAACACACACTCACTCACCCTCACCTGCACACCAACACACACATCACTCACCTTCACCACCCATCACCATGCCCCCAAAGAAGAATCACAAGTTCCTAGATTGTGAATTGGAAGTCCTGGTAGACGAGATCCTCAGGGTAGAGCCACAGCTGTTTGGCACACTGGTCCAACAGACACCCATCTCCCAGAAAACCAAGATGTGGGAGAGGATCATCAACAGGGTGAACGCACAATCACCATGTCTGCGCACAAAGACTGACATCCAGAACAGGTGGTATGACGTGCGCAGGAGGGTACGGGAGCTGCTGAAGAAGGACTACCTCCTGAGCCAATACACCGGCAGTGGCCCTCCTGCCAAGCCAGTATACCTCAGGCCCTGGGAGGAGAAGGTGCGGGCCATCCTTCCGCCAGTGAGCATCTATGGACTAGAGAACATCCCAGAGCCTGGTGAGTACACAACAAATGTACACAATATTCTGCCACAATACACACACACATCACTGTCAAGGGGAGAGTCAAACCATGCACTCATAGCAATTACACAGCAACCAGAACAGAATCATCCCAAAATGTGTATGTCAGTCAGATAAACACAACACATGCCATCTCAAAGTTACATTTAACCGTGTCATCACATGTACAAACACAACTACAACTACAGCTAGGCAGTGGCACAAATATAACTAACAAACACATCCAGACATGTAGCCACCACTACAACACCAACACACAGTGAAGACCACTGAAAGAAAGGAATTCTGTGTATGCTGGGCAAGTCAGTGTAGCCAATAGCATCATGGGAGTCGTAGTCACAGATATTGCTCACCCCCACAACTGTCCCATCAACACCACCATGAACCATGCGCACATCACAGGGAGTGGAAAAGGACTCACAAGATGGCTGACACTGGCTACTGCTGTGGGGAGCACAAGGCCCTGCTGGCAACTGTGCACCAACAAACAGCAGGACACCACTGACTGACATCCTGAAAGACAACTTCCACTCCCTGCAATGCAAGCACGTTCCATGGTGGGATATCTGGCTGGGTGGGAAGGAGGACTTGCAGCACTGACCATAGTCACAAGCACCTCCCCTCACACACCCCCTCAACACATACTCCACATAACCCACCTGGGAGAATGCAATGCCTCACATCCTAACTCAAGATCCCACAAAGAACCTCCACCCTGGGTTATGTTGTGTGAAGCACAGGGACACTCTTGGGACTTTTAGCCAAACAACTGCCAGGACAACACTCCCAGCCATCCTGTCAGCACAGGCAGCCCACCCCACAGGGAAGCAGAGTCAAAAGGAAGGAAGCATGGGCATGCTGGGAAGGGGGGTGGAGGCAATAGCATGATGGGAGTAGTAGGCACAGATATTGCTCAACCCCACAACTGTCCCATCAACACCACCCTGAACCATGCTCACATCACAGGGAGTGGAAAACAACTGACAAGATGGCTGACACTGGCTACTGCTGTGGGGAGCACAAGGCCCTGCTGGCAACTGTGCACCAACAAACAGCAGGACACCACTGACTGACATCCTGAAAGACAACTTCCACTCCCTGCAATGCAAGCACGTTCCATGGTGGGATATCTGGCTGGGTGGGAAGGAGGACTTGCAGCACTGACCATAGTCACAAGCACCTCCCCTCACACACCCCCTCAACACATACTCCACATAACCCACCTGGGAGAATGCAATGCCTCGCATCCTAACTCAAGATCCCACAAAGAACCTCCACCCTGGGTTATGTTGTGTGAAGCACAGGGACACTCTTTGGACTTTTAGCCAAACAACTGCCAGGACAACACTCCCAGCCATCCTGTCAGCACAGGCAGCCCACCCCCACAGGGAAGCAGAGTCAAAAGGAAGGAAGGATGAGCATGCTGGGAAGGGGGGTGGAGGCAATATCATGATGGGAGTCGTAGTCACAGCTCTACATCCCCCACCACATGGCCCAGCAAGCTCACACTCACGCATGCACATCCCAAAGAGAGTGGAAAGGCCTTCAAAGATGTCTGACACTGTTGCTGTGTCGTGGGGAGCACAAGGGCATGCTGGGAACTGCACACCAACCAACAGCAGGACACCACTGTCAGCCATCTTGCCATTGCTCTCACACCCACACACACTGAACTCCCCACAAAAGCAAGTAAGTATGGGAATGCTGGGAAGTGGGATGGAGGCAATAGCATGATGGGAGTCATAGTCACAGACATAGCTCACCCCCACAACTGTCCCATCAACACCACCCTGAACCATGCTCACATCACAGGGAGTGGAAAACAACTGACAAGATGGCTGACACTGGCTACTGCTGTGGGGAGCACAAGGCCCTGCTGGCAACTGTGCAACAACCAACAGCAGGACACCACTGACTGACATCCTGAAAGACAACTTTCACTCCCTGCAATGCAAGCACAGTCCATGGTGGGATAACTGACTGGCTGGGTGGGAAGGAGGGCCGGCTGTCAACCAAATACAACCAATGCAGACCATGTTCACACCCCAACAAATACATAGAAATGCCCAAATAATGCAGGACAATGTGCTACACCCATATCAACCCCTGACTGTGACAACTTAGGACAATGCAATGTACAGGCCCGCACCCAGAGGCACAGTCACAACTGTCAGGTGTGTCAACCATTGATGCCTGCAGAAACGTCACAGACATTGTGTGTGTCTCCCAAAAACAGGTGATGATGGGGACACAGCAGCAGACGCTGAGGAGTCCCAGTCCCAGGCTCAAGAGGATACGGAGCTCACTGGTGTCGTACAGCCTCTTCCCTCCTCGGACGAAGAAGACCAACCTGGCACCTCCGGTGCAAGTCAACATGCAGCACCAGCAGGACCACCAGCTGCAGCACCAGCAGGACCACCAGCTGCACCCCCTGCACCCACCCCTCCAACGACTGTCACCACAAATACCATCCCTGCCGACATGGACAGAACAAGGAGCACCACCAGCACAGGGACCCTGGACCAACGTGGGGCCATGGACACCACCACTACCACCAACCCCCAAGGGGGACCAGGGTCATCTGTGCGTGCCACTGCACGTACTGCACATGTCAGCAGGGGTGGTGGGAGGGGTGGGAGACAGAGGTCGCTGCTTGCAGAGGTGTCTGGTGTGCATGATGACCCACAACTGGTACGCATAGCTGATGCATACCAGTCCAGCACCGGAGATCTCAGCCAGGTAGTGGGGCTCCTCAGAGACATGAAACAGCAGCAGGCTGCCCATCATGCCCGCTTGGACTCACACATGTCCCGCGTGGAGTCCAAGTGGGACGCACTGCAAGAGATGACGGCGGTGCACAGGGACATATTACAATGCCTCCGCCAGATGAACAGCAACCAGTCTACACCTCCCTGTGTGCCAACAACATCTGGTGCTGAACAAACTGCAACTGCCACAGGGAGGGAGGATGACTCTGGCGGAGAGTCCCCTGCACCGCAGCAGCCTGTACTTGAGGGGCCCCCCCAAAGAAGAGTGGTCGTCCGAGGAGGGGCAAGTGAGAGGCCGATGGCCAAGTGCTACCCCCAGGAAGCCTGAACCTGTTCTGGATGTTCACCTTTGTGCACAAACTGTTCACCCTGTTGACGGCAACACAACTCCCACACATGACATGGGGAGTACAAGTTGGACCAATGTCTCAGACAACTGTGGCCCCGATACTGGGGATTTTGTCTACCAGGACTTTCAATTCACCTAGGAACTTCTGATTGCAATATAAATGTACAGCACTAACCATCCTATGCACTATTCACACAAATGTATCACAATAAACACACTAATACACCATACTTGCCTCTGTTGTGATTCCAACGTGGGTGCTGTCATGGGGATGATGAACTGCAAAATTACACTGTGTATGCGAACTGCAACAGCAAGTACAACACAGGCATGTGAGTAAAGGCAACGTGACACATATGAGGGAGACACACCACCAGGGCTACACAACACATACACACCTAGGCCATCTGACTCATTGCCTACACTGATGTTGCCAGGAAAGACGGTGCAATGCACAGACCCCACACCTATTCCCAGTTGTAGTCAAGTAGCCCACAGGTGCAGTAAGCAAATGGCAGTCAAATGTGTGACCACAGACAACGCACATCACAAAGTGAAGCACAGGTTTATTACACAGTTGCAACATGTCGTAACCACTACAGATGCAAGGTAATCCCACCTGGCAGCGGGCACACAGTCAACAAGTGTAGAAGGAAGGAAGTCCATGGGTGTGGCGCACATCACCTGTAGGGACACAACAGCTACCACCCTGGAAGTACAATCACATCATCGGTGGGCACAGTTGACCAAACGAATCTGAAAGTACCCTGTGAAGGACAGAAATGACACACAGTCAAAAGCAATGGAGAACAGGACAGAACAGCAAAACACATGCACAATACATGTTACAAGATACCCACCCAGAACCAAGTTAGCATGTCAACACTGTTGGGGAGTACAGACCACCTGTAAGCACACATCGCTACACACATCCAGTCAAGTAGCCCATGGACACACTCCAACAGCACCAGAGCACCACCTACACATATCATGCCAACTCACATCATTGACATGACACCTCAGGATACTCACATTCAGCTAAAGAAGTTGGCGATGAGCTGTGTGCGGACATCACCCTCATCATCACTGGCATCGTGGTCCAGGCCAGGATCCTCCACAGGTGGCGGATGTTGGTCATTGTCATCCTGGATGAGAGGCAACTCCTTCCGCACTGCCAGGTTGTGGAGCATGCAGCAGACGATGATAATCTTGCACACCTTTGCTGAGGCATATGGGAGGGACCCTCCTGTCTTGTCGAGGCAGCGGAAGCGGCTCTTCAGGAGACCAAATGTCCGCTCAATCACTCTCCTGGTCCGACCATGTGCCTCATTGTAGCGCATCTGGGCTGGTGTCACAGTGTTCCTGAGGGGTGTCAGCAACCACGGCATGTTGGGGTATCCCAAGTCACCTACGGACAGACAAGTGCACATTAGCTGACTTGGAAAAGTGGGCGGAATACTACAGATCAGATCACACACAATGGCACAAAGTCAGTACACACCGACAAGCCAGGCACTCTGGTTCTGCATCTGTGCCATCATCCTGGGGATGCGACTACTCCTCATCACAAAGGCATCGTGTGCTGAACCAGGGAAACGGGCACACACGTGTGAGATGGTCATATCTGCAAGACACACCACCAGTGCATTGACCGAGTGGTAGTGCTTGCGGTTACGGTAGGCCTGCTCCTGGGCCTGTGGTGGTACCAAAGCCACATGTGTCCCATCAATGGAGCCAATGACATGCGGCATCCTCCCCAGGGCATAGAAGTCACTCTTCACGTCAGTGAGTCATTGCAGTCTAGGGAAATAGATGTACCGGTTCAGGTATAGCAACATTGCCTCCAAAACATCGCGGAGCACACGGCTCAACATGGTCTGTGACATCCCACCAGCAGTCGCCACAGTATGTTGGAAGGTACCGGTGGCAAAGAAGAAGTGTAGGGCTGCCATCACCTTCACCTTGGGGGTCAGCGCTGTAGGATACGGCCGGCCAGGCTGCAAATGTGGGGCCAACTGCACTGCCAAATCCTCAATCAGCTGCCTGGTGAAGCGGTACCGTCGGATGCTGTCCCGTTCCACCATCGTTGCCAGGTCTGGGAATGGTCTATGGACAGCAGGAGCCCTGCAGTGCAGAGGAGAAGAAAGCAAGATTGTCAGTCACCCCACATATGCGGCATTGAACACACTCAATATCACATCATACATCATTATGAGGCACAACTACATGAAGTGTGCAGTTCCGTAAGGACATGTATGATACATACATGGCCAACATCTGTCATCACGGTTCAACAAGTGGCATCAATAAGTCCCAGGTTGGCCCATTGGCTATCATGAGGCCGTGTCACAGTTCCCATCTCCTGCTGCCATGTCACAATCACCCCCCACAGTGACATGTGAGGACAGATGTGCCCCAGGCATCACAGCTCAACGACAGGTACATCCCCAGGGACCCTGTATTGCCACATGGACACTGGCATTACATGGAGTATCATGTATACACCACAGCAAAACAACCATGACCCCCACAGGTAGTGGTTCCACTTGCCACTGCAGGACAGACATGGACGTCTGTGACACACACACGCACAACATCAAAGTCCATGCACACACAACGTGGATGTGGAGACTGTCTCCCATTGTGCACATGAAATCAGAGACATTGTAAACACTACATGCACACAGACTGTGGAGGACCATCACTATTGTGCCACTGGGACACCCTGGCTCAAACATACCGTCCCACATGGGACTCACGGGGTATGTGACATGACATACACATACACCACCGTGAAATGTGACCATGGCACATGCACAGATATGAACAGTTGCACATCACAGTGGTCATGTACACGTAACACCCAGGATCCTATCCCCATGAACACGTGCACAGCCTGGGGGTGGCTGCCCCCAGGTGACACCCACAGGACAACATGTACACCAACATACACACAATAGGAAATGCAGCCTTACATGCCTTATGATACAGTTTGGACAGGCTGTGGTGTTGTAGGTGTGCCCCTCACTCCCTGGGAGCTATCTGTGGCTGGCATATGTTCATCTGTGACAGGCATGGTGACATATGCCAGTCACTTGTACAGGGATGCGTTGAACAGCAATGGACCGATCGGTGCACCCGGCCGGCCCATTGCATTCAATGTGTGCGGGTACGCGTTGTACCCCTGTACGCGTTGAACAGCAATGGACCGATCGGTGCACCCGGCCGGCCCATTGCATTCAATGTGTGCGGGTACGCGTTGTACCCCTGTACGCGTTGAACAGCAATGGACCGATCGGTGCACCCGGCCAGCCCATTGCATTCAATGTGTGCGGGTACGCGTTGTACCCCTGTACGCGTTGAACAGCAATGGACCGATCGGTGCACCCGGCCGGCCCATTGCATTCAATGTGTGCGGGTACGCGTTGTACCCCTGTACGCGTTGTACCGCAATGGACCGATCGGTGCGCCCGGCCGGCCCATTGCATTCAATGTGTGCGGGTACGCGTTGTACCCCTGTACGCGTTGTACCGCAATGGACCGATCGGTGCGCCCGGCCGGCCCATTGCATTCAATGTGTGCGGGTACGCGTTGTACCCCTGTACGCGTTGAACAGCAATGGACCGATCGGTGCACCCGGCCGGCCCATTGCATTCAATGTGTGCGGGTACGCGTTGTACCCCTGTACGCGTTGAACAGCAATGGACCGATCGGTGCACCCGGTCGGCCCATTGCATTCAATGTGTGCGGGTACGCGTTGTACCCCTGTACGCGTTGAACAGCAATGCACCGATCGGTGCACCCGGCCGGCCCATTGCATTCAATGTGTGCGGGTACGCGTTGTACCCCTGTACGCGTTGTACCGCAATGGACCGATCGGTGCGCCCGGCCGGCCCATTGCATTCAATGTGTGCGGGTACGCGTTGTACCCCTGTACGTGTTGAACAGCAATGGACCGATCGGTGCACCCGGCCGGCCCATTGCATTCAATGTGTGCGGGTACGCGTTGTACCCCTGTACGCGTTGAACAGCAATGGACCGATCGGTGCGCACCCATTGTCAATGGCCTAGCCTGGCAACGGATGCGTTTTCGAAATTCGAATGAGTCGGTTGCTGGAAATTCAGTTGGTCACCCACAACAATGTTGCAAAATCATGTATGTCATGAAGTTGAAGATTTGAAGGATGCTGTGGGCGTGTATTGGTGCTGCTATTCCATGGATTGGCCAGATACAGAAGATGCAAATGACTTGGACCTATCACTTTGGACACATGGGACAGTATCTGCCTCTGCAGCACATATATATTGCTGGCTGTTCCCCTGAGAGCTCACTTGCCTGCACTACATGCTCCAGGACGACATCTGCCACTGCACTGCTGCTGTCTCTGCCCCCTCTGGACCCTGCAATGGCACGTACTGTGGAGAGAGCCCCAGCCTTCAACCTTGAGGAGAACCAGGCCCTGCTGGACAGCCTACTTCCACAGTACAGCAAGCTGTATGGGACACCAGGGGAGCAGGTGAGTGTTCTGTGCACTGCTTTTCTGAATGTGCATTTTGTCTGACTAGCAAGGCTGAAAGTCTGCACGCCACTGGCTAGCAGGCTCACTGAGTAGTTGTCACCCCCATAGTGTGTAGTGAAATGCACTGGACAGGTATGGTGCAGTGACAGTGCATTTGAACAAGGTTTTACTTCCCATGCAATGATACCATGTAGTGACTTCTGGCAAACTGTCCATGGGCAGCGTTGCACTGCCTGTGTACATCATGTGCCCCTGTGATTGAGACATGTATTTACAACTGTGTCATGCACGGATATGTTGCATGTGTAGTAATGGCCTTTTCACTTTGTCATCCTGACAGGTTAATGCCCATCGGAAGCAGGAGATCTGGAAGGACATCGTCCGGGCTGTCCGGTCCGTGGGGGTCTACAAGCGCCGGATCCGCAACTGCCAGAAGAGGTGGCAGGACCTTCGGGGCTGGACCCGGAGGATTGCACGGGTCCAGCTGAAGCTGTCGCCTCCTCGCAGGAGGGGCGGAACACGGACCCTGACCCCCCACATGCTCCAGATCCTGGCGGTGGTGTTTCCAGACCTGGATGGGCAGCTGAAGGCCAGACAGCAGCAAGGAGGGGGTGAGTCAAAGACTGCACTGTGAACTCTGTATTACATGCTATGTGCCCTCCTCTGGCCTGGTTAAACTGCCACAGTACAGCAGTCATGTTGTCCAGGAGCCATGTCCCTCTATTGTGCACTGCCCACTCCTCATCTGATACCCAGGTGTGGCCCTTACATTCAGGGAATTGTGTCACTTGGGACTGTGTCCTTGCAGTTTGCTTCACTCAAGGTGGGGGACAGCATCTGTTTCCCTAACTCTGTTGTGGGCATCATGGGTGGGTCCATTGTTCACACAACGCCTGTGTTCGGACATGTAATCTGCGTGTTGCTTTGATATGCGGTCCACTTGCTGAGCTGAGCCACCACATGTGCCTGGGGCATCTGGCACACACCCATGCAGCGGGTGGGAACAATGTTTGGGCCCCAGGAGTGTGCAGATTACGTGTGTCACACATACATAGCCAGCTATCCACTGTCCAGGACTCATCCCTCATTCATGTGGGGCAGGACAGTCATGCCTACTCCAGCCCATCCAATACACCTGTACTCCCACTCCCGTGTATCAGCTGACACGTTGTGCGCAGTGATTTGACCCCTCAGGTGTCTGCCTCTGTGTCAGTGTGCTGTGGATTTGTTGCCAGGACTGCTGGGGTGTTTCTCGGTAGGGGCTCAGCATGCCACTGGAGATGTGACCATAGGAGACGATACTTGTGTGTCACATAGGTGTTTGATCAGCTGCCCGTGCAGACTGGGGTATGCGAATGTGAAGTTCAGGCAGCTGTTTCCCATTCACAGCAGATTGTGAGGGGCTCAGGTTCAGAGGGTAGTGTCACAGGTCTCCCATATGTCCAATCGGTATGACCTGGACAGATGAGGGTTAAGATGATGTGTTGTGTGGGGGATGTACATGTGCACTTGTGCAGCTCCAGGACTTGCATTCCCCATGACCTACTATTGTGACACAGTGCAGAGTGTTGTTGTCTGGCTGCCAAGTCATACATCACTGAGACAGTGATGTATGACTTAGCAGTCATGCCTCTGCCATGGCATGTGTCTACTTATTGGTGATCCTGCAGGGGAGTGACATGTGCTACATGCACACCATTGTGGCGATGGCTATCAGGACATGGGTGCATCATGGTGTCTGTCGCTGGTATGCATCACATGCATTTCCTATTTGACTCTGGGCATCCCTTTCATCCGGAAACCTGTACTGACTCAGTGGCAAGAGTTGTGATGTGTGCATGTCCACATGCTACACCGTGTCCTCTGCACTGTCCAACTACTGTGTAGGTGGTGCATGTGTCCACACTGGGGTGTTGCTATCCAACAGACACCAGAGAGATGGGTGCAAGGCCATGTGGGATGTGAGTGCCATGGTTGGCATCAGACTGACAATTGGCTTCTCCTGTTCAGTTAGGGCACTTTTAGCAATGCTCAACTAATGATGCCAGGGCTTGCTCTGTAATGTGCTGTGCTCACAGTGGTGTGTGCGTTTGGTGCAGGTGACTGATGTCTGTCTGTTTCCCCATTGTTTGCAGATACATCCACGGCCACGGAAGGGGACAGCTCCATGGACCAGGAGGAGCCGGAGAGCCAGACTGGGTCAGCAGCCGAGGAGTGGTCGGAGGGACCCAGTGGCACGGAGGGCGAGGGAGTCACACCAAGGAGTCCTCAGCACCATCCACCTCAGCTGAGGACCAGAGCAACTCGGAGGATGACTCCCTTATGGAGGCGGGTGTCAGCAGCCACCACACCCCAGCTAGTGTTGCTGTCCCCGCCACCACCAGCACCACCACCGCCCTCCCATCGGCTCCCATTCCCCAGGTCCGTGGAGGCTCCCAAGATCGGGAGCGTGTCTCCTTTGGGCCAGGCACCGCACCCCCTGCCCCTGTGTCCCCTGCTGCCCTGAGTGAGGAGTCTGTGTACCTCCTTCGCCAGCTCCATGTAGGGCAGACAGCCATGCTGAGTGTCCTCCATGCGCACACCGCTCTGTTGACTCAGCTGGTGTCGTTCATGGAGGGCATCTCATCGGGCATGTCTGACCTACAGAGGGGCAATAGGTCCATGGACTCCTCCCTGACGGCAGCAGTGTCCATCCTCAGACAGTCCCTCACCCCTCCTGCCTCTGCTCCATCCACACTCCCCAGCACCTTACCCGTCCCAAGCACACACACCGGCACAGGCACACACCAGCACACACACGTCCAGCACACAGACACACACGCCACAAACAAAACGCACACGCACGCACAGTCAGGGGACTGAAACCAGACTCACAGGGGATGGGGCCCTGGAACACACACACGCATCCACGAGCACTGCGCAGTCCTCAGTTGCCTCTCCCTCCAAAGCACCCTCCCTTGCCTCACCTGCAACCCCAAAGACCCAGTGGCTCTTCCTCAGTGACCTCGGCCTCTTCCCCTCCGATCCTGCTGATACAGCATTCAGGGAAGAGGAAGCCCACCCACACGGAGCAGAGTGCCCCTCGCCCCCGGACACCCTCCCCCAGGCGCAGACAGACTGAGGCCCCCACCCGCAAGTCCCCCGGAGTCGTAAGAGCAAGACCCCGCCGCCGCCCTGCAGCTCAGGCACCAGGTCTCCTTCCTCCATCCCTCAGGCCCCCACTCCACAGGTGCCCCCACCACACCCTGCCCCAGGTTCCCCCCACCCACAGATATACCATCCCAAAGAGGATCCGGCCTTCTCCCCCTGCCACTTGCTCTCCCGGCACCACACCCCCCGCTGCGCTTGTCTGTGCCACTGATGTGGTGAGGGTGTCCTCCCCCTCTGTCCAGCCCACCTTGCCTGTTCCCCATTCTCCTCCCCTGGTGGTAGGCACTGCAGTGGAGTCCACTACCACCCTGTCTGACTTGGGCACTGCAGTGGCGGACCTGTCCACTCCATCTGCAGGGTCCACTGCAGTCGTGCCGGCACCCACAACATCTGAGTCATGCCCCCCAGTTGTGCCGGCACACACCATGTCAGACACCTCCACTGCAGTTGTCAGTGGCTCTCCAGCACCCACCACCCCTTCCCTGCCTCCTCCTGGTGAGCCCTGATCCTGTCCCTGCGGTGCCTGGCCTGCCCCCCCCGGTTGCCCCTCCTAGTGGATTGTCCCTGGTTTTGTGCAGTGCAGGCATGCGTAGGGTGACATCTGCCACTGTCACCCTGTTTGGACTTTGACAATGGACTGGCCATTGGCCTTTGTGTTTTTTCTGGGCTTTCACTTTTAAACACACATATGCTGAATAAAGCAACTTTCTGTTCTCTAGTGCTTATGCTTCTGATTTACATGTTGTTGATGATGCTAACCATGCCCTGGCTGCAGTGATGGTGATATTTGGTCTCATGATAATGAAGTGTTACTGTGCAGGAACACATGTGGTCCAGGGGGAATGTGTCCTATCCTGTGGTGTATCCATGTCATCCATAGCAGCATCTGAGGGTGTCATGTGTTCAGTATTTGGCAATGGGATTTCCTACTTACATTAGCAATTTCACATCTGTGGCTTCCACCCCTGCACATCTGTTGTGCCTGCCATTGTTCAATTCGTCTACTTCCCTGACCGTGTGGCCATCTCCACTGGACATGCAGGTTTGGGCATCAATGGGGAAGGACTCATCTGTGTTGTCAGTGCAACATTGCTATACAAGTGTGTTGGATCTGTGCTGATGATTTCGTTGGCACTTCCATGACCAGGCTGATGTGACGGGAGCCTTCATTTGGTGCTAATTGTTGATTGTGTGACCAAGTGCTCAGCTGACATGATGGGGCCCTACTGAGGCAACATATGGCACAGCTTTCCTCACACAGGAGTGGAGTCCCCTCATGGCCGTGTGTACTCCTGTGACATTGCCTGCGCCCAAGGTGTGTGTTGTATGAGCATGTCTGTGTGTTCACTTCCGTTTTGCTGTGCATGCTGTGATCCCTAGTGTTGTACCTGTTTGTGATGCTTGCTGAGTTGACCTATGTTCCCCCAAAGTCTTCTCCCTGGGTTCTCTGTGATGTGGGTGCAGGCACATTACTGGTCATCAGGGTGTCACCCATAGGTGTGTTTGCTGTCAGGGCTGAGTTTGTGTGCAGACGCAGATGGGTCACAGTCAGGTTTCCCCTTGGCACTTGTTGTTTGCACCTGTCATGTGATTTCCAGTTTGTGTTATCTTTCAGTGATTGTGACACGTTGTGTGTGTGACTGCTGGCACTCCTCAGGGTCCGGGCTGCAATGTTGGTTGTTGTCTATGTGTGTTCTTTGTGGGTGACCTTGGCTTCTTCATTGGTGTGTGACTGTGGCTGGGATCCCATTGGTTGGTGTGGTATTGCCGTCATGTCCATGTACAGCGTAGTGTGCAGTGTGTCAGACATTCAGGAGTCTTGTTGAGTGGCCATGTGTGATGTGTTTCTGCACCTTGGTTCCCACCCACCACCCTGGAATTGTCATGGGTGCATGTGCAATGTCACCAGTGCATGTGTGCTTCACTGCTGCACATTGTTGGAGGTCGAGGTGTGTGGTGTTGAGTGTGTGCAGATGAGAGTTGCTGCCCGGCTAGACCCCTGCCTCCATGTTGGCCTTGGCTTACTGGCCGTGCTGATTGATTTGTGCTTGTGTAGGTGTGATGGTAGTTTGTTGCTCAGGACACATGACTGTGGTTCACAGTGTGAACGACATTTAGCTTTGTCATCACAGTGGGATTGTAATGCAGCCCAGGGTCACCACATTGTGGGGGCCCTGGGGGTAGTGCTGTGGTGTGTCTGTGTCTTGCTGTGTCAGTTGCTGTTCCTACGTGCATGTGTGACATGTGTGATTTGTGCTCCCTCTCATCTGACAATGCCTGATTGCCCACATAGGGGATTTGGATCCATGAGTTACCTTTGTGTGGCACTGTATGCACATCTGTATAATTGGTATTCAGGCCTCCTCATGTGTTGTGTGGTTGCCTGGGGACACTGGCACCCCCTCACCTGTTGTGTTTGATGTGCAGTGTGGGTCTGCCTGTTTGTGTTTGTGCATCTGCACCACTGCATTGGCATATCTTAGGTGTGCCATTGGCTGTATGTAGTTTGGTGGGTTTCCCCTGCTGTCCCTGGGACTCCTAGGTCATCAGTCAGCACAATGATCATGGTTTGTGTGTCCCATTGCTGCCATGGTATGGTATCTGTTCACCTCACATCTACAGTCTCCACAGGGTATCTGCATTTGTGTGCCCATTGGTGCAAATATGTGGGTCTGCATTCTGATGGTCACTTCTGTCATTGTGTCATTGATGAATGTTGACTGTGTCAGCCCCCATGGGTGTTGTTTGTCTGCACATGGCCAAAGGTATGTCTTATTTGCACTGCAGTATTTGCCTCCCCCAATCTATGTTGCAATGGGACACATGCACTACTTTGCCACTGATGTGTTTTATGTTCTGTGACCAGGAATCATCCATGCAGTTTAGCAGTTGCAGCTTTTTCTTTGTCAACACTTACATTTTGGTCACTGTGATGATGGGGGTTTGGACCCCATTGCCACAATGTTCAAAATGTGCTTCAGCTATGGACCCCACACTTACATTTTGGTCACTGTGATGATGGGGGTTTGGACCCCATTGCCACACTGTTCAAAATGTGCTTCAGCTATGGACCCCACACTTACCTTTTGGTCACTGTGATGATGGGGGTTTGGACCCCATTGCTACAATGTTCAAAATGTGCTTCAGATATGGACCCCACACTTACCTTTTAGTCACTGTGATGATGGGGGTTGGACCCCATTGCCACAATGTTCAAAATGTGCTTCAGCTATGGACCCCACACTTACATTTTGGTCACTGTGATGATGGGGGTTTGGACCCCATTGCCACACTGTTCAAAATGTGCTTCAGCTATGGACCCCACACTTACATTTTGGTCACTGTGATGATGGGGGTTTGGACCCCATTGCCACAATGGTCATGGCCTGCTTGCATTGTGGGGGCCACACACATATATGTGTGGCACATGTGATAGGGGTACAAAAGGGGATGATGGACGGAACGTTTGAGCCAATCAAACACTCACCCCCAGTCAACTGATCTGGGTTTAATCCATCATCATTCTTTAGCTCACTCCACCACACCAGTTCAGACATGGCCATATGCAAATCAGTCTGACCCTGTGCCTCATGGGAACAGTCCAGCCCGAACTGCCAAGCCATGTCTTCCCTGGACCGGAAACAAGCATCCTAGGACCGGTTTCTGGCATTTCAGCCGTCATCAGCCAGGCTTGCTTGAATCCAGTGGCAAAGTGAGCAAGGGACCCACGTCTGGGCATACCCCCCGCCAACTTAGGGTGACCAAAGTGATACAAAAGGGGGGGATGATGGACGGAACGTTTGAGCCAATCAAACACTCACCCCCAGTCAACTGATCTGGGTTTAATCCATCATCATTCTTTAGCTCACTCCACCACCCCAGTTCAGACATGGCCATATGCAAATCAGTCTGACCCTGTGCCTCATGGGAACAGTCCAGCCCGAACTGCCACGCCATGTCTTCCCTGGACCGGAAACAAGCATCCTAGGACCGGTTTCTGGCATTTCAGCCGTCATCAGCCAGGCTTGCTTGAATCCAGTGGCAAAGTGAGCAAGGGACCCACGTCTGGGCATACCCCCGCCAACTTAGGGCGACCAAAGCGATACAAAAGGGGTGATGGACGGAACGTTTGAGCCAATCAAACACTCACCCCCAGTCAACTGATCTGGGTTTAATCCATCATCATTCTTTAGCTCACTCCACCACCCCAGTTCAGACATGGCCATATGCAAATCAGTCTGACCCTGTGCCTCATGGGAACAGTCCAGCCCGAACTGCCAAGCCATGTCTTCCCTGGACCGGAAACAAGCATCCTAGGACCGGTTTCTGGCATTTCAGCCGTCATCAGCCAGGCTTGCTTGAATCCAGTGGCAAAGTGAGCAAGGGACCCACGTCTGGGCATACCCCCGCCAACTTAGGGCAACCAAAGCGATACAAAGTCATGTTCAGTGTTGTAGGCATTTGACACAGTCTACACACGCTTGTCATGGTGTTGGGGGGATGTCTTTTTCTTGCATTCCCTAGGTTGTGGTGTGCTGGTTGTGTCATGCATTGTCCATCCTATGAGTGGGGGTGGTGTTGGTGGTAGGCATCCAGCCCCCCATGGGTAGAGGTGGTAGTAGTGACAGGCATCCAGCCCCCCCTGGGTAAGGGTGGTAGTGGTGGTAGGCATCCAGCCCCCCTGGGTAGAGGCGGTAGTAGTGGTAGGCATCCAGCCCCCTGGCTAAGGGTGGTAGTGGTGGTAGGCATCTGGCACCCCCATGGCTAAGGGTGGTAGTAGTGGTAGGCATCCAGCCCCCCTGGGTAAGGGTGGTAGTAGTGGTGGGCATCTGGCACCCCCATGGCTAAGGGTGGTAGTAGTGGTAGGCATCCAGCCCCCTGGCTTAGGGTGATAGTAGTGGTAGGCATCCAGCCCCCCTGGGTAAGGGTGGTAGTAGTGGTGGGCATCCAGCCCCCTGGGTAAGGGTGGTAGTAGTGGTGGGCATCCAGCCCCCTGGCTTAGGGTGATAGTAGTGGTAGGCATCCAGCCGCCCCTGGGTAAGGGTGGTAGTAGTGGTAGGCATCCAGCCCCCTGGGTAAGGGTGGTAGTAGTGGTAGGCATCCAGCCCCCTGGGTAAGGGTGGTAGTGGTGGTGGGCATCTGACACCCCCTGGCTAAGGGTGGTAGTAGTGGTAGGCATCCAGCCCCCCTGGGTAAGGGTGGTAGTGGTGGTGGGCATCTGGCACCCCCTGGCTAAGGGTGGTAGTAGTGGTAGGCATCCAGCCCCCCTGGGTAAGGGTGGTAGTTGTGGTAGGCATCCAGCCCCCTGGGTAAGGGTGGTAGTAGTGGTGGGCATCCAGCCCCCTGGCTTAGGGTGATAGTAGTGGTGGGCATCCAGCCCCCTGGGTAAGGGTGGTAGTAGTGGTAGGCATCCAGCCCCCCCTGGCTAAGGGTGGTGGTGGTGGTGGGCATCTGACACCCCCATGGCTAAGGGTGGTAGTAGTGGTAGGCATCCAACCCCCTGGCTTAGGGTGATAGTAGTGGTAGGCATCCAGCCCCCCTGGGTAAGGGTGGTAGTGGTGGTGGGCATCTGGCACCCCCTGGGTAAGGGTGGTAGTGGTGGTGGGCATCTGGCACCCCCTGGGTAAGGGTGGTAGTGGTGGTGGGCATCTGGCACCCCCTGGGTAAGGGTGGTAGTTGTGGTAGGCATCCAGCACCCCTGGGTAAGGGTGGTAGTGGTGGTGGGCATCTGGCACCCCCTGGCTAAGGGTGGTAGTAGTGGTAGGCATCCAGCCCCCTGGGTAAGGGTGGTAGTTGTGGTAGGCATCCAGCCCCCTGGGTAAGGGTGGTAGTAGTGGTGGGCATCCAGCCCCCTGGCTTAGGGTGATAGTAGTGGTAGGCATCCAGCCCCCCTGGGTAAGGGTGGTAGTAGTGGTAGGCATCCAGCCCCCTGGCTAAGGGTGGTAGTGGTGGTAGGCATCCAGCCCCCTGGGTAAGGGTGGTAGTAGTGGTGGGCATCCAGCCCCCTGGCTTAGGGTGATAGTAGTGGTAGGCATCCAGCCCCCCTGGGTAAGGGTGGTAGTAGTGGTAGGCATCCAGCCCCCTGGGTAAGGGTGGTAGTAGTGGTGGGCATCCAGCCCCCCTGGCTTAGGGTGATAGTAGTGGTGGGCATCCAGCCCCCCCTGGGTAAGGGTGGTAGTAGTGGTAGGCATCCAGCCCCCCCTGGCTAAGGGTGGTGGTGGTGGTGGGCATCTGGCACCCCCATGGCTAAGGGTGGTAGTAGTGGTAGGCATCCAGCCCCCAGGCTTAGGGTGATAGTAGTGGTAGGCATCCAGCCCCCTGGGTAAGGGTGGTAGTGGTGGTGGGCATCTGGCACCCCCTGGGTAAGGGTGGTAGTTGTGGTAGGCATCCAGCACCCCTGGGTAAGGGTGGTAGTGGTGGTGGGCATCTGGCACCCCCTGGCTAAGGGTGGTAGTAGTGGTAGGCATCCAGCCCCCTGGGTAAGGGTGGTAGTGGTGGTGGGCATCTGGCACCCCCTGGCTAAGGGTGGTAGTAGTGGTAGGCATCCAGCCCCCTGGGTAAGGGTGGTAGTAGTGGTAGGCATCTGGCACCCCCTGGCTAAGGGTGGTAGTAGTGGTGGACATCCAGCCCCCCCTGGGTAAGGGTGGTAGTAGTGGTTGGCATCCGGCCCCCCCTGGGTAGGGGTGGTGGTGGTGGTGCGCATCCAGGCCCCTGTGTGCATATGTGGCATTGATGATGGGCATCCCGCCCCTATGGTGCTGCTGTTGCTGGTGTAAGTAAATTCTGCATCCCTCTGTGTGTGTGTGATGTGTCGTGTACGTGTTGTATGTGTTTTGTGGTTGGTGTCTGACTTACCTTCTGCGCCGTACGCGTCCGTGCCTGTTCCGGTAGTAAATGTAGAATATTGGTAGGATCGGGACGAAGGGATTCATGGTTGGTTCGTGTCGTTCGTCTTTCTCGTTGCTTCGCGTCGTCCTCGTCGCTGGCGTGTTCGCCTCGTAGCCGTGGATCGTGTTGTGGCGCGAATCGGAGCTTATGTGCGCCTCTCCCGGATGCTTTGACGTGCCGTGCGTAGCGACGGGTTCGGCGCGTACGGAAAGCGCATCGTACTTGTTCGGCCGGACGGGGCTGCATTTTCCCTTCCGTGCGACTCGATTCTGCGTTTCCGGATTCGCCTCGGTCGGAGAACAGGACCTGGCTTGGGTGAGTACGACTCGGCCGGATTCTGTGCTGTTGTGCGCATCGTACTTACTCGTTCGGTATGATGTACGGATCGGTCGGGAAACAGGCATTCGCATGGCTTTTTTCCCGACCGAATGGTATTGGGTGCGCCTCCGACCGAGATCGGAATCGGCCCCTAAGTGTCTTCCAGCCTTTTGGACTCTATTCTGAAATTCCCATCCATTTATAGAACCATTAAACAGCGATTCGTGGAAGTATATTCTGACCATTACGCTTTTGAACACGAAAGCGATTTGTTTTTTGTTTCACTTCCATGGGGATGTGATGAAACGTGCATGGGCCTTACTCTGCCTATATCCTCAATTTATGGAAGCATTGAGACACTGTGGTACTACAGCCTGTAGCAATTGTGAAAGAGCTCAAATAAGTCTGACTATCCCTTGAAGAGAAATCTTTGTTTGTTTCTTCTCGAGTAGTTTATTCACTTACATGCCCTGATGAAGCCTTCTTTAAGGTGAAATGCGTTGGCTGCGCTATTTCTGAGAGAAAAGGATATAAGAAAAATTAATAAAGAAAAGAAACTAACACATCAACCGGGACCTGCAACTTTTATTCACTTGCTTCTTGAACTCACTACATTTATGAATTGGTTGCGTTTGCCTCTCTATTTGTATATATTTACAGATCCATCCCAGTTTTTGTGGAAGCCAGTCTGCTTTTCTTGCCAAAGTCTTCAGTACATAAAATCCCTCCTCACTGCTTTGTCTCCACCCCTGCAGACCAAGGATGGGTTGAGGAATTCAACACACCTGCGACTGGCAAGTGCTAGCCTACTCACACCTGAGCCCTGTGATCATAGTGAGATCTTATAAGCCTTGGTATCCTTTACTCCAGTGTGGGTCATTGTAACAGTGTTCTTGTTTGACTGACTCTTGCTTCAAGTTCCTGAGTTTTTGCTAATACATGTTCTATAGTTCCTGATTCCTGATCTATAGCTACATCCTTGTTCCTTCACCAAGCACTGTTTTGAAGTGTTTTCTTTATTTCCTTGATTCCTGAGATAGCACTACTGAGCCTCTTTGTTTCCCAAACATAACTCTTTCCGTAGGTATCCATTTCCCGGTCCCTGGCTTTCTTCCCTCTTACTTAGCTAACTATTTATTCAATCTGCCTTAGCTTCCAGTTTCCTAGTGTAGTTTGTTGACTTGCTTTCTGCCTAGTGTTCCATGTGTTTTCCATTATTAAGCACTATTCCTCTCTAGCACCTTTTCTATTATGCCTATGTGTTTTAGTTATCCACACACAAAGGAGAGGGACTAGAGAGTATGCCTTCCCTCGTTTTCCCAACTAAACCAATGACCTCACCAAACAAGAAGGACAATGACCTACTCTTGAATATAAGAGTTAAGTCAAAATAAAAAAAGGGGGTGAATGCAAGATATGAAAGAAACTATTAGGAAAAACACTTCTTGGAAAATGCAAGTCATTTTTATGATTGCCCTCACCCACTATGCAGTGGCATGCTTCATCATAGGGTTGATGTCACATCCTGGTGCAGACCAACACTCAGGGAGGAGCGCATCTTTTTTTGACATTTTGTTCAAAAAGAAAAAAACTCACATTTTTTCTCTTGTACGGGATCCCTATTGCAGAAAGAATTTAAGTTAAGACTGTCTAAGCGGGTGCCTAAATCAATATATATTATTGGCCCCTCTTGACAGGATTAAAAAGTTGAAGAATGGGTATATAGGAGGAGTTACATCTCCATTACCCCATCTGCCTGTACCGACATGTTTCAGCCATTCCTTAATGCCCAAATGGGTCACTGGCCTTCCTCAGGATACTGATCCCTAGTTGTAACCCTAGTTCCTCTATTTTTTTTAAAAAGGGAACTCAGGATAGAAAAGAGGCTTTACTTGCCTTTATGTAGACACACTTTTGCTGCTTACCTACAGGGGAACAAAAAACATAGTCATCTTTTCCCTTCATTAAATTCCTTCTCATTTCTTCCATATCTTTACTTCCTTCCTAACGTTTTTTAATATACTACTAAATGTAAAAAAAAAATTCCTTTGATATAGACACTAACCCAACAAACACCCAGTGGACAGTGGACAGTGGGACACCACTCTGTTACCGCCTTAAACTGTGACGAGAAACACCACACTATGGCTGAGATTTATCAAGGTTTTGCATCGCCCTTGTACCACACAAGGCGACGCCGGGTGACGCAAAACCTAGAATGACATTTACCATGTCACGCAAAGGCACCCTGCGTGGTAATGTGTGGTTTGGTAAATCTGGTGGAACGTAAGGTAGCGCAAGTCATTGCCTTGCATTACACCAGTGGGGGCTCTTCCACTAAGGCGGAGGAGATTCGTCCCACTGCCTTTAGCAGTGAAAAAAAAGGAAAAATAACATTATAATAGCTCTCATTATTATCATTTTATTTGTTCCTGCTGTGGCGTCTCGGCGGGCGGATCCGCTCTGCTCTGCTCTCAGAGCAGGGGGAGCAGTGGTGAGCACTATGTAAGTGCGCATTAATTTTTGACCAGCCCTCTTGGGCCGGCCAAACATTCATGTGCACTTTGCATGTTCTCCATGCAGACTGCATTACAGCCTGCATGGAGAACATACCCAGGCTCCCATTCCCTGGCTGAGCGCCGAACCATGGCACTCAGACCAATCACAACGCTGCATTGCAGCGTTGGCATTGGTTATGGGGAACCTGGGAGTCCAAGTGCTTCCTGCTTCCTGTTTCCACAGAAGAAGCCAGTAAGAGGACGGAGGAGAAGCAACGGCGGCCAGCCAATCAGCCGGCCGGCCTGCACGTGAGTGATTTTATTTTTTAACCCTCCTCACCCTCTTCCCTCCTCCCCGCCCCACTTCTGCTTCCCGAGAGCAGCTGCCATTGCATTACACTGTGCCAGTAAGGGATTACGTGGGTGGAGCATGGGTGTTCCCAGCATCCACACATATATTCTAAACCATTCCCAGGTTTGCTTTCTGAAGCACCCTTAGAAAGAGGAAAACGCCTCTAAGGATTGTTTTCATGCAGGAAGGGGTCCCATCCTGCAGAAAAACAATCCTTCCTGTAACACAGGCAAACTTAAACCATGGTGCAAAGGTGCCTGCTTTGGCGTTAGGCTTCACTGAGTGCACTAGTACAAGGAGAGGAAAAGAATGAACTATAAATTGGTAGATATGGCACATTCTTGCCCTCTCCCTTTCACGCAGTACAGCAAGGTGTGGTGCATTGTGAGTGGACCATGCAGGTCGGTGATTTACTATGCTCGAACCCTCTATTGCCCTGCCATTTTCCCTGCCTTTGTTCCTGCTTTCAATTGTGACTCAAAATGGCCGAGCCAGCTAGTCCGGTCTATTGAAGTTGAAATAGAAAGAGGTCTTCACCCCTGAATCAGAAACTAAAAAAGGACTTTCTGTTCCTAGATCAGAAACAAAAGAAGGACTTTCTATTTAGCCACCCTCTTAAGGAAGCCATGCTGTTATGAATCAAATCGGTGCCCTATCTTACCTATAGAGATAGAAGAGTCCTAGATAAGTCCTATCTTATCTAAAAAAAAAAAAACAATCTTGCTTCCTAATCGGCTGATCCTAAGCTGCGAAGCTCTATTAGAATAGTCCCAGATCACAACTCTCATCAACTACATGACAAGATTAAATATGAATCCAACTGGAAGTAACTCCTTCTCTATTCGCTACCCGTCTAACCTCTCTAAAGATGCAACCAGAAATTTTAAACACACCCTGCTCAGAAAGAACCCAGACATTCTATTCTTAGACCCTTCCTTCAACATAAGAAAAGGCACCATTATTAACGATCTTATATTTTTCACCAGAAAAATAGCAAAATGGCGTACTACCTTCACTAATCAGCTATATGTCAAGGAAAAGAAAACATTCCATACGGTTCCAAGATTCTAACGGCACCCTCACATAGTCTGAGAGCAACTCTGAATATTACCTCCTACAAAAATGGCACAGTTCTTATCCAAGCAGCAAATAAGGACCTCGAGCTATTCGACGACTATTTTGCCACACTAAAAGACCTTGTATACAACAAATCATATCCTGCACACCTTCAAGACGTTTCCTCGCAATCTGACCCTCAATCCGATCATCACCTCGACACAATAGAATGTACAATATCTCAGGAGCTGCAACAACCTACGCGTTCGACCAGAATCCCTGAAACTAGGGATAGCAACTCCCTTCTCTTAGCTCCCAAATCACCCCCCCCATCTCCTCTACCACCACGGCTCCCAGTCCCATCTCAAGGATCCGCTCTACCCCGTCAATCCATCATGGTTACCACTGGGATTACACAATGACAGGCACCAGATAACAAAAAGGAAAAAACCTATATTTCCAGTTCTACCTCTCGTTCCACTGAACAATACTAATTCATCCACTCAAAACGCCGTCATTTCGGTAACATCTAACACTGCCCAGGACAACAAAAGACTAAAACGTAAACCCAAAATGAATCCCAAGTCATACCCTTTCAAAAATCCAAAAAGGTCAGATGGAACTTCTACCAGACCCTCTCACACGGATGTCGAACAATCTAGCATTCCCACCTCCAGACCTCCTGGCAATCTGTTCCAACCATTCCCTTCATCCTTAGAAGAACTAGAAACTCTCAGAACCCAAACTGATAGGATCTATCTAAACTTGCAAAATGGTATTTCAGAAATTAAGAACCTTTTACTCATCTCAGAAATTTATCTCTCTAAAATCAACCATTTTCAAAATCTACTCTCTCAAACCACAGCAACCTAAATACTATTCCCCTGCCCCTATCCTATTGCCATCTCCGTACCTGCAAACATCATCGATACCTGACAGACCTGGAAACGCAGTCCCTGTTACTATCTTACGAATCACCCCCCAATTCCCCCCACATGATGGTTGAACATACAATTAGCTCACTCCCAATCAATGCAAACAGAACAACTCACCCAAACAACAGAAAAGTTAACCCTAATAACCTAAAAAAAAAAGTAACTCTTACCCCCGACACACATGAAACTAACAGGGGTAACTCATCGAAACCAATCTCCTGCCTTCTACTCAACTGCCGCTCAGCAATGAAACACGCTGCTGACATCGCTGACCTCATTCTGAGCCGAGAAGTTGATCTAACCATCCTGACGGAATCATGGCTTACGGAATCTTCTTCCCCTTGCTTAGACCTTCTTGTGCCTCCTGACTACAACATTGTTAGGCTAGACAGACCACTCAAAATGGGCGGAGGCATTGCCTGTATCCATCGAGCTGACATCTCTACTTCTATAATTCACTCCGACCCCCTTGAATCTTGTGAATACCTTGGGATCTCCTTAAAATCCACAGATAACCAGATCTGCAAACTACACGTATTATACCACCCCCCAGGCAAAAACGCCCTATTCATTGACCAACTAATAGAAATCATTACAACAAACTCTGCCTCACATTCCAATGATATTTTCCTAGGGGATTTCAATCTTCATTGGGAAGACCCCTATGATACTCAAGTCAATGCTATCAAAGATTTCCTTACAGACCAATCCCTAGTCCAAGCATGCACCTGTCCTACCCACAATAAAGGTGCAACACTAGACTGGATCATTTCCAAAGAAAAAATGATTAATACAATCCAAATCGACCCCTGCGATTGGTCAGACCATCATATTATCACCTTCCAAATACCCCCCACAAGAAAGAAACCGACCTCTCAATCCACCAAACCTAAACAATGGGTTTGTGACACAAAAAACCTAAAGTTGGAATTACTAACAACACAATGCAAGAAAGAACTTCTCCCTCCCACCAATATGGAGAACGTCAACGAGCTCACGGAACACTACAATTCCACAATGACAAAAATTATTGACGATCTAGCCCCGCCAAAACTCAAATGGATACCGGACAAAGACAAAAACCCTTGGTTCAATGGTTCTCTCAACGAAGAAAGGTGCAAACTGAGACTAACTGAACGGCAATGGAGACAACATCCTTCATCCCCTCACTTAAGACTGCTAAGAAAGTCCAGAAACTCTTACAACAAGACTTCTTCAGGTCAGAACTAGACAACGGCAAAAACAGACCGAGGAAATTATTCGAAATACTAAAACAGCAATCAAACAAACTGGCCAAATCCGCACCTATGACATCGAAATCTCATTTAAGCAGCGAAGAATTCTCCTCCTTCTTTACTGCTAAAGCCACCTCCCTGGAGAAGGAACTCAAGACTTCCGCTGATAACCCTGCTTCCCCTAAAAATTCTCTAATCACTCATCCAACTCAACTTACTCTGTCAGGATCCAAAAATAAAGCCCACTGGTCCTCCTTCAAACTTTATGACCATAGAGACATCTCCAAAATCCTATTGTCTATAAAACCTAACAACCACTACATCGACCCCCTCCTGTCGAGTTGTCTGACAGCTATCAACCATACTATCATCCCCATCTGGACCAAGATAATCAATGCATCGCTCTCTCAAGGATCCATCCTGGACTGACTAAAAACCGGCCAAGTCATCCCCATCCTAAAAAAACCTACAGAGAACCCTTCGGACCCAAACAATTTTCGACCGATAACCCACATTCCCATGTTAGCCAAAGTAATAGAAAAATGTGTTCAACAACAGCTTAACCAACACATTATGGAATTCAAGCTGCTAGACACTTGCCAATCAGGCTTCAGACCCGGGCACAGCACCGAAACAGCTATCCTACATATTGTGGATGACGCCCTACTAGCATTAGACCGTAATGAATCATGTCTACTTATACTACTTGACCTCTCATCTGCTTTTGACACTGTTAACCATGGCAAAATTCCCGAGAGACTTGAGAACAGGATGGGTTTATCGGGAACGGTCCTAAAATGGTTTAAATCCTTCTTAGACAACAGAACGCAAAGATTCCTGGTGAATCGAAATCTATCCACACCATCCCCTAACCTACTAGTACCACAAGGCTCAACACTATCCCCATCATTATTTAATCTCTATATCGAACCCTTAACTGTAATACTACAGCAGGCTAACATCTCCTTCCACATGTATGCGGACAACACTCAGCTATATATCAAGATCACTTCTCTGGAAGAAATTAAGACGATGAACCAAGCACTAAAAAAGACCGTCCACCGGCTAACAAACAATCACTTTAAACTAAACTCTCAAAAAACCGAATTCCTTCTAATCTCCCCCACAAAAAACTCCTCAGCTAAGAAAGATTGGACTAAGCTAATCACTGCACTAAACTGTACTCCGACCCTGGTGGACTCCACCAAGTCGTTAGGAATCACTCTAGACAAGAACCTTAATATGCAATCACACATCAACCGGATGGCTAAAAATGCCAGTTTTCACCTCAGAAAAATGAAACCATACATCGAACCACTAGACCTCAAAACTGCTGTTCAGGCTTTAGTCGTCTCCAGACTTGAATATGGATGTACCACTCTATCAGGACTACCCAAAATTTCAACAGCCCAGCTTAAAGCCTGTCTTAATGCTGCCGCAAGACTCTTAACTGGGTCTAAAAAATGTGACTACATCACCCCTCATCTGAAAGCTCTCAACTGGCTCCCTCATGAAGCAAGAATCCAACTAAAGATGGCCTGCATAACGCATAAGGCAATCTATCACAAAACCCCACTGTATCTAGCACAGAAAATCTCAATCTCTGGAGGAAGTGGACTCTCACGGAGCGCCGGCGCTCTTCTTCTAAAACCTCCACTCTTCCGTAAGAAAGGAACATACGACAGAGCCTTCTCCGGAGCTGCACCTAGAATATGGAACTCACTCCCACCAGGCATCAGGAAAATCTCCTCTACTTCTACATTAAAAAAAGAAGCTAAGTCCTTCCTAATGAGCAAATTCCTCCCTTAATCCACAGTAACCCGCTCATTACATGTCCTAGAAGCCTCATTCAGACAATCACTCTACCCACCCAAGCCGGGGGAGTACCTCTCTCTGTAATCTCATCCATCACCAGACTCTAGTGAAGTTCCTCACTCTCTCACTAGGCGCATCGTGATGGTACGTACTCGCACGGAAACTTCTGCATGAAGACTGCTTCCCCTACTGGTACACTGAGAATACCCAGAACAAGCCCAAATTTATGATAAGCTATAACCTACGCTACTCTTATTGTATTAATGATTGTACAAATGTTTTTCCCTTTTTTTTTTTTCTATCTCTCCTCGCCTCTCTTGTCCATCTAGGTAGCTACATTTATAGGTTTATATTGCAAGGTTTAAAACTTCAATGCTATATATATATATTTTTGATCCGTTCTAGTACTGTTTATTGTGACATCTCTATGTATATGTGAAGCGCTCTGATACCCTTTTCTGGGTCTTGTTCGCGCTATATAAAACACTAAATAAATAAATAAGGTGTCTTGCTGCATTTTGATGCATGAAAAAATCATAAATCTGGGTCTATGTCGTTGTTACTTTTTAAAATCACCAAGGGTATCACTTCTGCAGAACTAGCCTTTGCATGTACACCATATAGGTTGGTATTTTCAGTCAGCATCTGTAACAGCAAATGTGGTAGAGGAACTTACTGAGCTTCAGTCTTATGTTGTTTAGCTCCCAAGTGTTTACCTCAAATTCCCCCTGTTGGAAGCTTTGTTACATGTATGTCATGGGTGCTAGTTATTATGGACGCCGAATTGCCTCTTGAGTGCCTGCTCTTTCTGAGCTTTGACGGTTTTGTTTCCTTGTGCATAGCTTCCACATAGGACCACTTCTCTTCTATAATTCCAAGTGTGATCTTGGGCTATTCTGTACCAATATCCTTTGTACCTTTCCACTGGTCCTTACCAGAATGACAAACCAACCATTCCAATATCACATTTGAGGTTTATTTAGCTACCTTTTTTTCGTTGTGTAATTGCTTTAAGTATGTGTAGAAATGAAAGTTGTCAGAAAGAAAGGCACCAGTGAGTCATTAAGGCTGTGCAGGGAAGTTCTTAAGCTACCGAAAATGAAAGGCATCAAGGACCGGATTTATTAACCTTTCACGCAATGCAACGCAGCAAGGCAACTTGCTCTCTCATTGCGCTGGTGAACTTCAGGCAGCCTAGTGCCAATGCAGGCACCATTGCGCCATGGAGCAAGGGTGTCTGTGCTATTATCAGGATTGTTTTTATGCAGGAAGGGGGACCTTCCTGTAAAAGAACAATCTTTTGACGCATATTTCTCATGCTATGTGTGCTGCAGAATGGAATGGACCACACTGAGAGAGATGAAGTAATGACCAGAAATTAAGATATTTCTCAGTGCTTTGTCTCTTTTAGTTGGCACACCGTTTTGGCACAAACCGAGGTTGACTATCTTTAGTTAATCTGAGTTTGCATCAAAATAAATGGGTGTATGCATGGGAAAGGCCAGGCTCCACATATATAGCATCGTTCAAAGCCATGCAAGACGACGCATTTCGGACCTTGCATGGCCTTGTAAATGTTGACTAGCATTTTGCATCATAGCTACGCCAAAAACAGTGGCGCACCGACGACACAAAATGTTAGTATATCTGGGCTGTAGTGTAGACCTTGACAATTGAGGCTGATAATTCTAGTCATGAAAAAAAGAATCGCCTCATGAGAAATGGACATTAACGTCCTGAACATTTTTCTCATTGGCTTTCAAACATTTCTATGCCGGATCCTGACTTAATCTGCTGTTCTGATCAAGATTCTAAGTCTGTGTCAGCCTTGCAAAAGGATAATGATATCTTATTGTGTTTACTGAACAAGAGCTCTGATTCTCATGTCTGCTGGAACTGGCTATAAAATGTAATATTCAACCACAATACAGAATCACCAGATGCATTACATAACCTTTGTTATCCATTCAAATTATGTGGCCATTCGTCTAACTGAGCAAAGATCACGGTCCCTAATACTAAAGAGACCATGAATAATACTGTGTTCAAAATGAATAAAGATCAGGTTAGCAAAAGTGAGAAAATACCTACAAGAAAGCAGGCAGCAAGTAGCCAGTTTTAATACACTCCAAGGTTTAGTGCTGTTGCCAGTTGTGAAATTGTCAAGCCTACCACTGCCCATGCAGAGAAAATATACAGTCTATACAGGATATAATTAAATCTAGAATTATGGAAGTACAATAAGAGAATAAAAGTTTCAGACCTTCTTACAATATTATAATCCAAACTTCAAGTTGGAATCTAAAACCCCTGTTCAAAACTATTTTTCTGAAACTACGTTAGTCTCCTTCCAAATGCAGAATGAAACCTTGCACTCGTTTTTGCATTGACTTCAGAGCTGGTCACCTGTTTGTGTGAATAAAACTGCAGATCTGCACCCAGATCCCTGAGAGCAGCCCTGGTACCTTATCTCAAAGTGCACTGAATCAAAGTGTTTCTATGAATTCTACACTTTATAACTTCGTAGTGTTTTCTAGTGCTGTAATAGATCTAGGCACTAGAGCTGACATATCTTCCTGTGCCCTTCAAGAAACCCAAAAGTCAAAGAAAGCACAAAGCATATCTTTGCTTTCTATTCCTGCTAGCAAGGTCACTTCTACTCGCGAGGTAACACATACGCAAGCCATTGATCTACAGACACAACCTGATCAAGTGCCCCATAGATACACTGATGTGAGAATAGCCAGTGACTCTGACCCCACTCTTGATCTAACCACCGAGTCAGAAGTGAACCTCTTGCTTTTTGATTTAGAAAGAACACATTCCTGACCCCATGTTTGCTCTCACTCCTCCCAGCATGTGGCATATTAAACAGTCAGGAAATACAAGAAATCTATGCTCTGATGTATCTGAATCTCGTTGTAATGCAATAAAAAATGTGAAAATCTCCCAAGGCCAAGTAGTCCCAAACCAAACCTACTTGGTCTGACCGAAAGACTTGCTCTTCCAAACAACAAGGAAGATCTGGTATTGAAGACTCTAAGATTAACAATTGTATTTGTTGAGCAGAAGGCCAACTCCTACTCCTGTATGATTGTTGCATGGCATCTAGGAAATGGTGGGAAACCCGTTGTGAAGGGCTTCCTATGTTGCATTATCTTTTGGATTGATTTGTATTGGTGATAGCTGTGAAGGTGAGGACCAACAGGGTAAGTAATGTAGGCAGCCATGCTGCAGAAATATTGAGCATTTTGCAAACAGAATAAATAAGCATTGGTGAAGCCAGTGACTCCCCTGGAAAACCTATTGGTTTTGCCAGTGCTTGTTTTTTCTTCCTGTATGGCCTTTGTGCACCTACATACAGGTGAGCAACCATATTTGAATTTATTTTCTTTTGATTGTAGAACACAATTTTAAATGGCCCCCACTCATGCATGTTGATTTGTGAAGAAAGCATTTGTTTGGGTAGTTTCAAGTAAAAGAAAATTCAATCAAAGCGGATGTTGGATTACTTTTTCATAAAGAAATGGGTGTTTAGATGTAGAGAGATAGAAGGCAGCTTAAAGTTGGGGGATTGTGCGAGGGGGAGAAAATAGCCCCTTATATGCACAACAATGTAAGGAATGACGTCAGCAATGGAAGAATACATGCCACCCAGTCTCAAAACACAGGGCCAGATGTACGAAGTCTATTTGCAATCTCAAACGGCCTGATTTGCAGAATCAGTCTGTTTAAGACTGCAAAAAGGCTTTTCCTGATGTGTCAAACCCAAATTGCAATTCGGTAACACATTACAGAATCACAATTTGCGTTTGCAACCAAACACCGATTCGGTATTTGGAAGGGGCGTGTTTAGGGCCCTCAATATAACTCGATTGTAATATGGAATCCACACACATCTGATTAAAAAAAAAAAAATACCTTTGATTGAGTTGAATTGGCCTCCATTTCCTTTTTATGCTTGTCTCTATCTACATAATTTGAGAATAGTTTCTAACGCCACAACCTTGATCAGAAAGGTTGGAGTTCCGTTTGCACCTTAGGCAATCTTGCCAAGGACAGATAGGTCACTTTGCCTGACTATTGCAGGTGAGTGTTTCCTTTTGTAGATAACTCATTATGTTATCACAGTATCCCTTAGAATTGTACAACACCCTTCAAGAGAGGGTCTCTTTTGGGTGTCTATGGGATGTTAACGTTATTAATTTTCGCATAAGGATGAATGAATAACTGTGTCTTGATATTTTGTACAAGTACGAATTGACATATATGGGCTGCCATGCGTCAATAATTGTTAAACTGCTCGGTATGTTGTTTATGTTCCCCAGCAGGTACCACCGGTGAATTCACCATCTTGATTTCCTTGGATCACTGGTTTTGTATTACAACTAAATACACTGATGCAATGTTTAGTTTTGTTACCTTTTCACACTCTATTTACCTTCACCGCAGTAGCTAATTAGAAATCCTGAAGAAAGCCACGACACTGGCTAGGTCACTGGCTGAAACATGTCGATCACTATCTAGTATGACTGGATCTAATGTTCTCCGTCGTACCTTTTTTTTAATCCTAGCACAAGGTAGCCAGATTAAAATACATGAGCTTAACCCTGTAGCTAGTTTTAATCCACCATCTTCCTTGTACTGCACCCTTCACGACACACCGCTAGGTCACATTGGGTTTAAGTAATAACCCCTCCAATACAAAAAAACATCCCTGAGCTCCTCCTTCGTACCGAGGGGGTTGTAGCCCGCACCATGACCAGGCTTCATGGTGCGAGGAGGATTCCCAATGATGAAGCATCCCACCATTGGTGGGTGAGGGAAACCGTCCCTAAAAGGGACGCCTTCTTCTGAGTCATCCCTTCCTTGCGTCCTCTCTTCTCATAAGACCCGAGGGCTTTTTGTGTATTGAGTTATTTGAACCGGGGAGTTTGCCCTCGCTGGTCTTTAAAATCTCCTCTGGCCCTATCTGCATATATATATATGGATATGAGAGTGGGTTCAAACCTAAATCAATATTTGTACCCCAAATTACAAACGAAGCAATTGATATATTTGAAAAAAGCATGATTAAAGAATTGCAAAAAATTGATTCAAGAAAACCATATGTCAGGAGTAATTTAAAAAAGATTCATATTGAGGCCATCAAAGAATTGGAGATGAAAAAAGACATAGTAATCAAAAAATCTGACAAGGGAGGGAACGTAGTGTTATGGCCTCTTGATTTGTATTTAATTGAAGGACACAAACAATTGAATGATAAAGAGAGATATGTAACCACAACAAAGGTTGAATATGAAAATGCAAATAGAAAATATTATGATAATCTCATTGATTGGCGAGACAAGGGAATACTAGATTGGGATGAATACCAATTTTTGATGTGCAAATTCCCTAAAATTCCCGCACTCTATTTGCTGCCATAACTGCATAAAGATCTTTCTAACTCCCCAGGAAGACCAATTGTTTCATCAAGGGGGAGCATGTTAGAAAATACGTCGAAGTATGTCGACTATTTTCTTCAACCATTTGTTCATGCTCTACCATCATTTGTACAAGACACTGGGGATTTTTTTAGGTTAATTAATGAAATCACTTGGAATAAAAATTATCTATTGATGTGCCTGGATGTGAATAGCTTATACACCTGCATTCCACGATTTGGGAATTGATGCTTGTTGATACTTCCTTAAAGGGAGTTCGCTCTCGTACCTACTGCACACTGAGATGATTTTAGATATGATATATATTTGCCTAACCAATATTTTTTTCATCTTCAATAAAATACTGTAAAGACAAACCCAGGGGACAGCGATGGGAACTTGCTTCGCCCCCAGCTTTGCCGGGTTGTACCTGGGCTGGTGGGAGAAGCAAGTTGTCAGTAACATCAGACATTTTGAAGACCACGTCGTCCTCTGGGTCATATACATAGATGACATCTTCTGTATCTGGAAGGGTACCCAGGATCAAGCTTACGAATTTGTCAACCTACTGAATGATAACTCTTTGAATTTATCATTTAGCAGTAACATTAATGACACCACAATTGAATTCTTAGAACTGAAATTGGAGGTGGTAGAAGATAAACTCACAAGCAGGCTGTTTCGCAAAGAAACATCTGGCAATAGTCTGCTGCATGCGGACAGCTGCCATCCGACCAATTTAATCCAAAGCATCCCTTACGGTGAGCTATTACGTGCAAAAAGAAATTGAGCACCAAAGAGGGGTTTCAGAAAGAAAAGGAGATTATGGTGCAAAGATTTGCTGAGAGAGGGTACGCTAAGAAAACCATCAGACAAGCAAGTAATAAGGTTGAGAAACTTAAACGTAATGATTTGCTTGTACCAAAGATAAAGACAGATGAGGACAATGACAAACAAATTAGATTCATTACATCTTTGAACAACCAATCCTGGGAAGTAAGACGTAGTCTTAAAAAATATTGGGAAATTTTAAAAACCGACCTAGATCTAGTTAAACCTATTGGAGATAGCCCAGCTATCAATTTTAGAAAAGCACGATCCCTCAAGAACACGTTAAGTCACTGTCTAGTAACCCCGAAAAAGATACAGCGGATATTAAAGGCTTTTTTACATGCAGAAATTGCAAAGCATGTAAGTTTAGTGATAATTGTAAAACTGTGAAATTATCCGAGAAACAACCAGCCCACAAAATTCTAAAACATGTTTCTTGCAATACAGAATTTGCTATAAATGCTCTCAAATACCCGTGGAATAAATTTTATATCGGGAGTACCATTCACAAAGCCAAAAAGCGAATATTGGAACTAAACATATGCGAGCTATTCGCAATGATGATAAACAATACCCAATTGCGAGGCATTTTAAAAGTTTCCATAACCAAAGTTGTAACCTATTGAAATTCTGTGTACTAGATAATATTCCGATTCGCGAAAGAGGAGGAAACAGAACTTTAGAATTAAGAAGACTGGAATCAAAAATGATTATCAGGTACAATACTCTTCACCCCACAGGCCTTAACCTTGACGAGGAATTGGAAGTACATTTAGGTTAATCATCATTGACTTAAGATTTTATAGAGATAGACCTCTCTTCAGGAATCAGATGTTGGGTTCATATGTTTTTAAGTTGAAATATGTAGCTACATATTTTATTTTAATCACTATCTTTTGTCTATTTTTTGCAGTTTATTTGAAGACATCGTTGAGACGCAGAAGAGCTAACATATCTGACCACTGTTGTACAGTATGAGTGTCACTTTCCCTCTTTTTTTTTATAGACTAGGAATGCAAAATATTAATTGATTTATGAATTGAAAACATAAGTATACAGTTTGAAGATATTGTATATTATGTCAACACCTAGCCCACTGAGGCAGAATCATGACGACAATGATTCAATTTGGATATATTGTATATAATGTTAATACTTGGCCCACTAGGGCAGAATCAAGATGACAATGATTGAATTTTATATGATCGATCTAAAAGATCTTCATTTATATTGTAAACAATTGTATCCACCAACGAAAACTGTCATACTTAGCTATGCCCACTGGGGCTGAATTGTACCGATTGGTTATGTAAATGACAACATATCGTTATTGCGAATTCCATTATTAATAATCTTAAAATGTGAGAAGGGATGTAACAAAATGAATTAATGTCTCTCCAAATGTGCGCCTTATGTAAACAGAAGCGTTTGGGATAAAACAACAAAAGATGTTTTCTATTTCTATTAGGAGCACATATCACATGATGAGTTCTGTATAAGAACCAGGAAGTAACATGTAAACCTTACCGTGATCAAGGAGCGCGAAGCTCCGAAACGCGTTGGGCTGTTGCTAACATTTATTAATTAAATCATGCTGGTGAATTGGAGCCGTGGTACTGTGGTTTATGACTGTGTGGAGTGGACGCTGGTCGTTGCTTACAGGTGTTGTGGTGTATTTAGGGGTTCGCTACCCCGCCGCTGGCTCACCGGATCAAGGGGCTTGGGCTAAGCGGAGCGTAAAAGATGGAATATATATATATATATATATATATATATATATAGGAGGAGGATAAAATAAAAGAGAGAAAAGCATACAAGTTTCTGCGTGACAAAACTGACTATGAGATGGGACACATTTTTACCTTCTCCAAGAAATATGACTCCTTGAGACGCACCAAGTTCAACAAAACAGAAGGACAAATACCGAGCACCTCACGGAACAGTGACCAAACAGTGCAAACATCAAACTCAGACCTAAGCTCGGCACCAGAAAGCGGATCTGATTCAGAATTGAGGGATACCGCTGTAAACTCTCTTCAAAGCAAACTCACCCCGGGCGATGAACTACATTTTTTATGCATGGACCGGAGGTCAACACTCCGCCCAAGAAACCAACAGGCCAAAGCAGTAACAACAGAAATCACAAACGCAGGCAGAGGAGGAAGGCCAATTGGAAACACTACAAGACCCAGAAGGCAAGCAACATGGAGATGGAAACAACGCTAGAAGCCAACACAATAACCAACAACAATCAAACCATCATTAACCTGGCTAAAATAAATCTGACCAAGGCGGAGGAACAAATATTAAGTTTGGGTCTGTCTTATTGCCCCGAAAGCAATTTCAATTATGCGACCACCAGAATGGACATCTATCGGTGCATTAGAAAGTTGAAACTTAGAAAATACCACATGCTTCAGAACAAGGAATTAACTTTAACAGCAGTAATACAAGAGGAAAGGCAAGAACAACATAGTTCCACCAATACATTAGACAACGATATGCCACTACTATTGGATCTACAGGATCTATGGTCAGAGGGCCATATACCTAGCACACAAGAAAACATGTCAGACCAATCTATAGTGGGGATCCTAGATACAACCACGTCCAGAGAACCAATGATACCAACACCATTTAAAGCAAAATCTACATTCAATCCAATAAGTGCACGAGACTCTATCGACATCTTTAATGAACAGATTACTGCCCAGATCAAACAGTTGAATCACAAAGTCCTAAAAACCAAGAGAAAATACAACCAACACAACATTGCATACCATACGCTGATGAACAGACTTGAAAGCGACACATCTATTGTCATTAGATATGCTGACAAAGGTGGCAATATTGTAATTTGGGCCAAAGAGGACTACACTAAAGAGGCGTTGTCTCAACTGAATGATCAATCATGCTACATCAAAAGTAATGGGTCAGATCTGAAGCAAATCTACAAAACATACTATACCAAACTTACATCTTGGAAGACTAAAGAACTGATGACCAGTGACGGGTATAAATTTCTGAGGAACGATCATCCAGTAACTCCCTCGATCTACTTTATTCCAAAAATTCATAAGGACTCTCGCAAACCACCAGGGAGGCCGATTATATCAGCACGTGATGGACTTTTAGAACATACGTCACAATATGTAGACTATTTTTTACAAGGACACGTCCAAGTTTTACCTTCATATGTTCATGATACTAGTGACTTTTTAAACAAATTGAAAGACTGTATCTGGCAAAGGGACTATTTATTGATTGCGCTTGATGTTACATCACTATATACAAGTATCAGACATAGCGATGGTTTTAATGCACTAAAACACTACTTGTCTAAAAGAGCAGAGTATCTAACACGGCACAGTCAAATGCTAATTGAAATGGTTACATACTGTCTAAACAACAATGTCTTTATGTTTAATAATATGCTGTTTAAACAGACTAGAGGAGTAGCCATGAGTTCCAGCTTCTCCCCCAGCTATGCATGCTTACACATGGGCTGGTGGGAGGAGCTGGTACTCAAAGTCAAACACACAGACTACATGCGAAATAATATTAAAGTATTGCTTCGTTACATCGACGACCTCTTTGTAGTATGGAAGGGCACACATCAAGAAGCGCAAGAGTTCCTAAATTCAATTAATGAGAATACATTGAATGTACACTTCACGGCTACAATCAGCGCAGACACAGTCAATTTCCTAGACATGCAGGTGTACATTCAAAACAACAAGATCGAAACTAAACTTTACCGAAAAAAGACAGCGGGCAATGCGACCCTACATGCCAGTAGCGCCCACCCGAGACACCTGATAAATAGCATCCCCTATGGGGAAATGCTAAGACTTAGGAGAGTAAATAGTGATCAAATAACTTTTAAACAGGCACAAGAAGAGAGCAAAGCTAGGTTCCGAGAGAGGGGTTACTCACTTAGGACCATCGAGGGGGCCATAGCAAAATCCATGATTCCCAATAGATTAGAGTTGATTGAAGATAAATATAAAAGAACAGCAAATAAGCAAGAGCAATGCGATACCTCTAAAATATCCAAACAGCAAGAGTTTAGGATAATCATGGAATTTAGTAAACAAGATAAGGAACTACGCAATATCATTACACGCAATTGGCCCCTGGTATTAGATGACCCAGTAATCGGAACCACCTTGCCCAAGAATGTCTCGATTACCTATAACAGGGAACCCTCTATGAGAGACAAACTTGTTAAAACAAGCCCAGAGGTAATTGAAAGCTGCAGCTGACTAAAAACCCATATGGGGTTTTTTAAATGCAAAACGTGTAAAGCCTGTCAATAGGGGATCAATACAACAACTTACACAACCCCTTTCAGCCCCAAAAAATATAAGATCAGCAAACTTCTAACTTGCAAAACCGAATATGTGATTTATGTCCTAGTTTGTCCTTGCGGCATACAATACGTTGGGAGTACGAAACTCCAGGCCCATAAACGAGTATTGCAACACATTAGATCTATTAACAACCAGGACAACACATACCCTGTGGCCAGACACTTTAAGGAACACCACAACTCAAGGAGTCAGGAATTAAAATAGTTCCTTATAGACTCTGTTCCTTCAAGCAGAAGAGGGGGCAACAGGGAAGCAAAGTTACGCAAGTTAGAAACTAGATATATCCTGGAAATGGATTCAAAACATCCAGGGGGCTTAACATCACTGAGGATTTATACACCTGCCTCTAGGAAGATATATGTAACAACCAGCACCAGTAATCACGAATGCAACAGGGTTTTAAGTTTTATATTGGATGTTTTATGATATTTATATATTTATATATTTATGTATCTATATACTTATAATTTAATATTTAATATTTATACATATGTGACGTTTTTATTGTATATTTAGAACAGCTGCTAACATTATACTTCACTGCATTTGAGCAAAAAAACATTACTCAGAGATACGAGGTTCCATCAAGGCAAATAATGATATCTATATAACGATAAATATCGAAACAGGGATCCTATGATATTTAAACCAAGACTTATGGCAACTAGTATGGTTATTCAACCTAAAATCCATCAAGACATAAGTCAATAACATATTATGACTTCGATAATATGAGTAGATACAATCAATATGCGGATTGTATCACAAGAGAGACAATATCTCTTCTTTTTGTTTTAATCACTAGCACAGCACTTAGCACATATATTCACTTGCACTATTAGCACTTTAATTTTGGTATTACAATAGGGAAGGTAGATCTAATTAACTATTAGTACCATGGCACACAAACATTTTGCACATTGCCTATTTTTGCACATCAGTATTTTAAATAAGGTATCTAACAGATTGTCATGTTGAGTCCAATAACCAGAAAACGAAATATATACATATGCTATATGATAACATGATTTTAAGTCAACAGATTTTAGCAATATTACGGAAAATAGATTATTTATACATTTATGTATTTATCTATTTATGTATTTATCTGTATTCACCTATTGCAATTGTTGACATAAACTAATATTAGGCAACAAGTACAATTGTGATAGATTTTAGCCAAGCGTATATGAATTTACAGTGTAAACTACAAATTAAGTATTTCTTCCCTTGCTATACCAGATTTCACTTCTGCTCTGCACACGTAAGCTCTAGGGGTGGGAGGAATTTGCGTAGTAGCGCTACGCAAAGCTCCGCGAAACGGTAAAAAATCTCCGCGAGCACGCAAAAGTTCTGCGAACACGCAGAATTGCTTGTTCCGCCCGTTTGCGATGCTTTTTTCCTGTTCGCGAACGCTGTTGGCATGCTCGGGGAGAAATATCTTGCGAACACGCATTTTAAAAGCGCGAACAAGCAAAAAATTCCGCGAAGCCGCGGATCGCGGAATTTTTAGCAATTCCGCGTTCTCCGCGGAACGCGAAATTACCCAAATTCCGCAAATTCCGCGAGCGGAACGGAATTTACCGCCCAGGCCTAGTAAGCACCATGTCACTTTAAAAAATGAAAAAAATCACTGCAACAATGTCATGTGATCAAGGCTGTCCGTGAGCTGAAATGCGTTATGGCGGCATCCTAATAAATCTTTAAGAACTTATTTTGTGGTCCGTGTCCGTGGTTTGGAGGAGAATCCGAGCGCCGACGGAGAGCGTGATATTATATATATATATATATATATATCATGCTTTCAGTATATATATATATATATATATATATATATATATATATATATATATATATATATATATATATATATATATATATGTTGAAAACTCCTGCTGACGCTGCCGCGCTGCAAGAAGGGCCCGCACTCCAGGTTAGTCCAATGAAAGTTTATTCACTGACGCGTTTCAACCGAGAGGTCTTTGTCAAAGCTGGGGAAAACATACTGACAGTGTATTTGTTACATCACAGGGAGACACTGTTGCATTATTCATAGACATAAGCAAAGACATGGGCATTTAAGAAAATGCCATCTCATCAGTACTGGGAAAACAGACTACATTAGTCCACCAAAAACAGCAGACATAAAAAATATAATAAAATAAAATATTTTTTACATGTTACATCCCAGAAAAATAAAATAAAGGGTGCCTCACCCAAATAAAGCAAAAGTAGTAGATATCTGAGAAACAGTATCTACAAGGGGGTGCATAATCAAACATACGGGTACATATAAACTTGCAAGTGCATGTAATAATCAAAACTACAAATCCAATTGTAGTGCCCAGAAAGAGATTGAAAAGTACGTCATACAGAGTTGGTCAAGTGACCCATTGTCGGACACACAGGTTGGATGCGTTTAAAAAGGGGGGAAAGAAAAAAAGAAAGAGAAAGGACAGACAACCCTCTACTTCTGTTCTGGGAGGTCATGTGACCCTGGAAAGTGAGATGTCCAAAGAGGGTGCAAAAATGTCCCTTCCAAAATGTACAGACGTCCCTGCCATATAATGAAGTGAAGAAAGGAGCATGCTCCAAACGAAATTAGTTAGAGCATAGGCTGGAACAGTGTAAGGAGGCAGGAAGAGAGGCATGCAATGCGAGAGGGCGCCCAACTCCACGAGGTAAGCAAGGAGGGGGGAGTAGGGGTGCCAAGGAGTAGAGAGGGTCATGGTAGAGGGGAGGGAAAACAGATGGTAGCATAAGGCAAAACAAGAAGGAGTAGATGAAGCCAGCGAGAGGCAGAAGAGGGGACAGAGAGCACTATGAACTGGTCCCATACCCCTGGACATGCCATCCTAGAACCCTATATACTACAGGCAAGAGCAGTAAGTGAAGGATGACTATCCCAAATGGACATGAAGCTCCTCGTCCTGGTTAAGGCCTCCTGGGTGTTTACTGTGGAGTCTGATTATGTATCTCGATTCCAGTCTTCTGAGTACTCTCTGTCTCCACCCCAGCTCTTAGCTGGAACCCTGTCAATGCCAAAAAACGAGATTTTAGGATTCTCAGAGTGGGAAGAACTGTGCAGAGTATTGTAATGCCTAGCCATGGGGTATGTAACATCCTTATTCTTGATGGCCCTGTGATGCTCTAAGATACGTTTTTTCACCGGGAAGATCGTGCTCCCAACATAACGCAGACCGCACAAACACACCAATACATAAACAACAAAGTCACTGTTACAGTTCATAAAGGGCCCAATTTTATGATGTTTCCCATTGGGTAAGGGGACTGTCTTAACAGTGCTGCTGTGGGTGCACGCCTTGCACTTCCCACATTTGTAGAACCCTGGGAGCTCCCTCAGCCATGTAATGTTCTGTGACTGGCCGGGTTCAGTCATGGTATGAACCAACACATCTCTCAGCGAGTTGCTTCTGCGATATGTAATGTGGAGGCTTGGGGTAACCAGTTTGCCAATAGTGGGGTCCATCCTGACCAGATGCCAATGCTTTCTGGCACTTGCCTGGACACTAGTACAGTCAGGGTTATATGTGGTGATGAGCCTGATCTCTGGTTTAGAGTCCTGTCTAGACCTAGGTTTCAACAGGGTTTCTCTCTTAACCTCACTCACTTTACGCCTGGCTTCTTCCACTACTTTATGTGTGTAACCCCTCTGCAGGAATCTCCCTACCATTTTAACCTTCCTCACGTGTATATGCCTCTGATGTACTGCAATTTCTCCTAGCTCAGAGGATTTCCCCGTAGGGGATACTGTTTTTAAGCTTGGGAGGGTGGTGGCTCCTAGCATGGAGGATACTATTACCAGCTGTCTCCTTTCTGTGCAAACTGGTCTGTACTGTGTTATTTGTCACTTCAATTGTGACATCAAGGAAATTCACCCTGTTGGTGCAGCTGGTGCTGGTGAACCTGAGATTAAGTTCATTGGCCGAGATGGCTACCAAGAAATCATTCAAGCTGGACAGTGGACCATCCCAGATAAGGAAGATGTCGTCAATGTATCTGGTCCATAAGATCAGATGCTTGGTATATTCCTCAAAACTCTCAGACCAGACACATTCCGATTCCCACCATCCCATGAACATACAGGCGTAGCTCGGTGCAAAGCAGCTGCCCATCGCAGTTCCGGACAGCTGCCTGTACCACTGCTTGCCATGTAGGAAGTAGTTGTTTTCCAGGCAGAACTGTAGCATCTCAAGCAACATGTTAGTATGGTTGTAAGTAGCTATGGGTCTGTCTCTGAAGAAATGTCTACAAGCTGTGATGCCTAGGTCATGCTGTATACAGGTGTACAGTGCAACTACATCAACCGTGGCCATGATGTAATCAGACTGCCATGGGATCTCTGACACCTTGGAAATAAAGTCCATACTGTCGCGGCAGTAAGAGGGTAAGCTACAGACATACGGAAATAAAAAGTGGTCTAAAAAGATAGATGCATTTTCAAGGAGACTGTCATTGGCTGAGATGATAGGCCTACCCGGGGCTTAGTACTGTGTTTATGAACTTTAGGTAACATGTAAAAACATGGGGCAACAGGCTTTTTGACAGTTAAAAACACAGATTCATCAAAGCTCAAAAGTCCATGGGTATGCCATTTGGAAATCATATCATGAAAGCAAGTTACAGTGGAAACATATTGGCTAAAATTGGCTTTGATATAGCTGCCAGAGAGATCAAGCTGTCTCTTAGCTTCTGCCATGTACTTCTTAATGTCCCATAGTACCACATTTCCTCTTTGTCTGATGGTTCTATTACAAAGGTGGTAGCTTGCTTCAGGGACTCCAGTGTCGCTCGTTGGCCAATGGTAAGATTAATCGCAACACCTTTGTTATCTCCAGCTCTCAATTTAAACAGATCATGCACCACTGCCTCGTGGAAAGAGTTAATATTGTCATGGGGGGTGTTGGGATTGAACCTGGACTTAGGTTTGAAATTACTGCGACTTCTCCTATTGGTTTCCAGAGCATCTAAAAGTTCTTGCTCAGAGGACCAATCCCTATCGCCAAGTTCCAATTCCCTTAAAGATGCCAGGCCATCAATGTCCCCCATGGATAGGAGATTTGAGGGCATGCTGAGTGTAGCGGGGTCACTGCCTATCAGTGTTCCATCTAGCATCCCCCTGGAACTTTTGAGAGTGTGAATTTTCAGGAGGTTTAATTTTCTGATAAACAAGAAAATATCAATCCTGGTGCGGGGGTAATCAAAATCATTCGTGGGGCAAAAGGAGGGACCTAGCTCCAACAGTGATTGTTCATCAGTGGTCAGAACATGGGAGGATAGATTAATAACTGTAAAGGTAGCCTCACCCATCATTTGTTCCTCTTGCTGAACCGGACTCCTTTCCCACGCGGTTTTTCGACTTCTTTCTCCTCCTCTGCCCCTCCGGATTTTCCTTTTGCGTTGTTTTCTTCTTTTTCTCTGTCTCTTGGTGGTTTCCGTCTTGGCCCCTGGCTCTGCCGTAAAAATGGTATTCCTCCAGTGTGGTAAAGGGAGCGGGCCCACTCCCTGACGCCGATGGTCTCTCGTCCGGGTCTGAGATATCCAAGCTGGATTCTGAAGTCATCACCTCTTGTTGTCTAAGAGCATGTGTGCGTCTAAACTCTTTTCTCGCTTCATCATACTTTCTGCCAAAAGTCAGGATGCGACTGGCGGCATAATCAATTTTGTCTCTCGTGAATTTCCATTTCTTTTTTGTCTTGATTTCATCCTCATATTTGGTAAGTCTTCTCTCCATCTCCTTGTTGAAACCCTGTATTTCCTCCTGTTGTGGATGTTTGTCAAGAATGTCCTGCAGAATCTTTAAATCCACTGTCACTTGTTCTAGTTCCATGGCAGCGTATTTAAGGAGCAAGCCCAGCATCTGTTTGCAAGTAGAGGACATCAGAGCTGACCATTCCTCCAGGAGCCTGGGATGTGGGTCCTGATATGTAGGTGTAATAAGGATGCGTAGCCCTAGTGGGATTCTCCCCACCTCTATGTAGTTATCTAGTGAAATCACTTCCCAGCTATGATTGATTTTTCTTTTTCCAGAGCTTTTCGTATGACCCCAGCATTTGTTTCAGGGTTTTATTTTCATTCTTATTTCCTGCCAAGTCCTCATTAGCATTGCTCCCTCTCCCTGCCTCCTCCTCATTGAAGAGGTCTTTAGCGATGCCCAGTCGCTTCCGTATCGCCTTACACATGGCAAAGAGTTCCCTTTCTGACGGCACCCAGTGTCACAGAAAGTCAGTTACGCTTCCTGGATGGTGCGAGAAAGAACACTGAAATGTTGTTATCCCCAAATGTCACTGACGTGCTGGTTCAACGAACCGAGGACATAAACCTGCCGCCACAGACGCATGAACGATGCCACACTGCGAGCGGGACCCCTGCCTTGTATGTCAATGTCCGTTGTTCTTGGATGCGCTCCCCTGGCATGCTGCGAGCCGCCGCTCGTCTCCAACAAGGAAACGTGCAACTGTAGCAGCTGTGCCGGAGAAGCGGACTGTTAGAGCCAGATCAGGGTTAGTTCTTCAAAGGTGGCGGGAATCGGGCATCGGATACCTCCGCATAAAGACTTTCTGCATTACATCCGATTACATCCACCATTCGAGGCCGGTGCTGGGCTGACGGCCGCAGAACCCATCCAGTATGCTGAAAACTCCTGTTGACGCCGCCGCGCTGCAAGAATGGTCCGCACTCCAGGTTAGTACAATGAAAGTTTATTCACTGACGCGTTTCGACCGAGAGGTCTTTGTCAAAGCTGGGGAAAAACACACTCACAGTATATTTGTTACATCACAGGGAGACACTGTTGCATTATTCATAGACATAAGCAAAAGACTTGGGCATTTAAGAAAATGCCATCTCATCAGTCCTGGGAAAATAGACTACATTAGTCCAACCAAAAACAACAGACATAAAAATAAAATAAAATAAAATATTTTTTACGTTGCATCCCAGAAAAATTAAATAAAGAGTGCCTCACCCAAATAAAGCAAAAATAGTAGATATCCGAGAAACAGTATCTACAAGGGGGTGCACAATCAAACATACGGGTATATATATATATATATATATATATATATATATAAATATATATATATATTCACTGAAAAACCATAGGTTTCAGGGACGTTATAGTTAGTTGGACATTTTACTTGTACAAAACCAGAGAAATTCGGCCGTTATAGTTAGTTGAGCTAACTATAACTCGCGCCCTCGCAATGCACTGCTGATGACGTCACATATTACATCATTCATGACATGGTCAGTGACATCACTGATGACATCTCAAATGACATCACTGATGCCATCACTGATGACATCATCCAGTGAATGTGTGTTTCTGTAAAGTTTAAATATGTTTTATATATATATATATGTCAAGGTGTATTGAAGAATGAGTGGGTGTATAAGTGTCTGAATGGATGATTTAGTAGGTGCGTGACTGACTGTATAAGTGAGTGATTAATTGTGTCTTACTGAATGCATGGGTTAGTGACTAAACTGTGTTAATGTCTGTATTAGTCTGTCAGTTGGTGTGTAAGAGGCTGCATGGGATGGAGAGTAGCTACATGAGTGTCTATATGGGTTATTGATTGGTTGTCTGAGTATCTGTATGGGTGCCCGAGTGTCTGTGTGGGTGGGTGGGGGGTGTGTGACTCTGTGCATAGATGTGTGAGTGGGTAATTCACTGGGTGTATGGGATCAAGAGTGCATCTGTGAAGGGCTGTAGGGGTAGGTGAATGTGTGTATGGGTGTGTTGGTGAGTGAATGTCTCAGTAGTACATGTGTGAGTAACTATATATGTGAAAGGCAGTATATGTGAGTGTTGGGGTATATAAATCACTATATGTGAGAGTGGATGATTGTGAGAGTGGCTGTATGGATTAGTGTGTGCTTGTATCAGTGATTGTATAAGAGAGTAAGTATGTGTAAGTATCTGTATGAATAAGTGAGGTGGTGTGTGTATAACTGTAGAGGTGAGTGAATGGAGTGTGATTGATCCTTTGCATGATTGACTAGGTGTGTGAGTAACTCTATGGATGAGTGGCGATGTGTGAGTGTCTGTATAGGTGTATGAGTGCAAATGATAGTGCTGTATTGATAAGTGACTGCATGTATGAGTGACTGTATGGGTGAATGAGTGGACGTGTGTGTAGGCCTAGGAATCAGTGAATGGGTATGTAGTAATTGGTATTGGTGTGTCTATGGTTTCGAGAATGGTAGTCTGTATTTTAGAGTGGGTGTATCAAAGTTTATATTAGGGTGTGAGGAGGTGCATCAGATTATCACGTGGATGATGTCATCAGTGATGTCATGAGTGATGTCATTTGAGATGTCATCAGTGATGTCACTGACCATGTCATGAGTGATGTAATAGGTCATCAGCAGTGCATTGCGGACGCGCGAGTTATAGTTAGCTCAACTAACTATAACGGCCGAATTTCTCTGGTTTTGTACGAGTGAAATGTCCAACTAACTATAACGTCCCTGAAACCTATGGTTTTTTCAGTGAATTTCTATGGTTTTGTAAATGCTAATTTCTAACTATAACGTCCCTGAAACCTATGGTTTTTTCAGTGAATTTCAAAGGTTTTTTAAATGCTAAGTTCTAACTATTCCTACAGAGGTAGGACATGTGCAGAAAGAGGAAGAAACATGCAGAAAGAAGCAAAAGAAATGCAGAAAGACACAACAGAAGTCCAGAAAGACGAAGAAAGGTGCAGAAAGAAGCAAGAGATATGCACAAAGAACCAACAGAGGTGCAGAAAGAGGCCTTGTTGCAAAGTCATCCTGTGTCCACAACGTTTTGCTAACTGGTACTGATGGTAACTGACTCTGACTAACCAGGAGCCACTGCTATCCTGAAAGACACTTAGAATACAGTGAAAACACCTACATACACTAGGGTACACTATGGGTTGGGGTACCCCTGTGATTGGCATAACCTCCCCTGTAAGGCCCTAGTACATAATAGGGCAGGGGGATTAAAACTACCTCTAAGTCAGAGGTGCAGAAAGAGGCAAGAGAAGTGCAGAAAGAAGCAACAGAGGTGCCGAAAGAGGCAACAGAGGTGCAGAAAGAGGCAAGAGAATTGCTGAAAGAAGCAACAGAGGTGTAGAAAGAAGCAAGAGCAGTGCAGAAAGAAGCAAGAGAAGTGCAGAAAGAAGCAAAAGAGGTGGAGAAATAGGGAAGAGGGTGCAGAAAGAGGCAAGAGGGATACAGAAATTTGCAAAAGAGGTGCAGAAACAAGCAAGAGAAGTGCAGAAAGAGGCAAGAGAATTGCTGAAAGAAGCAACAGAGGTGTAGAAAGAAGCAAGAGAAGTGCAGAAAGAGGCAAGTGAGGTGCAGAAAGAAGCAAGAGCAGTACAGAATAAACCAACAGAAGTGCAAAAAGAGGCAAGAGGGTTGCAAAAAGAAGGAAGAGAAGTGCAGAAAGAGGCAAGAGAATTGCTGAAAGAAGCAACAGAGGAGTAGAAAGAAGCAAGAGAAGTGCAGAAAGAGAGAAGTGAGGTGCAGAAAGAAGCAAGAGCAGTGCAGAAAGAACCAACAGAGGTGCAAAAAGAGGCAAGAGAGGTACAGAAACAGGCAAGAAAGGTGCAGAAAAAGGGTACAGGGGTGCAGAAAGAGGCAAGAGGGATACAGAAATTTGCAACAGAGGTACAGAAAGAAGCAAGAGCAGTGCAGAAAGAAGCAAGAGAAGTGCAGAAAGAAGCAAAAGAGGTGGAGAAATAGGGAAGAGGGTGCACTGCCATGCGGGGTCGCTCAGGGCTCATCATTGAGCCCTACGCTTTTTAACATTTACGTGGCTGAATTGGCACCACTGATTAGGAGTTTTAATTTGATCCCTACCTCCTACGCCGATGATACCCAGTTGGTAATCTCGACAATAGATAAGGATATTAATCATTCTCTAAAATTCACGATTGTATGATTAAGTTAAGTAGCTGGATGAGCAATCACTGCTTGAAATTGAATTCAAGCAAGATGGAAGTGATCATGTTTGGTAATCTCTTTCCACCTTGGTCCCCTGAGTGGTGGCCAGACAATCTCGGCCCCCCACCTTCACCTGTAATTAAAGCTAAAAATCTTGGAGTTATTATAGACGACAAACTGAGCCTGAAACACCAAGTGTCCACAGTGGTGTCTTCCGCATACTTCATGATTAAAACCTTAAGAAAAATACTTCCTTTTATTCCTAAAAAATCTAGAAAGACAGTTGTGACCTCTCTAGTCTTATCAAAACTTGACTATTGCAATGGCCTTTATATTAATATTAAATCCTCTCTCCTTAGAAAGTTGCAAACGGTACAAAATGCTGCAGCAAGACTCATATTGGAGATCCCCAAGTATCAGTCAGTTGGAAAAGGGATTCAGGACCTGCATTGGCTGCCAGTCGGTCAGCGGGTAAAATTTAAGGCGCTTTGTATCGCTCACAAGGCCCTTCACAAAGAAGGTCCGAAATTTTTATGGGACCTTTTCAGGTGGTATTCCCCCAATAGATCTTTACGATCGGCAAATTTAAATTTGATGCCTACTGTCAGAATTAAAAACGAACTGGGGTGGGAGGAGTTTTAGTTACAATACCATAAAGGAATGGAACTCCCTCCCATTTTATCTTAGGAACATTCCCTCCCTCCTGGAGTTCAGAAAGCAACTAAAGACATGGCTCTTTTAGGATCAGTGGTTTGTAACATAATATGGAGACCGGAAGCGCCAAGACACCTAAGGGTATATGTGCGCTATACAAGTCATAATAACATAACATAACAGAAAGAGGCAAGAGGGATACAGAAATTAGCAAAAGAGGTGCAGAAACAAGCAAGAGAAGTGCAGAAAGAGGCAAGAGAATTGCTGAAAGAAGCAACAGAGGAGTAGAAAGAAGCAAGAGAAGTGCAGAAAGAGACAAGTGAGGTGCAGAAAGAAGCAAGAGCAGTGCAGAAAGAATCAAGAGAAGTGCAGAAAGAAGCAAAAGAGGTGGAGAAATAGGGAAGAGGATGCAGAAAGAGGCAAGAGGGATACAGAAATTTACAAAAGAGGTGCAGAAACAAGCAAGAGAAGTGCAGAAAGAGGCAAGAGAATTGCTGAAAGAAGCAACAGAGGTGTAGAAAGAAGCAAGAGAAGTGCAGAAAGAGGCAAGTGAGGTACAGAAAGAAGCAAGAGCAGTGCAGAATGAACCAACAGAGGTGCAAAAAGAGGCAAGAGGGGTACAAAAAAAAGGAAGAGAAGTGCAGAAAGAGGCAAGAGAATTGCTGAAAGAAGCAACAGAGGAGTAGAAAGAAGCAAGAGAAGTGCAGAAAGAGACAAGTGAGGTGCAGAAAGAAGCAAGAGCAGTGCAGAAAGAACCAACAGAGGTGCAAAAAGAGGCAAGAGAGGTGCAGAAACAGGCAAGAAAGGTGTAGAAAGAGGGTACAGGGGTGCAGAAAGAGGCAAGAGGGATACAGAAATTTGCAACAGAGGTGCAGAAACAAGCAAGAGCAGTGCAGAAAGAAGCAAAAGAAGTGCAGAAAGAAGCAAAAGAGGGTGCCGAAAGAGGCAAGAGGGATACAGAAATTTGCAAAAGAGGTGCAGAAACAAGCAAGAGAAGTGCAGAAAGAGGCAAGAGAATTGCTGAAAGAAGCAACGGATGTGTAGAAAGAAGCAAGAGAAGTGCAAAAAGAGGCACGTGAGGTGCAGAAAGAAGCAAGAGCAGTGCAGAATGAACCAACAGGTGCAAAAAGAGGCAAGAGGGGTGCAAAAAGAAGGAAGATAAGTGCAGAAAGAGGCAAGAGAATTGCTGAAAGAAGCAACAGAGGAGTAGAAGGAAGCAAGAGAAGTGCAGAAAGAGACAAGTAAGGTGCAGAAAGAAGTAAGAGCAGTGCAGAAAGAACCAACAGAGGTGCAAAAAGAGGCAAGAGAGGTACAGAAACAGGCAAGAAAGGTGCAGAAAGAGGGTACAGGGGTGCAGAAAGAGGCAAGAGAATTGCTGAAAGAAGCAACAGAGGTGTAGAAAGAAGCAAGAGAAGTGCAGAAAGAGGCAAGTGAGGTGCAGAAAGAAGCAAGAGCAGTGAAGAAAGAACCAACAGAGGTGCAAAAAGAGGCAAGAGAGGTGCAAAAAGAAGCAAAAGAGGTAGAGAAATAGGGAAGAGGGTGCAGAAAGAAGCAAGAGGGATACAGAAATTTGCAAAAGAGGTGCAGAAACAAGCAAGAGAAGTGCAAAAAGAGGCAAGAGAATTGCTAAAAGAAGCAACAGAGGTGTAGAAAGAAGCAAGAGAAGTGCAGAAAGAGGCAAGTGAGGTGCAGAAAGAAGCAAGAACAGTGCAGAATAAACCAACAGAGGTGCAAAAAGAGGCAAGAGGGGTGCAAAAAGAAGGAAGAGAAGTGCAGAAACAGGCAAGAGAAGTGCAGAAAGAAGCAAGAGAGGTGCAGAAACAGGCAAGAGAAGTGCAGAAAGAGTCAAGAGAATTGCTGAAAGAAGCAACAGAGGTGTAGAAAGAAGCAAGAGAAGTGCAGAAAGAGGGATGTGAGATGCAGAAACAGGCAAGAAAGGTACAGAAAGAGGGAAGACGAATGCAGAAAGAGGCAACAGGGGGGCAGAAAAAAGCAAGACAGGTGTAGAAAGAAGCATGGGAAGTGCAGAATGAAGCAACAGGGGTGCAGAAAGAGGCAAGAGAAGTGCAGAAAGAAGCAACAGAGGTGCAGAAGGAAGCAACAGAACAGCAGAAAGAGACAAGAGAGTTGCGGAAACAGGCAAAAGAGGTACAGAAAGATGTAACAGAGGTGCAGACAGAGGCAAGAGAGGTGCAAAACTGTTAAAAGGGTGCAGAAAGAGGCAAGAGGGGTGCAGAAATTTGCAAGAGAGGTGCAGAAAGAAGCAAGAGCAGTGCAAAAGAACCAACAGAGGTGCAAAAAGAGGCAAGTGAGGTGCAGAAGGAGGCAAGAGAACTGCATAAAGATGCAAGAGAGTTGCTGAAACAGGCAAAAGTGGTGCAGAAAGAGGAAACAGGTGGACAGACTGAAGCAAGAGAGGTGTAGAAAGAGGCAATAGGGGTGCAGAAAGAGGCAAGTGAGGTGCAGAAAGAAGCAAGATAAGTGCAGAAAGAAGCAACAGAAGTGCAGAAAGAGGGAAGAGGGGTGGAGAGAGAGGCAAGAGGGGTACAGAAAGAAGCAAGTCAGGTGCAGAAAGAAACAAAAGAAGTGCAGAAAGAAGGAACAGAGGTGCAGAAAGAGGCAAAAAAGGTACAGAAAGACATAAAAGGGGTACCGAAAAAGGCAAGAGAGGTGCAGAAAGAGGGAATAAAGTTGCAGAAAGAGGCAAGAGGGTACAGAAAGAAGCAAATGAGGTGCAGAAAGAGGCAACAGACATGCAGAAAGAGGCAAGAGCGATGCTGAACGTAGAAGAGATTTGCAGAAAGAGGCAAGAGAAGTGCAGAAAAAGAAAGAAATGTGCAGAAAGAAGCAACAGAAATGCAGAAAGAGGCAAGAGAGGCGCAGAAGGAAGCAAGAGTGGCTTGCACCCCATTAGTACCAATTTAACACCCACATTCAGCAATAAGTAGCAGGTGACCATTCTAGGTTTGCAAAGGGCCTTCCAACACGCTGTAACACTTGTCGCTGCATTTTTGGTAACGTTTGAGCCGTTGGAGCTAGAAACAAGGCTTTTTTTGTTCAAATCTACAGATTAGGGAGCAGATGATGAATTATGTGTCTAATGCGGAAAATGTATATTTGTGCGAAAGTCGGTGCAGCCAAACAGTCGCATAATTCCAGTGGCCCTGCTCATACCTCTGACTAGGTCCAGAAGTGCTCCTCAGTGATTCCTTCTTTTTTTTGTATCATTGAGTTCATAGTTGAGCTTCTATGGAAATGAGGAAGACTAAACCTGACATTACCACTCCACAACACAGACTACCATACCATATAATTACTCTCCATAACACATAATCCCACTCTACATAATTCCTATAAAATAAATACCACATACTTTCAATCCACATAATTTCACTGCACAATTTACCACATAATTCCACTACACACAACATACATCCACTCCGAAAAACATTAAAAAGCTTTTACATTTACATTGCCAATAGCTCTAACTCTCGCAAATGCGAAACCTATAACATTGCAAACACTTCTTTAACTAGTAGTCGCGTTTGCAGAGTGGTGGAGAAAGGGTGCTGGGCCTCCGACCAGCGCTCAGGAATTCCGCTGCGTAGGACTTACAGGAGGTACCAGGAGGGCTTCTTGGACCCCAAAGTCCCTCAGGAGTAAATTGGACTTCTTCCCCCATCCCGTAGTCTGCCAGGACACACGTTTGCAGCGTGGTGGAGAAAGGACGGCATGGCCTCCGAAGACGTCTTAGCAATCCCACTCTGCGGGACTTACTGGAGGTAACAAGAGGGGTAGTTGGCCCCCAAGGACATCCTTGGGGGCCAACTACCCCTCCTATTACCTCCAGTAAATCCCACACAGCAGGATTGCTAAGTTCTCAGAGCAGGCCACGCCCCCTTTGCCCACCACTCTACAAACGCACTCCCTGGTGCGCTCTTGGATGGGGATTGAAGTCCCCTTCACTGCTAGGGGTCCTTTAGGGGCCAACTAGCCTACCTCTTACCTCCAGTAAGCCCCACACAGTGGGATTGGTGAGAGGTGGACAAAGGCCACGCCCCCTTTCTCCACCACTCTGCAAACGCGCCCCCTGGCACGTTCTAAGTTGGGGGATTAAGTCCCCTTGAATACTGAGGGTCCCTGGGGGCCAACTAGCCCACCAGGTACCTCCAGTAAGCGCCACACAGCTGGATTGCAGAGAGGTGGTCCGAGGCTACGCCCCCTTTTTACACCACTCTGCAAACGCACCTCTTGGCGCACTGCTGCTCGGGGTATGAAGTCCACTTGTGTCCTGAAGTCCTCAGGACACAAGAGGACCTCATCGCCAAGAGGCGCGTTTGAGGAGTGGTGCAAAAGCAATCCTGCTTTGCTTGATTGAAGCGAGAGCAGGTTTACCTGCTCTCGCTTCAATCAAGCAAACCAGAGTTTGCTGTGGCAGGGCGGAAGCCGTGCTCCCGCCCTGCCATAGCAAACAGCAACGTCCCGGGGGTGGGCACCCCGGGACATTGCAGGAGCCGGCCCTGGGAGGTGGCGGTCCCCAGGGCCATCAAGGGCTCCAGGAGGGGGGCCACAAGGCCCCCCTCCTTCATTTGTAAAGCCTCGGGGAGGTGGTGGTCCCCAGGGCCTGGGGGTCCGTAACGGACCCCTGAATTTAAATATAGAGTTCCCCGGGGAGGTGACAGTCCCTGGGGCATGTGGGGGGGCTCAAGCCCCCCACACACATATTTTTATTAAAAAAACAGAGCCCCGGGGAGGTGGCGGTCCCCGGGGCTGTGGTGAGGCCGCGTGCCCCCGCGTTTAATTGCAAAGCCCCGGGGAGGTGGTGGTCCCCGGGGTGTGTGGGGGGGCTCCAGCCCCCACACACATTTTATTTTAAAAAATATGAGAGTCCCAGGGAGGTGGCGGTCCCCGGGGCTGCGGGGGGCCGTGAGCCCCCCTCGCATTTAATAAACTAAGCCCCAGGGAGGTGGCTGTCCCCGGGGCTTAAGAATAACAATTTTCTCAGCCTGATTCGTGACCCCAGCGCGAATTCAGCCCATTTATTTTTTAAAAAAATGCTTTTTTTGGCCCTGGGGGCTTTGGGGCCCTGGGGGTCAGGGTGTGTGTGTACCCTGCCCCCTTTTCTTATTTTTCACCTTTTTATTTACTCTTTTCTTGTGACTCGGTTACCGAGTCACAAGATGGCTGCCAACACTTCCTGGTTTGGAGTGTTGGCAGTCAATCAGAGTGAAGCTCGTACCCGGGAGGGTTCGCGAACCCTCCTCGGTGCTCAAATATCGAAACTTTTCTTTTTCTAATTTCTCCGGAACTACTGAACAGATTTACACCATTTAAAAAAAGGGCTCTTTCTGCACCAAGATCTACCTTTTTGCCAAATTTGGTGTTATTCCGTTCAGCAGTTCGGGCTGTAGCTTTGTCTAAAGTTTCCTATGGAAATTAACATGGAGAAAATGCGTTTTGGGACCCCCCTTTTTTCTCGGCCCCCGCTTGACGAATCACCCCGAAACTTTCAAGACAGGAGCTGACCGGAGCGCCCCATTAGTTTTGAAACTTTCACGAAGATTCGTCAAACGGCGCCAAAGATATTGGCAAAAGAAAAAATGCTTTTTGAATAGAAACAAGGTCCTAACTATAACTACCTACTGGCGACTTCAATATATATATATATATATATATATATATATATATATATATATATATATATATATATATATATATATATTCACTGAAAAAACCATAGGTTTCAGGGGCGTTATAGTTAGTTGGACATTTCACTCGTACAAAACCATAGAAATTCCCCCGTTATAGTTAGTTCAGCTAACTATAACTCGCGCGCCCGCAACGCACTGCTGATGACGTCACATATTACATCACTCATGACATGGTCAGTGACTTCACTCATGACATCACTGATGACATCTCAATTGACATCACTGATGACATCACTGATGACATCATCCTTGTGATAGAGTGGCAGACCTCCTCTCACCCTAATAAAACCTTTGATACACACACTCAAAAATACAAACTAACATTTTCAAAACAATGGACATACCAATACCAGTTACAACACACCTATTCAGTAATTCCAAGATCTACACACACATCCACTCATTCACCAACAGTCCCTATACAGTCACTCATACATGTACTCACTCATCATATGTACTCATACACCTATACATCCTGTTACACACCGCCACTCATCCATAGAGTTACTTACACACATAGTCACACATGCAAACAAAGTATCAAACATCCATTTACTTGCATATACAGTTATACACACACTACCACACTTACTTCTACAGAAACTTACACATACTTACTCTCTTAAACAATCACTTATAGAAACACCTACTTATTTGTACAGGAACTCGTCCAATCTCTCACTCTCACATATACTCACTTATATACACCAATACTCACATATACTAGTTTAAAACATATGTAGTTACTCATAAAGACACTATTGAGACAGTCATTCACTCACTAACACACCCATACACATACTCATCCACCTATACAGTCCTGCACACATGCTGTCTTCAACACATACAAACAGTGAGTCACTCATTCATGCATCTATGCACTAAGTAATACCCCCCACCGAACCATACAGACACTCAGACACTCATACTGATACTCAAAAACCAACTAATAACCCATATAGACACTCATGTAGCTACTCACCAACCCATGCAGCCACTTATACACAAAGTGAGAGACTGATACAGATATTTTCATATTTAAACATTACTCACTAACCCATGTATTCACTAAGATACACTTAGTCAGTTATACAATCAATTTTACAAAACAAATCATCCATTTAGACACTTATATACCCATTTATTCTTCCATCGACCTTGAGATATACATATATAAAACATATTTAATTTTCAGAAAAACACACATTCACTGGATGATGTCATCAGTGATGTCATTTGAGATGTCATCAGTGATGTCATGAGTGATGTCATGAGTGATGTCACTGACCATGTCATGAGTGATGTAATATGTGACGTCATCAGCAGTGCATTGCGGGCGCATGCGAGTTATAGTTAGCTGAACTAACTATAACGGGGGAATTTCTATGGTTTTGTACGAGTGAAATGTCCAACTAACTATAACGCCCCTGAAACCTATGGTTTTTTCAGTGAATTTCTAAGGTTTTTTAAATGCTAATTTCTAACTATAACGTGCCTGAAACCTATGGTTTTTTCAGTGAATTTCTAAGGTTTTTTAAATGCTAATTTCTAACTATAATGTGCCTGAAACCTATGGTTTTTTCAGTGAATATATATATATTTATTATACTATGTATACATGTGAAAATGTCTCGGTCCCCTGTTTGCCTCGGTGGCACGGAAAAAATGGGTGGAACTGACGTCAGCACGCCGACGAGGTTCTCTTATGGCTCCGATGACGTCATACGGTGTCGCGAGCGGAGCCGTGCTATTATGACGTCCTCGTTGACGTGGGAGAGCTAGGAAAGAATTTCCGTGGAATGCTGGTGCAAGGGATATTCACCTAAGTGTTCAGGCTAGTCCTTTGGGAGCAACTGTTTATGTTGCCACTCCAGAAACCGAAACCAGTGATCCGAGGGCAGAGGCCCTGCAGATGTCACACGAGGTGGGGTGCCCAGTCGTGTGCACCGGCGGGGCAGCGAAGTGACAAGCACCACAACCCACAAAAAAGGTAACGAGGGCACTGAATAACACAGGATCTTCTCTTTGTATCTGGCAGGAACAACGAAGTTAAAATGCCCTAGTACCAAAATGTAGAATTAGTGCTACAACGGTCTTCAAGAGGACCTGCGATGCCGCTTCTGCCTCCCGTACCCTGGAGGTGGCACATGGGTCACGCGGTACGGTCATACTGCGGTGGGACGCACACTCGTTGACCTCTCATGGCACTGCTCCACACTTCAGGGAGGACGCTTTCCATTAGCTATGTTTTCTGATGACATGTTGCGCCGGCCCCGTCCAACAACAGAACTCCTTTAGATCCAAACAGACTCTTCCACTCTCTCACCGGAAGTGAAACCAGGCCACGCGGACACTTTCACAATACAACAGCCGGGAATGCACTTTTCGGTAAAAAACACATTCCTTCCTCCTAATTAATCAAATAAACGTCTCACTGAAGAACAGGGCCCAGCTTCGATCGGTAAACAGCCGTTACAACGACTTTTTTACTTTGCGATACCATTACAACGCATGCATTACCACGCATGCGTTGTACATCACGAAGTCATTACTACGCATTTTTAGAACGCATGGTCATTTACCACGCATGCCTTTACAACGAATTTTGTTGTAAAGGTATGTATGGTAAATGACCATGCGTTCTAAAAACATGTAGATCGATCCATGTCGTTGTAAGGAAACAGAGGCTGTTCCGTTTCCTCACAACGACGTGCACCGCCCCTCAGAGACGACGTGAAGCAGGAACCACGAGGAGAGAGGAACCACGAGGAGTGAGAGGTAAGGGGGATTGGGCATGGGGTGGGGGTTTCTTTTCTAGGGTTTAGGGTAGTGCAGTGGTGTTTGGGTAGTGTAGGGGGTCGTGCTGGGGGTAGTGTTTTAGGGTTTAGGGTAGTGCAGTAGTGTAGGGGGTCATGCTGGGGGTAGTGTTTTAGGCTTTAGGGTAGTGCAGTGGTGTATGGGTAGTGTAGGGGTCATGCTGGGTTAGTGTTTTAGGGTTTAGGGTAGTGCAGTGGTGTTTGAGTAGTGTAGGGGGTCATGCTGGTGGTAGTGTTTTAGGTTTAGGTAGTGCAGTGGTGTTTGTGTAGTGTAGGGGGTCATGCTGGGGGTAGTGTTTTATGGTTTAGGGTAGTGCAGTGGTGTTTGGGTAGTGTAGGGGGTCGTGCTGGGGGTAGATTTAGGGTTTAGGGTAGTGCAGTGGTGTTTGGGTAGTGTAGGGAGTCGTGCTGGGGGTAGTGTTTTAGGGTTTAGGGTAGTGCAGTGGTGTTTGTGTAGTGTAGGGGTTGTGCTGGGGGTAGTGTTTTAGGGTTTATGTTAGTGCAGTGGTGTTTGAGTAGTGTAGGGGGTAGTGCTGGGGTAGTGTTTTAGGGTTTAGGGTAGTGCAGTGGTGTTTGTGTAGTGTAGGGGGTAGTGCTGGGGGTAGTGTTTTAAGGTTTAGGGTAGTGCAGTGGTGTTTGGGTAGTGTAGGGGTTCATGCTGGGGGTAGTGTTTTAGGGTTTAGGGTATGGCAGTGGTGTTTGGGTAGTGTAGGGGTCGTGCTGGGGGTCGATTTAGGGTTTAGGGTAGTGCAGTGGTGTTTGTGTTGTGAGGGGGTCGTGCTGGGGGTAGTGTTTTAGGGTTTAGAGTAATGCAGTGGTGTTTGTATAGTGTAGGGGGTTTAGGGTAGTGCAGTGGTGTTTGTGTAGTGTAGGGGGTCATGCTGGGGGTTGTGTTTTAGGGTTTAGGGTAGGGCAGTGGTGTTTGTGTAGTTTAGGGGGTAGTGTTTTAGGGTTTAGGGTAGTGCAGTGGTGTTTGTGTAGTGTAGGGGATCATGCTGTGGGTAGTGTTTTAGGGTTTAGGGTAGTGCAGTTGTGTTTGTGTAGTGTACGGGGTCGTGTTTTAGGGTATAGGGTAGTGCAGTGGTGTTTGGGTAGTGTAGGGGGTCATGCTGGGGTTAGTGTTTTAGGGTTTAGGGTAGTGCAGTGGTGTTTGGGTAGTGTAGGGGGTCGTGCTGGGGGTAGTGTTTTAGGGTTTAGGGTAGTGCAGTGGTGTTTGTGTAGTGTGGGAGGTCATGCTGGGGGTAGATTTAGGGTTTAGTGTAGTGCAGTGGTGTTTAGGTAGTGTAGGGAGTCGTGCTGGGGGTAGTGTTTTAGGGTTTAGGGTAGTCCAGTGGTGTTTGTGTAGTGTAGGGAGTCGTGCTGGGGGTAGTGTTTTAGGGTTTAGGGTGGTGCAGTGGTGTTTGGGTAGTGTAGGGGGTCGTGCTGGGGTAGTGTTTTAGGGTTTAGGGTAGTGCAGTGGTGTTTGTGTAGTGTAGGGGGTCATGCTGGGGTAGTGTTTTAGGGTTTAGGGTAGTGCAATGGTGTTTGTGTAGTGTAGGGGGTAGTGTTTTAGGGTTTAGGGTAGTGCAGTGGTGTTTGTGTACTGTAGGGGGTCGTGCTGGGTTCTAGTGTTTTAGGGTTTAGGGTAGTGCAGTGGTATTTGTGTAGTGTAGGGGATAGATTTAGGGTTTAGGGTAGTGCAGTGGTGTTTGGGTAGTGTAGGGGGTCGTGCTGGGGGTAGTGTTTTTGAGTTTAGGGTAGTGCAGTTGTGTTTGGGTAGTGAAGGGGGTCGTGCTGGGGGTAGTGTTTTAGGGTTTAGGGCAGTGCAGTGGTGTTTGGGTAGTGTAGGGGACAACCAACATGAATTTGTCCTTGTGTGATGTAACCAATGCTCATGTAAAGCACTCCAATACCTGACCAGTCTGCACTATATAAAACTGCAAAAAAACAAAAAATAAAAAGTGTTTTGCACACTTCTGTCATTGGGCTATACGTGGGCTACCTCTGGGTGATATTTGTGCTACATTTGGGCTCTTTTTTCTCTGGTGGCCATCTTGGGAGACTTATTTGTTATGAAGTTTCCTAATTTCCTCATTTACTACAGTCTCCTCAGTAGGAAATGCTTTCAGTTTTTTACTTTGATTCCATCAAGAAGGCATTCAGATGTGTCACACATTTGCCATAAATTCAGAATGTTAGCACTCTAGTTGTTCATTAGATCACTGTAGTAAAGCTACTGCTCACCAAGGAGTTAACTGGAAGTCTACTGCTGGTATTGAAAGTGATTGTTTCAGTCTGCATGTCAGAATTTTCTAATGAAATAGAAGAGGATTTGAGATCTCACTTAAAACATGCCCTAAATTTTCTTTTTGCAGCACTAACCATAATTTCTATGGCAAAATGAACCCCCTCATTTTGTTCCTTTTTAAATTAAATGTTTTAAGTGTTACCAGTTTATTCCAATCAAGATGGCTTCAGGTGTGCCATACTTTTGTCATAAGTAAGGCTGTTAGCACTCTAGTTGTTCTTCAGAACACTCTGGGAAGCTGCAGTAGAACACAAAGGCATCAACTGACAGGCTGCTCCTGTTGAAATATAACAGGAAGATATTTGAGATCTCACTTAAAACATGTCCTAATTTTTCTTTCTACAGCACTAACCATAATTTCTATGGCAAAATGAACCCCTCATTTTGTTCCTTTTTAAATTAAATGTTTTAAGTGTTACCAGTTTATTCCAATCAAGATGGCTTCAGGTGTGCCATACTTTTGTCATAAGTAAGGCTGTTAGCACTCTAGTTGTTCTTTAGAACACTCTGGGAAGCTGCAGTAGAACACAAAGGCATCAACTGACAGGCTGCTCCTGTTGAAATATAACAGGAAGATATTTGAGATCTCACTTAAAACATGTCCTAATTTTTCTTTCTACAGCACTAACCATAATTTCTATGGCAAAATGAACCCCCTCATTTTGTTCCTTTTTACATTAAATGTTTTAAGTGTTACCAGTTTATTCCAATCAAGATGGCTTCAGGTGTGCCATACTTTTGTCATAAGTAAGACTGTTAGCGCTCTAGTTGTTCTTTAGAACACTCTGGGAAGCTGCAGTAGAACACAAAGGCATCAACTGACAGGCTGCTCCTGTTGAAATATAACAGGAAGATATTTGAGATCACACTTGAAACATGTCCTAATTTTTCTTTCTACAGCACTAACCATAATTTCTATGACAAAATGAACCCCATCATTTTGTTCCTTTTTAAATTAAATGTTTTAAGTGTTACCAGTTTATTCCAATCAAGATGGCTTCAGGTGTGCCATACTTTTGTCATAAGTAAGGCTGTTAGCACTCTAGTTGTTCTTTAGAACACTCTGGGAAGCTGCAGTAGAACACAAAGGAATCAACTGACAGTCTCTGCCATTGTTGGATGTACATGTTTTACTGAGAATGTCAGACTTCATTCTCACATGACTGAGAAAGATAATGTGAATTTACAGAAAATATGCTCTCATTTTAGCTTCTGGAGCACCTTCCAAAACTGTATGGGACAAGCATGTGAAAATAGTTTTCTCTCAAACATGATTCATGATATCCCAGCAGAAGGTTTTTCACAGGGTAAAATCACCTTAGAACACACCACAATTCCTGAAATTAGTATGGTACCATCAACAAATGAATTCTAATGTAACTAAAGTCTGTTATCACACTTTATAGTTCTCCTTTTGGTAACCCTCAAAATCTTCGATTCACTACAATGCATTTCAATGGGGTACTATCATTTATATTGGTCCCAAGATGGCTGCCAGCAATTCCAGGATGAAGTGCTGACAGCCAATCAGATCTCACGATGACATGTGTGGTTAGGCTCCGCCCAGATATATATGTGTTTTTACTTTTGATTTTCTCAGCAACTACTGAACGGATTTACACCATTTAACAAAAAGGGTTCTTTCTGAACCAAGAACTACCTCTTTGCCAAATTTGGTGTAATTCCGTTCAGCAGTTCGGGCTGTAGCCTTGCATAAAGTTTCCTATGGGAAATTGATTTTTTGACTCTTATTTTTTAATTTCTCCGCAACTACTGAACGGATTTACACCATTTAACAAAAAGGGTTCTTTCTGAACCAAGAACTACCTCTTTGCCAAATTTTGTGTAATTCCGTTCAGCAGTTCGGGCTGTAGCCGTGGCTAAAGTTTCCTATGGGAAAATGAATGGGGAAAACACGTTTTGGGACCCCCCTTTTTTCTCGGCCCCCGCTTGACGAATCACCCCGAAACTTTTAGGGTAGGAGCGGACCGGAGCGGGCCATAAAGTTTGAAACTTTCGCGAAGATTCCTCAACCGACGCAAGAGTTATTTCAAATAGAATGTTGCGGATTTCCTATGGAAAATAGGTCCTAACTATAACTATCTACTGGCGACCGCCAGTAGATAATATATGTATATATATATATATAGATATATAGATATATGAACCACCAAAATGCCCTAAAGCTTTCGGGAGGGCACTCAGCTTGAAGTCCACCATCCGGTCTGTAATTCTGGCTCTCCGCAATGTTCCTCACTTATCCATTGCTGCCTGATGCGTTTCGAAGCGGGATGCATCTCATCAGAGGCTTGCTTGTCACAAATTCAATAGAACAGGCTCTTTTTTTATTTCTATTTTAAGCACGCATGTTAATTCAATTACCCTAAGTGGGTGTACGCTAGTGCGATCGTTTATGTTGCATGCTGGGAATTATAGTTCCTTCCAGCCCAACGATATTCCCTAAGTGGGTTTCTATTAAAGATGATATTTAAAAGCATATGTTCTCCTTGGTAGGATTTGGGACATGTTGGAGAGTCCCATACTCATGACTTCCAGCGCTGTATTGCCGAAGAGCAGTTCAACGGCACAGCCTCTCTTTTACCATCGTAGAGACGGTGCTCCTCCCACGAATTCAATTGAATTTGTGACAAGCAAGCCTCTGATGAGATGCATCACGCATCGAAACGCATCAGGCAGCAATGGATAAGTGAGGAACATTGCGGAGAGCCAGAATCACAGACCGGATGGTGGACTTCAAGCTGAGTGCCCTCCTGAAAGCTTTAGGGCATTTTGGTGGTTCATGTTTTCAGCGGCGGACTCGTAGTGGGAGGAGCACCGTCTCTACGATGGTAAAAGAGAGGCTGTGCCGTTGAACTGCTCTTCGGCAATACAGTCCTGGAAGTCCGGAGTATGGAACTCTCCAACTTGTCCCAAATCCTACCAAGGAGAACATATGCTTTTAAATATCATCTTTAATAGAAACCCACTTAGGGAATATCGTTGGGCTCTGGAAGGAACTATAATTCCCAGCATGCAACATAAACGATCGCACTATGTGTACACCCACTTAGGGTAATTGAATTAACATGCATGCTTAAAATAGAAATAAAAAAGAGCCTGTTCTATTGAATTTGTGACATGCAAGCCTCTGATGAGATGCATCTCGCATCAAAACGCGGCAGGCAGCAATGGTTAAGTGAGGAACATAGCGGAGAGCCAGAATTACAGACCGGATGGTGGACTTCAAGCTGAGTGCCCTCCCGAAAGCTTTAGGGCATTTTGGTGGTTCATATATAGATAGATATATATATATATTCTGAAAACACCACTGTCGACAGGGGCCTCACGACAGTGGTGTTTTCAGAGTGTTTGATGAGGGGGGCCATGACCCGCTCGCCCCGCTGCAAGCCTTGGGATTGCCGGCGACATTTGCAGAGGAGGTGAGAAAGGGAGCCGAGGGAGGGATACACCTCTGCTCGGCAGGATCCGGACACAGCACATATTTGACATTGTTGGGGCACAGCAAGGACTATTTCTTGTGCACTAGCTCCTTCCTGGATATGCCACACTTACCTTTGAACAACTTGCCAGAGCATTGCAGTGTTAAAAACGTCACTGGGACAATACATATACTCTACTGCAATTTGAAGTGGATTATGGTATCTGTAGTGTGGCAGTATGCAGACATGTGACTTTATCACAATTTAAAACACCTGAGAATTTGCACATGTGACTTTTTAACCTTTGATAAAGGCATTCCGCCGACAACGCGTCAGGTTGAATCATGTTTTGCTGTTGCCTGCGCCAATTTATAATAAATGCACTTTAACCGGACCCGGGCTGTAACACATCTCTTGTATATATATATATATATATATATATATATATATATATATATATATATATATAGATAGATAGATATACGTCCCTTCCTTCCATATACCAGATTGGAATGGTATGTATTAATGTTTTGCGACCGAATTCCGGTTGCAAAACATTAATATTTTAACACGTCCTACTAAAAGGTGTGAAGACATTCACAACCTGGAAGGGATCCCAAAGGGACCACTTCCCCTTTGTGAATGTTGAAAAATATATATATTTTAAGAGTAAGCAGTGGTTAAAAAAATGAGAATGACACCTTTAATTTTTTTTGTTTAAACGCATCCTGTTTTCCATTAAGGAAACCGAGTTGCATTTAAAAAATTGCTTTATTTAAAAGCAATCACAGACATGGTGGTCTGCTGACCTCAGCAGGCCATTATCCCTGTAATGGCTGTGATTCTAAGTGGGCCACAATTTGCAACCTACCTCATTAATATTCATGAGGTAGGTCGATATGTGACCTACTATGAATCAGTAATTTGCAAATTAACCTATTAGTACATAGGTGCTTTGCAAATTACAAAACTGGTCAAAAAAAATACTGGTTACAAATTGCAACCAGTATTGTGCGACCAGTTGTGCGTACATCTGGCTCACAGTGAAACTGAAATGTGGGACAAACAGAAAATAGGTAGGAAATCCATTCAATCAGAAGCAGAGAAGTGAGCTAAACAAAAAAGCCATTTAATTAAGAGCAGTAGCTTACCCAAAGACCACTCTATGTCTTGTATTGTTTACAATAGTTCTTCGACAATTGACAGTTAAAGCTGTCTGTGAGCAATCCCTAAAAAGGAGTTAATGTAGAGTTATGTTTTTTTTAACTACGTTTCCTTTGTTTGTTTTTTTTGTTTTTTTTTTGCTGTGCCCTTACCCACCCCACCCCCCCAAACCTCCCCCTACTATGAAAACACCCCCCCACACCCACCCACCCCCAGCAACCCTTACAGGCAAATAGGTCAGGAATGACCTATGTATGACAACCGATCTCACATCTCGAGTCGCCACTATTTCCCCCACCCCAATCACATAGTACACCACCAATTCCCACACCAGATTGCTACCTTGACATAGACATATGTGAAGAAGAAGAAGAGAGACTAAACCAGCCTATATCAAACTTAGGCTACCCGCTGCCCGTAACCCTGAAGGAGATTCAGATTCAGAGTCATCAGTCAGTCACGGTCTGGCCCCCTCGCAACATTCGACCTTCTCCTCCCCTCCCTTTAGCATCCTTCAATTCTGACATATACTCCTGTGCCTTAATTTCCGAGAAGAACATTCGCACCCTCCCGTTTAGGATGACCTTGAGCCGAGCAGGGAATAACAGATATGCCTCACAGCCCATCCCCTGAAAGGGAGTTATCAGCTGCCGTAATCTCCATCTCCGCTCGACCGTAGCGTGACAGAAATCTGGGCGGGCAAAAAAAGTGTGCCCCTCAAAAGTCCGTTTGGAGTCAGGCCTTGCTCTGTCAATTATAGCCTGTCTGAGGAGAAAGTTCCCGATGTAAATTAATATTGCTCTTGGTCGTTCCCCTTGCCTAGCGGCACTGGCTTTCTTCTGCATCATTGGGAAGTGGTGCGCCTGCTGCACCTCCATGTCCCAGTTCCAATGGGCAAGGTCCGGAAAGGCGCCCTTTAACAGGGACACAACAAAGGACATTATATTTTCCCCTTCGATATTTTCAGCCAGACCTAATAACCGTACATTGTTTCTGCATTGCCTATTTTCAAAGTCTTCAAGCTTTTAGCACATATCCAGTGATTGTTTTTCCTGTGATTCCTTAAAAGCCTGTAGCTTGCCAACATCCTCCTCCAGAACAACCGTTCTTTCCTCCATATGGGTAACCCTTACTGCCATATCAGAATACAGCTTATTAACCTTGCGTATAGAGCCCTGCAGTTTTTTGGTGGCTTGTTGTGACCTCCGGCTCTCCAATCTAGCCTCCCCCTGCATTTGTTTAAGAGTGGAGTACAATAGTTCTAACAAAGGTGGAGCAGAGGATTCAGTGCCAGCGGGTCTTACTTGTGTGGCAGCCCGCAGATCACTTTCGTACTGGTGGCGGAATAATCCCATTCAAGTTTACGGGCAGTTGCCAGATCAGACTTAGCAGGGCTAGTTTTAGACTTTGACCGTCGTTTCGGAGCCGAAGGCCTGCTACGGAGCGCTTTTTGCGTAGTGGAAGATTCCCCAGTATATATCTCATCGGAGGTGTTAAGCTCGCTAGACACGGGGGGTTCAGAGTCATCATTAAGTGAGTAAAACTTATCCCCTTCCGGGGAACCCGGGGCAGTTTCAGACCACAGTGGCATTAAGACTTAGCTTACTGCTTTATCCTGAGGTATGACCAAATGTAAGGTATCAGCAGCAGTGGGTAGACAGTGATTGCCTGGTTTATAAGTTTCCACAAAAATAGCTGGGCCATTATTACCTGTCATGCTGGTCCCGGGTAGCCGATCATCACTTTCCACGGGGCTTTTGCCCCCACTCGCAATATCCCCCTGATCTCCCAGCGACTCAGGGGACGTCAGCAGCGAATGTAGTTGGGATTCCTCCTCAATATCCTGCTCCCGTAGTAATTCCATTTGAGAATCCTGTTCCAGTCTGGGTTGCTCCAGTCCGGGTTACATACCAATCTCAGCAGCCGAGTTTGTCTCCGCTGCACCAGTCTCTACACCGCCCGAAGCTCCGGCCCCCGTCTGGGTAACGATGTTCTGTTTCCCACCACCGGTGGAAGCCGAGACTGCCAGGAAAGCCTCCACAACGGTAGGCTGCCACAGAGAGCTCTCCGCGGGAGGCGCGGAGCCGAGTCCCTCCAGCAACGCCGGAGGTGCTAGCGTCCTTCAGCTTACTCCTGCTTTCATCGGTTTTCTTCCCGGGGGCTCCACGCCGAGATTGAGTTGGGCCCCGCACAGGGGCCACAGCAGTGCCAGGGACACTCGGAGCCTCCAGCTGGGGAGGCTTTGCAGTTTCTTTCATTGTTTTAGTTGCTTTAGGAGCCATAACCTGCCCGCAGCTCCAGCAGCACCTGTAACTGTTCTGGAACACCCTGGCTTGACGCAACAGGTATCGAGTTGACAGCTGGAAGGTAAGGGCAATCTTCCTAGGTCTCCTCAGGCAGCTGTAGCCAGATAGTTTAACCAGTGGATTTTCTAAATAAGCATGAGGTGGCATTACTTTCCATTTATCAGTACATCCTTAGGCACCTCGGGGAGAGCGAAAAAGCAGCGGCTCTCACTGAGGTCAGTCGGCAGCCATCTTGCCTCCTTACGGGACAGCACTCCTGATTAACTACGTTTCCTTTGTGTTTAATGGAAATGAGCAAGTAAGGTGGGAGGCGAGGGATGGAAAAATGATGGGGAAAGTTTCAGAGTGTGATATAGTGGCTAACGGTGAGTGGTATTAGAGTGGGTATGGTGATTGAACATGAAAGTACAAGGTTGTGGGATGTGCTAGGCATACTAGGAGAATGGCTTTAGTAATCAGTGGTAGCATGATGTAAAGCTGTGTAAGTCATTATTTAGAGAAAGGCTCCTTATTGCACATAGTGAGTGTCAGACCTTGTTTGGGGGGTCAGTGGCTATTGGGTGGCACATGTGGGGGATGGGGTCTTTTACTTCTGATGTCCCCGGTCCGTTCTACTATGGCTCTGCCCTCATTTTGTCGGCAGACACTAACAATCCCTCACACCATCAATGTTTGTATCACCCGCAATCCAGGTCCTTGCTAGGCCTCACTTTGGCCTCCCCGCTCCTCAGTCCTGGTCCTCCTCTGGAGGAGGAAGACGCATCGACAGCCAGTGCCTCATGTGGCTCCTTCACTCCTTTGGAGAAGACACAGGCTGCGGGTGTCTTCAGTGGACAGCCATCTTCTGGGTACTTCATGTCGGCGGGAGATGCCTAAAGTTTGCTGCAGGGTCTCCTTCCTCTTGGGGTGGCTGAGTCATCAATTCAGTAGCTGAGGCATCTCTGGTTAAAGTAGGGATGAAGCCTACTTCTGGTCACAGATTCAGGACAGCAGCTTAGTCACTTCAATGCCCTTTAGTGCAGCAATGGCAGTTGGGTCCACTTGGGCACACTTCCACTCAATGCCTCGGCAGCCTCACCGTCACTTGGGCACACAGTGGCAAGTGTCTTGAGGCAGCAGTGTAGTACACACAGGTACACATTTGGGCATGTGTTTCGGGCTAGTCATGATGCAAGTACTTTTGGCTGTACCTGGGAAAAGTGCAAGGGCTTACACAGGTTTCTTCAGCGGCATAGATAACTTGGGCATACTTGGGGAAAGTGCCACAGCTGTGACAGAAAAGTCAAATCAGTCTAATTTTTTTAATGCCATTATGCAGCAATAGTCTTTTCTTCAATGGTGCAGAATGCTCGGGCACACATTGATGCAGGTGCCATGGAAGTGACAACAAGGTTGGTGGGGCGATCTACTTTGGCAAATTTCAGCAGTGCTGTGAATCCTCCACTATGGCAATGGTGAACGGCTCTGAGTGGAGCATGCCCGTCATGCTTCCACGAGTTTCTGTCAGATGGACCCTAGGACTGGGATCAACTGATTTTGCCCACAACAGTAATCCACTCCTGCTGCAGGATTGGCACGCTCCTTCCTTTTTCTTCCAAGCAGGATCCTCCAGGCATTCCAAACACAAAGAACAGCTTTTCTTCAGGTCAAACTCCAGATGTCCCCTAACCTCTAGGAAGCTGACTGTTAGGAGGCCTCCAAGACTGGCTGTACAGTAGGCCTCTGGGTACTCTGTGAAGCACCCTCTCCTTGATCGAAGACTTGAAACTGAAGCAACATGCAGGACAACCGCTCCTACTCTTGTGCAGGTACAGCAGACAAGGGATGTGTACTCTCTGTCTGCATTTACAGAACCGGTTGTGTCAGTCCTTCTTTCATGGGACAGTAGATTTGTCTCTAGGGTTTAGTACCCACAAGAGGTGAAAAGGGGTGAGTTTTCTGAACCTAGCAGGCAGTATCAGGGAGACCTATCAACAGCTCTGTGCAGCAAGAGGACCTGATTGAATTTCTAAGGGTTCGGAGGGGAGCTGGTCACCTCTTTCCTCACTTCAGTGTTTAGGACAACTCATTTATCTCAGTAATGTAAGCAATACACTTCCTCTGTCTGGGAAAGTAACTTCATATTCATCTTGTGCACATGAGCAGGCAAGGGGCTTCCAAAATGGAACCCACAGGTCTCCTTCACTGGTTCACTTAGACATACACATTGCATGTAACACACAAACCATACACATACGAACACACACAAATGTGCTCAGGATATCACCACAGGGATCCAGGTTCACCTACAGCAGCAGAACTTTATGTGAGTGGCCGGTAGGCCACCATTCCTGTGACACAGATAAAAAGGCCTGTTCACACTGGGATCACTACAAAACATGATATGCTGCCACCACCTCGCTATACACTTTAACCCGTGACAGGGACAATGTTCCCCTGTCACGACGAAGAGCACTCTTGGTGCACTCCTTAAGTACAGAAGAGGTCCAGGAGAAGACGTCTATTAAGGGATGGGCCTAGGCCTTCATGCACACACCAGATTGACATGAAGCTGGGCCAAAAATTCAAAAACCAGTATACCAGATACTCGCAGCTGGGCACTCATGGCAGGGAACACAACTGTATACCATGCAGGGGACTTTGGCATACCACAGTGTGATTTATGCCAAGGTAAAGATTTGGGGTAGATTGGTGAGAACAGAGTGCAGTGCGGGCTGAGTAGGTAGGGGTGCAGAGAAGCTTGTTTCACATAGCAGTGGGGGATGTGATGGAGTTATGCACAGATTATTGGAGATTGGTTGATACAATCAATGTATAACCAAAAGCGTGTGACTAGAAATAGCTGATATGCAGAGTGGTGGTACAAAAAAGAATATACCTTTAAAAGCAATTGAAGCATAATGTGCAATGGCATGTCAATAAAAGCAATACAAGCGTATTACTTGTCTGAACAGGTTCAATCGCCAGTAACATAAGAGCCCATATATAGGCATTCAGTAATCACTTTCATGCAGACAGGTAGATAGGAGCATGTTACTTAAATCTTGTGTGTAGCAGAGAAAATTGACTGGGAGGGGATGTGTGTAGGGTTACAGCTTTTGGCTAAATGAGAACGACTCTAATTGTATGCTGCACACACTCGTGCCACATTGCACCACACAACTTGCATTTAGTGTAGAGACCTCTGGTGTTGGGGTATGGGGATGTTTTGCCGTCAGCACCAATCAGGATTTTAGACAGGCATACTCTTTCTTCACCAATGTCTGGTGGTGCCTGGCAAATCTTCTGCAAGGGGCATAGTGGACAGGGTTGCTGTTGGAGAAGCAACCTTTTGCTCTGACCCTGATTTGAGACTCATTGCATTCCAGGTGCAATGTGACTCTATGTCACCTACTATTTTGCATTTCTACCGTGGGCCAGGAGATGGGTGAAACTTCCTGTGACAAGTATCAATCAGAATTGTAAGCAGCCAGGCTTGTGCCTCATGTGTTGTCAGTGCATGGCAAATGTTCTACAAAGGGCACAGTGGTGAGTCAAAGGGTGAGGGCCATTGGTGTGCCCAGCCCCTGAATTGGCACTGCATCCTGTCCAGGTTCGTGTGTGGCACTTAGTGCCACTGTTGCAGTTTGCATTTGGTGTCAAGGACTCGAACAGTGGGGCAAGTGGGATTTCCTGTGGCAAAGCACAATTCAATACAATACAATTTTGTGGAGCAGTTCCTCGTGCCAGCTCCCCCTGCGACAGTTCTCCAGTCCACTACCCTCTGCTGCTTGTCTTCCTGCTACCCTTTGTTTGTGCCTTCTCTGCTAGTCTCTTGCTCTGTTTTGCCTTCTGCTCGTTTTTCTGCCCTCTGTTTTACCTTTTCTGCTCCTATTTCTGCCCTCCGTTTGGCCTTTTCTGCTAGTTTTTCTGCCCTCTGTTTTGTCCTCTTCTACTCTTTTTTGCCTTTTTTGCTAATTTTTCTGCCCTCTAATTTGCCTTTTTGGCTTGTTTTTCTGCCCTCTGTTTTGCCTTTTTATGCTCATTTTTCTGCCCTCTGTTTTACTTTTTATGCTCGTTTTTCTGCCCTCTGTTTGACCTTTTCTGCTCGTTTTTCTGGCCTCTGTTTTGCCCTCATCTGCTCTGTTTTACCTTTTCTGCTAATTTTTCTGCCCTCTGTTTGACCTTTTCTGCACGTTTTTCTGGCCTCTGTTTAGCCCTCATCTGCTCTGTTTTACCTTTCCTGATCGTTTTTCTGCCCTCTGTTTTTCCGTTTCTGCTAGTTTTCTGCCCTCTGTTTTGCCTTTTCTGCTCGCATTTTATTTAGGTTAAAACCATTTAAAGCATACGTACAATTGTGCATCATATTTGATAAGATCAGTGTAATACATGCAAATGCGATCATTTATAAGAAATTCAGTCAATATTAATAAAAACTTAATTTAGTTAAAACCAATGGATGAAAAATGTATAACATTCTAAAATTTCAGAACCATCGTTTCACGTGCAAATCCCAAAGCAAGTAAATATCTGCTCATCTCAAAAACTATTTGTTTTAAAAAAAATTATATTTCAGGACTCTTAGAACTTCTAAGTACTACCTGAACCCCATTTTAATGCAGACAGGTCGAATCCTTTTCATCTGAAACTTGTCATAGGCTGTGCAAAAGAACAAAATATGTGCAATGTTTTCGATGCTGCCTAAAGTGCATAAATGGCAACTAGAACCTTCATCCACATTTATAGGCAACTTCCACTTTGTAGTGTAAGCTTTAATTTGAAGATTTTCATAGCGAAACTTCAAGTATATTATTTTTGCCAGGTGGGGGTTGAATTGTGTCTAAAAACTCTTCAAAATTTGGATTTGACTTGGCAGTGAGAAATTGTAATGTCAGCCTACCTAATCTAGGAGTTTTGGTGAAGAGTGTTCGATAGATACTCCCAATATACTTGCTTCAGTTGTAACTTGGAACTCAGGGATAATATTTGTGGTTCGCTTCAATAAGATAGTAGGCCAAGTTTGCTAAACCAAGTCTGGATATGTCGGAACCAGGGGAAAGGTACAGCTCTGTCAAGTTCCAGCAATTCCCTAAGGCAATCCCTTTAGTGTACTAATTTGTGAGTTGTCCACAGTCTTATCCAATAGAGCATGGGCACAGGACTACTATATGCTCTGTTTGATATTACTGGTACGTGGGTGTTAATGGAGTCGATGCTGGTAAACCTAGTAACCCTCTCATGAACATATTTTCGCTCAAAGTGAGCTGTTTTGGGCTACCTGTGCCCCACAACTCGGCCCCATATGAGGCTGCTGATTGAGCCTTATGTTTGTAAATCTCTATGGCCGAGGTAGTCATTTTGGTTGTAGATGTTTAATATTTAGTAATGATAGCCCTTAAACTATGTACAAGGGCCACTTTTGCCTGATTTATTTGTGGAGCCCATGATAATCCAGTATCCAATGTAACGCCCTGGTAACTAAAATTCGAAACATGCTCTAATTTTTGTTCACCAACGGCAATGTTTTTCTTGATGGACCTATAGGGGTTTATGGCCATGTACTTAGTCTTATTGGTATTTATTTCTAGTCCCTTTATGTCATAGTATGTGTTGAAGCCATCAAGTAGATTTTGAAGACACCTTGGCGTCTGTGAAACCAAAATGGTGTTGTCCGCGAAAAGTAACACAGGGACAGGGGTCCCACAGAGCTTTGGGGAATCATGGCTACATTTCTTGAGATGTTTGACAACATCATTAATATAGGGTGAGAACAGGGTAGGTGCAAGTATGCACCCCTGCCTCACTCCTCTAGTAATAGGGATTAGTTCATTAGGGTCTCTGGGCACCCCCCAATGGACCTTGGCATAATTGCTTTGATGCAACCTAATTTTCTGGGTCAAGATGTCATCAGGAACCCCCTAGGTTCGTCAACGAGGACCATAATAGCCCTCTTGGAACAAGATCAAATGCCGCCCTTAGGACTATAAATGCAATGTACATGTGCCTGCCCCTTAATTTATTATATTTCCACAGGATGCATAGCAGCCTGAAAACCTGGTCAATTGTGCTAGTAGAGTGCCTGGTAGAGTGTTACGATGTTGTTATCTTCCATCCAATCATTCAGTTTATTTAGGCCTTGCCTGGCATAAGTATTTTGCATTACATCTATGAGGCTAATTGACCTATAGTTCCCCGGTTCATACCTGTTCCCTTTCTAGTAAATTGGGACTATTTCAACCCATTTCCATGTGGAAAGGACTGGTGCTCCCGATGCTACTGCATTGCTGATCAGATTTACATTAGGGCCCCACACTTCTTTATCGTATTTAAGCAGGTCTCCTGTGATTTTGTCCAAGCCAGGAGCTTTTCCCAGCTTAATGGCATCAATTGCCTCCACCGTTTCTTCTAGGCTAAAGTGGACCTTATGTTCCCTATCTCTATTTGTACAACAATTCACAAGCCATTGTGGGTCTTGGGAATGGTCCATTGGTTCAAAGTAGAGTTTAGTGAAATGTCGAGTCCAAGCGGCAGCATCCAAATAGTGCTCCGTGGAAGTAGTTGCTTCTTTGCTTCCATGGGCAACTATTTTCCAGAATGTGGTGGAGTCTTTGAACTTGGCCGTTTGGAACAGGTCATTCCAATTTGTCTCCTCCCAGCTCCTTTGTGCTATAAGTAGTGCTTTCTTATAACTAGCCCTAGCCTCTTTTACCACTAACGCATTTCCTGTCTTCAGGCCTTCAGGCAAGAGCTTCTTAGCCTCTTTGCATTCCCAGGTGTACCATGGTTTCGTGAGAAATCGCTTCCTACCCCTTTTCTTTTTTTTTAGGTCCGGCAATTTAGTTAAATATGGCCTTAGGCTTATTACGAATGATTGATGGATATCCATAATTGTCATTTCTAGGGGAGTGCGAGCAGCATGTGGACCTACCACTTCAGAGAAGACCTTACAAATATTGGCTAAGGTCTCCAGATTATTCAATATACGAGACCATTTAACATTCCTGAGGTTATTTCCAATCATCGGTTGTATTACCTGTGAATCTCTACCTATTGATCTTGTTTCTGAAAGACAGCCTAGCATTTCTATGCATAATGGAAGATGATCACTGTCTTCTCTGTTATCAATTTTAAAGGTGGCTATCCTATTGCTTGTAGTTATGCTATGTAGAACACAGCCTATCTTTGATCGAGCACTGCCCTTTTTGAATGTATATGAGCGGGTATTATCGATGTTGTCAGAACAAATCCTGCCATTGCATGCCCTCAGACCATGTTCTAACGTGAAATGTACTATTTCCATAGCTGCAACCGTGCATGGTAATAGCGGACCTGCCTCTAGCTGGGGAATGCCTCTCACCATGTCCTTATCCTCCATTATTGATTCCAGGCCATTTATTGGCTCATATGCACAATTAAAATTGCCACCTATAATAATTGTATTGTTGTGGGAGATATGCTTGCGAACACTATTTTAATGTCTTTATGACCTGTTACTTGAGGATGCTTCTCTTTGGTCTAATTAATATACACATTAAATAGATGCAATAGGGTTTTATTTCCTGTGCTTAGGCTTACTCCTAGGATATCTGGTGAGTCTGTGTGATGCGCGCTAGCATGAACATTCAGTGTAATTTTGATCCACAAGACTAGCCCCCCTTGATGGCCTACCACTTGATGAGGGAATTGCGTTAATGTGAAAGGTTTTGTACCCTAGCTTATGCAGCTGATCTATTAGTCAAGCCTCCTGGAAGAGGCATAGATGGAATTGGTCAATATATGTATGTATTTTAACCCTGCCACATTCCACTAGATCAGGCCTATGAGATCTAGGTGAGATGTTCGAGGGATATTCAGTTCTTCATCTCACCTTACTTCAATATTAGTGGTGATGTTTAACTTCCCACTTCCAGTGCTCTGTACTACCTGGTGCGTGGTCCTGTCCAAGTTTACCTCTAGCACTCCCTCCAGCTTTTGACCCTGGTCATATAAAGGTTTTACTGTACTAATATCAGATAGAGCTGGTTGACTTAGGCAATCTACAGTCTCAAGGTTCACCATGTTTTGGCTACGGGTTGCCTCACTGGTCAGAGCATAGTGGTATCTCAGTGAGTGGTTTGCATCAGAGAATGGTCTATGTAGCTTATACCTAATTGCCGATTTTAACATTACACTAGATCTGAGATCCATGGCAATCAGGCCAGCCACTATTGTTTTATCAGTGACAGTAAGGGCAACTGTATCGTTGTTCCCATTCCCACTTTGCAACCGTTCAGCCCACGATATGTCTGATCGCACAATCGACAAACATTGCTGATTGTGCTTAATCCAATGGATAACTGTGCTTTTGAGGACATCTCCATCTTCCCAGGTTGATTACTTTAACTTTGGGGCATTTGTTAGATACACTCTATGTTTCTTAGTTTTGTTTATGTATTCGCTGGTGTGTTGGTTATTTTTTGGATCCAAATCTCCTCTATATTGGGTCATGCTACATGGCATGCATGCATTTCCCATCTGGTAATTGTGTAGCTTTTGTTGCTGTGGAACGCTGGGTCATGGATGATGCTGATTAGCCCATGGGGTGCTATGACCCTCTCTATTTGTTAGTCTATTATCTCTGCCTAGCAGTGTGCCATGATCAATATCATGCTTCCTTCGCCAAGGTGTCAGTTCAGCGGGCTTATGACATGGTTGGGCTATGGAGGGCAATGATCTACTGTGCATAGTTGAGGGTTTTTGATTTTGCAAATGTGGTTGTTTGGATAACATATCACCCTCTCCAGCCATCTTACTACTAGACGGTTCCTCTCGGCCCTTTAATTGTACCATCAGGGAATTTACTAAGCCCTTTAGACCCAAGACTTCGGTGGGTAAGATGTTAATTTTCTCTTACAGTTCCCTCACTTCTGCATCATTACATCTGCACATGGATTTCAAAGGTTGGGTTATCTCTACTCCCGCCCGGATCTTTCCTATTATTGGTGTTGACCCTTGAGTTGCGGGACTGAAATCACTTGGATTTATCCCTGGGAATATGCTGTGCTGTACTGGGCTTGTTGGCTCCTTATCTGCCAAAGGTGCAAATCTATTTGTGCAAGAGACTCCAAAGGCCACCCTCCACCTTTCTTTCCCTGATCTTGACGTAGTAGGACTCGCTCTCACTCTGGGGAGATTGGCCGATGTCTGTGCAGTAGCCACTGCAATTATATCAATGGGTGGTGGTACTTGGGGTAAAAACCCTTGGCACTCAATTGCATTTTCTGGTAGGGGTATATGGCGTACTTTGTTCTTCTGTTGTGCCCCTCCCTTCTTTGCATAGAACAAGGTTATTTTTGCAGGTGGTACTTTGGAGAGCTCAGTCTTCTCGCCAAACATAGACTGGACATCTTCTATTGTGCCGTCTATTTCTGCCACTTTGCAATTGTCCCCTGCGTACCTCATTATTTTTGGGGTTTTTCCCTTTCTAATTGGCACTTCAGTTGGTTTACGTTTCCTCATCTTTTTGTCTGTGGTGCAAAGTCCCCCTTCTCCATAAAGAATACTTGTATTTCGGACACGCACCTTGGTGGCATGGGTCCCCAGAACCTCGGGTCTTCCCCCACAACACTATAAACACTATATAGCAGCTAACAGTGTAATATGTAAATTAGTAAGTGCATACCAATACATTTTGGTTTTTAGCAGGGAGCTTCCCGCACAGCAACCCACAGTAAATGTGCCAGACTTAAAGATGTTTTGGAAAAATCCCCACTAAAGTCTCTTAGAACTAGGTTCTAGCTGATAGTGCTATAATATCTAATGTGCCGCAATATACTGTCAAAAGGTTTTGTCAGGCTAACCTTTTAGCATGACCCACAGTGAGTTATACTTGAGCACGTCTTTGCCGTCACTGACAAATAGGTAGTTCCATCCGGCCCCCACCGACTTGTGACAGTGGGAGCGTAAGTAGCTTAAATATGATGAAAGGGAAACAGTTCTAATCCAAAAGTAAAGCAATCAGCGGAATGTAACTTCAGCGTCAAGTCTCCACTCTCTGTGACTTCCTGCACGTATGTAGCCTCCAGATGCCGAAGTTGGGGTCAGTTGTTAGATGAGCAGTTGGCAAAGGTCAACCGAGCACAGAACTCACAAACAATTTCCCTTCTTAAGAGTCAAATAAGCAAATCTAGAAGGTGAAGGGACCACAGGATCACATGGAGGAAAACACAGTCAAAGTACATGATTATCCGGAGAATTCAGCTGGCGGCAATGGTCAAGCGTAGAGCCAAAAGAGTGGGCCCAGCCCAGCTTCCTCCAGAATCTGAAAGGCCTGCCTTTAGCCTGGGCACAGCCTGGACACGGCCCACACCACAGGAGGTGGTGGGCACTTTTGTAGCTTGCGGAAACGGTAGCCCCTCCTCCTTTGTGGTGCTCAGGAGGCTGGTGTAGGGTCTTGGGCCCTAGGCTCACATGCACAGGAATAATGGACACAGACATGGTGGTTGTAGTACTGGAACTGGCCCAGGGCATATGCACCCGGCCCCTTTTATTAGCAGGGTCACCTGACCGGTGATGCCTGTGATGGGTGGGTGTACAGTGTGGGTGCGACACAAGGCTGAACACTAGAACGTGTCCAGCAGGACACTACATCCCTCCCAAACTTAGTGGAAAAGAAACAAACAAAAGTCCAACCTATGGGAAAAAACAAACAACAATACACAGCACCAATGAGTCTCTTCAGGCCATCTGCCGGCAGTGCTGGAGCTCTGGATCGCACGGTCAGGAGGCTTTGGTCCACCTCGGCGATGTAGTTCAGACCGGCCTGGTCTTGCGGTGTTGGAGTCTATTTACACAGTTCAAATAGCGGTGCATCTGGAGCAGTGGTGGAGTCCACTTTGGAGATCTTCTTGCAGGCGCTCAGGCTCCTGTGGACAGCCAACCTGCACATATGGAGGATGACCTTGGTGGATGAGGGCCTTCCTTGCAGGCGATGATGCTTTCCAGCTCCCGCTAGCCGAGCAGCTTCAGACTTGCCTCTCCTGCCTGGACTTCCCTCTCACAGGAGTCTCCTGGAGGGCCTTCCTGCCAGGCTGCCATGGGACCGTGTGGACTGTGCGGGCCTCTCGTGGGCCGCACGAAGGGTTCGCTGAGGAACTGCCAACAGGACCACAGCCAAATCGCTCGTGCAGCCGCAAAGTCTTTGTGCTCTCGCCGTCAGGACTCAGGTTCACATGCCTTCATCAGATGGTCTTTGGGTGACCAGTCTCCATCCGTGACCTCCATGCTTCCCGGTGCCTGTCGTGGAGCTGCTGCCGATACATCTTTCCGGTTGGGATTCCCCTCTCACAGGAACTCCATTGAGGCCCTCGCTCCTGGATTGTCATGTGACTGCTTGGGCTGTGCGGGCCTCTTGTAGGCCACGCTGAGGGGTCGCTGTGGAACTCCCAACAGGGCCAAGGCCAAGCCTCATGTGACCCCAAGGGTGGATAGTCCAATGGTCCGTTATGCTCTTCTTCGGCAAGTCTCAGGGTTACGGGGGCACACAGAAGGGCCCTGGGTAGCTAGCCTCCCACGGCGCCAGGAGTGTCTCGTTGAACTCCAGATGTCTTGAGTGTTGGGGTCCACTCTGGTGGTGCGATGCTCCTTAGATGTTCTTGGTGGTGATGCACCTGGATAATGAGTACAATAATTTTCTTACACTTGGGCGACAGGCTGCGATCTCTTGCTTGAGGTGATATCATGGAGTGAGGGGGACTGGAGGGACTTCATGGCCACTTACGGTTATCTTCTAGTAGGTGCACTACTAGACGTGATGCCATCGATGCCAAGCAGCCGTTGACAGGTGAGTGGACGGTCCCACTGTGAAGTGTGGGGCCTGCACACAGAACGTGCTTGCTAGAGGCTTACTTCTAGGGGTCCTCCCTGTCTTCAGTTACGTCTCTGCACCCCGGTGGCTGGCTTGTGTTGATGAACACCTTCTCCAGTGCTAGCATGAGTCCTCTGTCCTATCGCTCTTCTCCTTTTCCTTCTTGCGCACCTGTGGTGGTTGTTCGCCCTGTGGCACTGTGCCACTCTCTTCTCCTTCACAAAATGGCGTCCTGCCACGCTGTTCTCCTCCATCATGACGTAGTGTCCTGACACGCTCTTCCTTGCTTCCAACCAGGTTCCTCACTCGGATGTGGCGTCCTGCCACCTGTCTCATGTTTGCGCCACATGGACATATCGCTGGTCATGTCCGGTTCTTAGAACTATGTCTTTTCTTTGCTGCGGACCTGTCGCAGGTCTTTTCTGTTGCTAGGACATGCTTTTTCTCCTTGAGGACCTTTCGCAGACCCCATCCTCTCCTCAGGGATTTTTGCGGTGCTCCTCTGCCAGGATGGCAGGTTACCTCGTCTCTCGAGGGCGTCGTGCTTGTGCCTCGAGCCTACACCGTCGTGGCGCCTGCTCCTGCCTCCGTTCAAGCATGTTTGGCTGGTCGGTCACTTCGTGTGATGTGCTCCCTGCTTGCTGTGCAATGTGGCGTCCGGCCACGTGTCGCCTGTTGTCGGAGCACATGTTGTGGTGACAGCTTGTCACGTGCAGTGTGCGACTCTCCTCTTGCCTGTCTGAGGCCATTGGCGACTCTGTCTAGAGGCAGTGTGAGGGATGACACTCTGTGCTGTCTTTGGCCCACGACAGGGTTTCGCTGGTGCAGTGGAGATGTGGAAGTTATTCCTGTTGCCTTCAGCATTGCTCCTTCTCTTCGGGGAGGCCTCTCTCTCCGGGGCTCCTGCCCGGGCTGTCAAGCTTCTGGGTGCATGCGTTAGCGCACCTCGGACTCTGCGCTCTTGGTCTTTCTTCAAGGCGCCATTTTCCTGGCGCTTGGCGTGCTCGTTTTCTAGCTTGCAGTGGTATCCGTTCACCACTGGGGGCGTGTTACACAATTTCCTTGCTTGTGGTGGTGTCAGACATCCACTGGGGTTTGCATAGTGCTCACTTCTCTACTCAGGGATGTTTCTTCCTCGTTGTGTGGCCTCCTCTCTCAGACCAGTACCCAGTGACCCTTCACAGGGGAAACAGATCTCTGGCTGCCGGCAGTGGCAGCAGAACTTGCGGGGTTTAACAGTCTCTGTTGAAAGGCTCTTGCTTTGTGTCAGTGAGGGTGCTCTTGGCTGGCTCCCTCTATGCTTGCTTCTTCTCTCTGGCAGTGGTGGACTGCCATGATGCTCTCCTTGTGAACTCTGAACTGTGCCCCTCTGATGCTCTCCTTGTGAACTCTGAACTGTGCCCCTGTGATGCAGAGTCTGGCTCAGTTAGGGTCACTTGTCCTGGTAGGCTTTGCATCTCTCTTGCTCCTTTGCCTGTTTGGCCCTAGACTCCACATCCTTTCCTGTGTGTGTGATGCTTCATACAATGCTTTTCTTGCTGCTCAGGCACTTGGCGGCTTCTCTGTACCTCACTGGGGGCTTGTCTCACCCCAACACACTGGCGGCATTCTTAGGCTGTTCTCAGCGTGCAGTGCTCTTTCACATGCTGCTGGCAGCAGTCTACATGGGCTTCGGTGCGGTTCGGCTAATTGCCACCATGGGGTGCTTCAGTCATTGGTGCTGGTGTCGCGGCAGCTACTCTGACACTGTGGGCCTTTGTAGATGCCAGTGTGGGGTTGTAATGCAGAAACGGCTCATCACTGTATTTTAAATGTTTTTTTTTATTTTCTGGGCCGCTTCCTGTGTACTTTAATATTGTCGCCAGGTGCAGTACGGTGAAACAGGCAGATAGGTGGCGCTGTGGCACTTCTCCCAGGCCGCTGCAACTTTCCCTATGCTGCGGGCCAGCTTTCGGGGTTACAGGTGTAGCAGTGTAGACCAGGAGACAATAGGGCGTGCAGTCTACTCGCTCTACAGGCAGTCTTCCTTTGGTGTCATCCCTCGCGGCATCTCGCTGCCTTCCTGGTGCCTGGCTTAGTCTATGTGGACACTTGGGGACAGGAGGCTGCTTCTGTTGTGGCATTGACCACCTTTACAAAGGCGGCAGCGGTGCCGGTAGCAAGGGGGGGCTACAGGGAGCTCCCAGGGCCTTATTTGCCCGTAATGCCTCACCTTGATGCGATGCTGTCAGTCCTCGCCCTGTGATGCTTGTAGCAGCAACAGGCTGCTCCAGTTGCCAGAGCTCATTTCACGAGCCGGTTATCTTTTCCTGGCGTGACGACAAGGTCGTGCAGGGCTGCCGGTGCAGGGTCACCACGGGGCCACCAGGTGGCACTGTGGGCCTTCTCTCTACAGGTCGGCGCAGTCTTTGGCAGAGACACTTGGCCTCTCCGGTCACGAGAATGCTGGTACTGGGCTGTGTGCTGCGCTGGTGCAGTTGCAGTCTGTCGCGCTTCATTGAGACAAGCTCTCCACTCCCCTCCTTACCGGGACTCATGACAGCAGGCAGGTCAACCTGTGGGCATTTCCTCAGCTAGGGTCCACTTCAGTGCCATGGCGGCATGTGTGTGGTGCTTGGGCAGCGATGCGGCAGCCTCAGGACACTCTGTTTGTCGCCGGCACTGTCGCAGTATTTCCTGCTTGCACCGCAGGCAGGGGGGTGGGTGCCGCCATGCGCTGCCAGAGGCGTGGTCGAAGGAAGCGCTACCAGCTCATTGGTCATGTCGGGCGGCAGCTGCTGGTGTCGGCGCTAAGGTGGCGTGTAGCTACTTCATGTGTTCTTCATTTCCCATGAGAACGGGCCGGGGTCACTCGGTATGCGCAGGGGTGGCAGGGCTGCTTCTTGCGGTCTATGTCTGCCGGGTAGACGTGCCACGAACACTGTGTAGACTTCGTTACACCCCCTTCTCTGGATCACTGTCCCCGGGCGGGTCACTACAGCAGGGGCTGCAGGGCATGCAGGCGGGCTCTGCAGGGCATTGCTGTTGAGCGCCAGTTGCTTCGTGCCAGCAGTAGGTGCAGAGGTGCCTCAGACTCGGGCCATTACACCCCCACTACAAACCAAAAAACAGCTGACAGCACACATGTGGGGATCGACCCCCTCGTCGCCATTGTAGGGTCTTGGGCCCTAGGCCCACATGCTCAGGAATAATGGACACTGACACAGTGGTTGTAGTACTGGAACTGGCCCAGGGCACGTGCGCCTGGCCCCTTTTATTAGCAGGGTCATCTGACTGGTGACGCCTGTGATGGGTGGGTGTACAGTGTAGGTGCAACACAAGGCTGAACACTAGAACGTATCCAGCAGGACTCTACAGCTGGGACAGAGTCCCAGAGTGCCAAACTCCCCAGGTGGCCCATGCCGCGGAGGTGGTGGGGCGCTTTTGTGGCATGGCGTGGGTTTGCAGACACAATAGCCCCTCCTCCTTACTGCTGCTCAGGAGGCTGGGACAGCGAGTCCCAGATAGGCCAAACTCCCCAGGTGTCCCATGCCATGGGAGGTGGTGGGCGCTATTGTAGGCGGGGGCTTGCAGAAACGGTAGCCCCTCCTCCTTACTGGTGCTCAGGAGGCAGGGACAGCGAGTCCCGCAGCAGCCAAACTCCCTAGGTGAACAATAGGGCAAGGGGGATCTCCTGTGGCAAGGCTCAATTCAATACAATTTTTTCTGAAGGGTCAAAGATCTGTTTATTTCCTGTACCTTTCCCTATGCAATTTAGGTTCAGATATATTCTCTCATTGAAATACTAGTTTAACCTCAAGAAGTTATTAGTTGTGTTAAAAATATTTTTTTTGATTAGCCCTTTAACTGCTAGGTCTTTTCCCCCTGCTGCTGAGCCTTTTTTTGGATTTTTGGAGTAGTTCGCGCTTAGGGCTCCATAACTTTTTTTACCACATAAGGTATCCACGCCAAATTTGCATCCTTTTTTCCAACATCTGGGAATTCTAAAGGTACCCTGGGTTTGTGGATTCCCCTGAGGGGACCGAGAAAGTAGGCAATATATTAGCAACATTTTGAGTTTTTGGGAAAAAATAGGAACAAAGTACTCTAGATAAAGGTTTCTGGGTTTTTTCCCCAAAAATTGCATCAACTAACAGTTTGCTGTGCTAAAGTCACCATCGTTCCAGCTTTCCGGAACATGCAGAGTTGAATAAAAAGCTTTTAAGTTTTGGTATTTTTCAAAAAAGTAGCCCATTTTTCCCATTTTCTTTGCTCTCAACCTGCTTCCAGTTTGTGGTGGAAACCAGTGTGAAACCTATGGGTGATCCATGACAGCTATAGATTTCTGAAAAGTAGACAAAATTCTAAATTCACCAAGGGGTCATATGTGCAGATCCCTCAAGGTTTTCCCAAAGAAACTAACTGTTGAAAAAACGGCCATTTGTGACAACATTTTCACCCATAACTTTTTGTCACAATGGCTATTTACAAAAGAAGTATATCATTACGTCTGCTAGATCCTTCTGGTTGTGGAAATATATAGGGTTTGTAGGTTCTCCAAGAACTCAAGGTGCTCTTAGCCAACAACTAAGCTGCACCGTACAATGTTTTCTTATTGTGTACCAAATATAGACCAATTCATATGGTGACATATGGAGAGTGTAAAATGGGTATCAAGGAAACCTATGTATTTATAAAATAGCCACAAGATGTGGAGTTTAGGAGCAGTGGTTATTTGTACATCTCTGAATTTGTGGGTACCTGTACTAGCATACGTTTTAGAGGGTACTATCTTCTTTCTTACACTCTGGCTTACATTTGGAAGGCACAAACACAGCAAAATCCGATCGGTAATAACAATTGTTCTACTATTCTATACTTCCACATGTATTCTGATAAAAATGGTTCCTCACTTGTGTGGGTAGGCCTAATGTCTGTGACAAGAAATGGGCCAAAACGCAACATGGATACATCACATTTTTCCAATCAAAACTGACCCCTTTTTTACAAAGTAGGTAGCTGTGGATTTTGGGCCCTAACACATTTTTGAATACTAAAAACCTGGGAGAATCCAGGGTGTGGCTCGCACCAGGTATTTTTACCCAGAATCCCTCGCAAACCTCAAACACTGACTAAAACACGTTATCCTCACATTTCTGTGATGTAAAGTCCTGGAATCTGTGGAGAACCACAAACTTCCTTCCACCCAGAATTCTATCAAGTCTCCCGATAAAAATGGTACATCACTTGCGTGGCTGGACTTACTGCCTGTGCTATGAAATGACCCATAACGCAACATGGATATATCACATTTTTCTGCTCAAAACTGACCCTTTATTTGCAAAGTGGGTCTGTGGATTTTGGACCCTAGCTCAGCCGGCTCTTAGGAAACCAAGCAAATTTGCTAATTTTTGAAAACTAGACACCTGGGGGAGTCCAAGGTTGAGTAACTTGTTTGGCTCTCATCAGGTTTTTTACCCAGACCTCAAACTTTGACAAAAAACAGATTTTCCTCACGTTTCTGTGAAGGACATTTTTGGAATCTGCAGGGAGCCTCCTACTTCCTTCCACCCAGCATTCCCACAAGTCTCCCAATAAAAATGGTACCTCACTTGCGTGGGTAGGCCTAGTGCCTACGAAAGAAAAACGCCCAAAATGCAAAGTGGATAAATCACATTTTTCTACTCAAAATTACCCTTTTGTTGCAAAGTGGGTGGATGTGGATTTTAGGCCCTAGCTCAGCCGGCACCCAGGGTAACCAAGCAAACTTGCACATTTTTGGAAACTATTACCTTAGGGAATCCAGGGTGGGTGATTTGTGTGGCTCTTAACGGGTTTTATTACCTATAATCCCTTGCTAACCTCAATATTTGACTAAACAAACCACATTTTCCTCACGTTTCTGTAATGGAAAGTTCTGGAATCTGCAGGGAGCCACATATTTCCTACAACCCCGAGTTCCCACTTGTCCCCTGATAAGAACGTACCCCGCTTGTGTGTGTAGGCCATGAGGACACTACACAAAAAGGCCCTAAAGTGCTACATTGAGAGATGAGTAATGGGGTGGCTGAGGTATTTGGGCCGTATTGTGGTGTCACCCATGCAAACCTACGAACCACAGACATTTTTGAAAAATAGACAACTAGGGGATCATTCCAAGGTGGTGTGCCTTGTGTGTATCCAATGAGGTTTTCTTACCCACAATGCCCTGCAAACCTCGAACTTTGCCTGGAATCACACATTTTTCATACATTTCTGTGATGAAAACTTCCGGATTCTGCATGAATCCACAAAGTTCCTCCACCCAGTGTTTCCCCACTTGTGCTGATAAAAACGCTGCACCACTTGTGTGGCTGGGACTACTGCCCTCGACAGGAATGGATCAAACCAATGTGGATGGGAGCCATTGCCAGGGGACTTCCATTTACCTTGGTAGGGTCAATTCCTTTTGCGGGCACAAGGCCAAGCCACACAGGTGGTGCAATGTTTTTATCGGCACAAGTGTGGTAACGCTGGGTGGTAGGAAGTTTATGGATTCCTGTGGATTCCATCACAGAACTATATGGAAAATTTGTGATTTCAGGCAAAGTTCGAGCTATGCAGGGCATTGTGAGTCAGAAAACCTTGTGAGATCTATGCAAGGCACACTACCCTGGAATCCTCAAGCTGTTTAGTTTTTAAAAGTGTCTTTGGTTGGTAGGTTTCATTGAATGGTGGCTGAGCACGGCTCCAAATTCCACAGCTACCCCATCGTTGATCTCTCAACGTAGCGATTTAGGGCCTTTTGTGTTGTGGTCTCTTGGCTCAACCACACAAGTGAGGAACTCTTCTTATTGGGAGATGTGTGGGAACCCAGGGTAGTAGGACATTTGTGGTTTCCCACAGATTCCAGAAGTTTTCCTCACAGAAATGTGAGAAAAATGTGTGATTTTAGTCAAAGTTTGAGGTTTGCAGAGCATTGTGGGTAAGAAAATGTTGTGGGATGCATGTAAAGCACACCACCCTGGACTTCCCCGGGTGTCTAGTTTTCAGAACTGTCTGGGTCTGGTAGGTAGCAGCCTGCTCAAGCACCAAAAGTGAAGCTGTTCACCATTGCAAGTGGGACGATATTGGGAGTTAGCCACACTCTCCTGGCCCATATGTAAAAACAACATCCAAAATAATCAAATGTCCTCTTGCTTGCCATTAGGATGTGGTTCTTTAGGCCTCAAAGGAGCTGAAAGACTAACACTTAAGGAGTGAGGGTGGGGCCTGATGTTAGGATGGGCCAGACCCACCCTAAAACTTTAGTTATAAAAAATATTCCTATCATAGTAGGGGCTTTTGGCCACCAAGGGGCAAATTGGGGGCAAACCTCCTATCTGCCCCAGGGGGGACTGGTTTGTCCTGGTGGTGTGGCCGTGATCGTACGGTCAGGAGGCTTTGGTCCACCTCGGTGATGTAGTTCAGACCGGCCTGGTCTTGCGGTGTTGGAGTCTATTTACACAGTTCAAATAGCGGTGCATCTGGAGCAGTGGTGGAGTCCACTTTGGAGATCTTCTTGCAGGCGCTCAGGCTCCTGTGGACAGCCAACCTGCACATATGGAGGATGACCTTGGTGGATGAGGGCCTTCCTTGCAGGCGATGATGCTTTCCAGCTCCCGCTAGCCGAGCAGCTTCAGACTTGCCTCTCCTGCCTGGACTTCCCTCTCACAGGAGTCTCCTGGAGGGCCTTCCTGCCGGGCTGCCACGGGACCGTGTGGACTGTGCGGGCCTCTCATGGGCCGCACGAAGGGTTCGCTGAGGAACTGCCAACAGGACCACAGCCAAATCGCTCGTGCAGCCGCAAAGTCTGTGTGCTCTCGCCGTCAGGACTCAGGTTCACATGCCTTCATCAGATGGTCTTTGGGTGACCAGTCTCCATCCGTGACCTCCATGCTTCCCGGTGCCTGTCGTGGAGCTGCTGCCGATACATCTTTCCGGTTGGGACTCCCCTCTCACAGGAACTCCATTGAGGCCCTCGCTCCTGGATTGTCATGTGACTGCTTGGGCTGTGCGGGCCTCTTGTAGGCCACGATGAGGGGTCGCTGTGGAACTCCCAACAGGGCCAAGGCCAAGCCTCATGTGACCCCAAGGGTGGATAGTCCAATGGTCCGTTATGCTCTTCTTCGGCAAGTCTCAGGGTTACGGGGGCACACAGAAGGGCCCTGGGTGGCTAGCCTCCCACGGCGCCAGGAGTGTCTCGTTGAACTCCAGATGTCTTGAGTGTTGGGGTCCACTCTGGTGGTGCGATGCTCCTTAGATGTTCTTGGTGGTGATGCACCTGGATAATGAGTACGATAATTTTCTTACACTTGGGCGACATGCTGCGATCTCTTGCTTGAGGTGATATCATGGAGTGAGGAGGACTGGAGGGACTTCATGGCCACTTACAGTTATCTTCCAGTAGGTGCACTTGCTAGACGTGATGCCATCGATGCCAAGCAGCCGTTGACAGGTGAGTGGATGGTCCCACTGTGAAGTGTGGGGCCAGCACACAGAACGTGCTTGCTAGCGGCTTACCTCTAGGGGTCCTCCCTGTCTTCAGTTACGTCTCTGTACCCCGGTGGCTTGTCTTGTGTTGATGAACACCTTCTCCAGTGCTAGCATGAGTCCTCTGTCCTATCGCTATTCTCCTTTTCCTTCTTGCGCACCTGTGGTGGTTGTTCGCCCTGTGGCACTGTGCCACTCTCTTCTCCTTCACAAAATGACGTCCTGCCACGCTGTTCTCCTCCACCATGACGTGGTGTCCTGACACGCTCTTCCTTGCTTCCAGCCAGGTTCCTCACTCGGATGTGGTGTCCTGCCACCTGTCTCATGTTTGCGCCACATGGACATATCGCTGGTCATGTCCGGTTCTTAGAACTATGTCTTTTCTTTGCTGCGGACCTGTCGCAGGTCTTTTCTGTTGCTAGGACATGCTTTTTCTCCTTGAGGACCTTTCGCAGACCCCATCCCCTCCTCAGGGATTTTTGCAGTGCTCCTCTGCCAGGATGGCAGGTTACCTCGTCTCTCGAGGGCGTCGTGCTTGTGCCTCGAGCCTGCACCGTCGTGGCGCCTGCTCCTGCCTCCGTTCAAGCATGTTTGGCTGGTCGGTCACTTCGTGTGATGTGCTCCCTGCTTGCTGTGCAATGTGGCGTCCGGCCACGTGTCGCCTGTTGTCGGAGCACATGTTGTGGTGGCAGCTTGTCACGTGCAGTGTGCGACTCTCCTCTTGCCTGTCTGAGGCCATTGGCGACTCTGTCTAGAGGCAGTGTGAGGGATGACACTCTGTGCTGTCTTTGGCCCACGACAGGGTTTCGCTGGTGCAGTGGAGATGTGGAAGTTATTCCTGTTGCCTTCAGCATTGCTCCTTCTCTTCGGGGAGGTCTCTCTCTCCGGGGCTCCTGCCCGGGCTGTCAAGCTTCTGGGTGCATGCGTTAGCGCACCTCGGACTCTGCGCTCTTGGTCCTTCTTCAAGGCGCCATTTTCCTGGCGCTTGGCGTGCTCGTTTTCTAGCTTGCAGTGGTATCCGTTCACCACTGGGGGCGTGTAACACAATTTCCTTGCTTGTGGTGGTGTCAGACATCCACTGGGGTTTGCATAGTGCTCACTTCTCTACTCGGGGATGTTTCTTCCTCGTTGTGTGGCCTCCTCTCTCAGACCAGTACCCAGTGACCCTTCACAGGGGAAACAGATCTCTGGCTGCCGGCAGTGGCAGCAGAACTTGCGGGGTTTAACAGTCTCTGTTGAAAGGCTCTTGCTTTGTGTCAGTGAGGGTGCTCTTGGCTGGCTCCCTCTATGCTTGCTTCTTCTCTCTGCCAGTGGTGGCCTGCCATGATGCTCTCCTTGTGAACTCTGAACTGTGCCCCTCTGATGCTCTCCTTGTGAACTCTGAACTGTGCCCCTGTGATGCAGAGTCTGGCTCAGTTAGGGTCACTTGTCCTGGTAGGCTCTGCATCTCTCTTGCTCCTTTGCCTGTTTGGCCCTAGACTCCACATACTTTCCTGTGTGTGTGCTGCTTCATACAATGCTTTTCTTGCTGCTCAGGCACTTGGCGGCTTCCCTGTGCCTCACTGGGGGCTTGTCTCACCCCAACACACTGGCGGCATTCTTAGGCTGTTCTCAGGGTGCAGTGCTCTTTCACATGCTGCTGGCAGCAGTCTACATGGGCTTCGGTGCGGTTCGGCTAATTGCCACCATGGGGTGCTTCAGTCATTGGTGCTGGTGTCGCGGCAGCTACGCTGACACTGTGGGCCTTTGTAGATGCCAGTGTGGGGTTGTAATGCAGAAACGGCTCATCACTGTATTTTAAATGTTTTTTTTAATTTTCTGGGCCGCTTCCTGTGTACTTTAATATTGTCGCCAGGTGCAGTACGGTGAAACAGGCAGATAGGTGGCGCTGTGGCACTTCTCCCAGACCGCTGCAACTTTCCCTATGCTGCGGGCCAGCTTTTGGGGTTGCAGGTGTAGCAGTGTACACCAGGAGACAATAGGGCGTGCAGTCTACTCGCTCTACAGGCAGTCTTCCTTTGGTGTCATCCCTCGCGGCATCTCGCTGCCTTCCTGGTGCCTGGCTCAGTCTATGTGGTCACTTGGGGACAGGAGGCTGCTTCTGTTGCGGCAGTGACCACCTTTACAAAGGTGGCAGTGGTGCCGGTAGCAAGGGGGGGCTACAGGGAGCTCCCGGGGCCATGTTTGCCCGTAATGCCTCACCTTGATGCGATGCTGTCAGTCCTCGCCCTGTGACACTTGTAGCAGCAACAGGCTGCTCCAGTTGCCAGAGCTCATTTCACGAGCCGGTTATCTTTTCCTGGCGTGACGACAAGGCCGTGCAGGGCTGCCGGTGCAGGGTCACCACGCGGCCACCAGGTGGCGCTGTGGGCCTTCTCTCTACAGGCCGGCGCAGTCTTTGGCAGAGACAGTTGGCCTCTCCGCTCACGAGAATGCTGGTACTGGGCTGTGTGCCGCGCTGGTGCAGTTGCAGTCTGTCGCGCTTCATTGAGACAAGCTCTCCACTCCTCTCCTTACCGGGACTCACGACAGCAGGCAGGGCAACCTGTGGGCATTTCCTCAGCTAGGGTCCACTTCAGTGCCATGGCGGCATGTGTGTGGTGCTTGGGCAGCGATGCGGCAGCCTCAGGACACTGTTTGTCGCCGGCACTGTCGCAGTATTTCCTGCTTGCACCGCAGGCAGGGGGGTGGGTGCCGCCATGCGCTGCCAGAGGCGTGGTCGAAGGAAGCGCTACCAGCTCATTGGTCATGTTGGGCGGCAGCTGCTGGTGTCGGCGATAAGGTGGCGTGTAGCTACTTCATGTGTTCTTCATTTCCCATGAGGGCGGGCCGGGGTCCCTCGGGATGCGCAGGGGTGGCAGGGCTGCTTCTTGCGGTCTATGTCTGCTGGGTAGACGTGCCACGAACACTGTGTAGACTTTGTTACACCCCCTTCTCTGGATCACTGTCCCCGGCGGGTCACTACAGCAGGGGCTGCAGGGCATGCAGGCGGGCTCTGCAGGGCATTGCTGTTGAGCGCCAGTTGCTTCGTGCCAGCAGTAGGTGCAGAGGTGCCTCAGACTCGGACCATTACACCCCCACTACAAACCAAAAAATAGCTGACAGCACACACGTGGGGATCGACCCCCCTCGTCGGCATTGTAGGGTCCTGGGCCCTAGGCCCACATGCTCAGGAATAATGGACACTGACACAGTGGTTGTAGTACTGGAACTGGCCCATGGCACGTGCGCCTGGACCCTTTTATTAGCAGGGTCACCTGACTGGTGACGCCTGTGATGGGTGGGTGTACAGTGTAGGTGCAACACAAGGCTGAACACTAGAACGTGTCCAGCAGGACTCTACAGCTGGGACAGTGAGTCCCAGAGTGCCAAACTCCCCAGGTGGCCCGTGCCGCGGAGGTGGTGGGGCGCTTTTGTGGCATGGCGTGGGCTTGCAGACACAATAGCCCCTCCTCCTTACTGCTGCTCAGGAGGCTGGGACAGCGAGTCCCAGATAGGCCAAACTCCCCAGGTGTCCCATGCCATGGGAGCTGGTGGGCGCTATTGTAGCGGGGGCTTGCAGAAACGGTAGCCCCTCCTCCTTACTGGTGCTCAGGAGGCAGGGACAGCGAGTCCCGCAGCAGCCAAACTCCCTAGGTGAACAATAGGGCAAGGGGGATCTCCTGTGGCAAGGCTCAATTCAATACAATTTTTTCTGAAGGGTCAAAGATCTGTTTATTTCCTGTACCTTTCCCTATGCAATTTAGGTTCAGATATTTTCTCTCATTGAAATACTAGTTTAACCTCAAGAAGTTATTAGTTGTGTTAAAAATATTTTTTTTGATTAGCCCTTTAACTGCTGGGTCTTTTCCCCCTGCTGCTGAGCCTTTTTTTTGGGATTTTTGGGGTAGTTCGCGCTTAGGGCTCCATAACTTTTTTTACCACATAAGGTATCCACGCCAAATTTGCATCCTTTTTTTCCAACATCTGGGAATTCTAAAGGAACAAAGTACTCTAGATAAAGGTTTCTGGGTTTTTTCCCAAAAAATTGCATCAACTAACAGTTTGCTGTGCTAAAGTCACCATCGTTCCAGCTTTCCGGAACATGCAGAGTTGAATAAAAAGCTTTTAAGTTTTGGTATTTTTCAAAAAAGTAGCCCATTTTTCCCATTTTCTTTGCTCTCAACCTACTTCCAGTTTGTGGTGGAAACCAGTGTGAAACCTATGGGTGATCCATGACAGCTATAGATTTCTGAAAAGTAGACAAAATTCTAAATTCACCAAGGGGTCATATGTGCAGATCCCTCAAGGTTTTCCCAAAGAAACTAACTGTTGAAAAACGGCCATTTGTGACAACATTTTCACCCATAACTTTTTGTCACAATGGCTATTTACAAAAGAAGTATATCATTACGTCTGCTAGATCCTTCAGGTTGTGGAAATATATAGGGTTTGTAGGTTCTCCAAGAACTCAAGGTGCTCTTAGCCAACAACTAAGCTGCACCGTACAATGTTTTCTTATTGTGTACCAAATATAGACCAATTCATATGGTGACATATGGAGAGTGTAAAATGGGTATCAAGGAAACCTATGTATTTATAAAATAGCCACAAAATGTGGGGTTTAGGAGCAGTGGTTATTTGTACATCTCTGAATTTGTGGGTACCTGTACTAGCATACGTTTTAGAGGGTACTATCTTCTTTCTTACACTCTGGCTTACATTTGGAAGGCACAAACACAGCAAAATCCAATTGGTAATAACAAATGTTCTACTATTCTATACTTCCATATGTATTCTGATAAAAATGGTTCCTCACTTGTGTGGGTAGGCCTAGTGTCTGTGACAAGAAATGGGCCAAAACGCAACATGGATACATCACATTTTTCCAATCAAAACTGACCCCTTTTTTACAAAGTAGGTAGCTGTGGATTTTGGGCCCTAACCCATTTTTGAATACTAAAAACCTGGGAGAATCCAGGGTGTGGCTCGCACCAGGTATTTTTACCCAGAATCCCTCGCAAACCTCAAACACTGACATTTCTGTGATGTAAAGTCCTGGAATCTGTGGAGAGCCACAAACTTCCTTCCACCCAGAATTCTATCAAGTCTCCCGATAAAAATGGTACATCACTTGCGTGGCTGGACTTACTGCCTGTGCCATGAAATGACCCATAACGCAACATGGATATATCACATTTTTCTGCTCAAAACTGACCCTTTATTTGCAAAGTGGGTCTGTGGATTTTGGACCCTAGCTCAGCCGGCTCTTAGGAAACTAAGCAAATTTGCTAATTTTTGAAAACTAGACACCTGGGGGAATCCAAGGTGGAGTAACTTGTTTGGCTCTCATCAGGTTTTTTACCCAGACCTCAAACTTTGACAAAAAACAGATTTTCCTCACATTTCTGTGAAGGAAATTTTTGGAATCTGCAGGGAGCCTCCTACTTCCTTCCACCCAGCATTCCCACAAGTCTCCCAATAAAAATGGTACCTCACTTGCGTGGGTAGGCCTAATGCCTACGAAAGAAAAATGCCCAAAATGCAAAGTGGATAAATCACATTTTTCTACTCAAAATTACCCTTTTGTTGCAAAGTGGGTGGATGTGGATTTTAGGCCCTAGCTCAGCCGGCACCCAGGGTAACCAAGCAAACTTGCACATTTTTGGAAACTATTACCTTAGGGAATCCAGGGTGGGTGACTTGTGTGGCTCTTAGCGGGTTTTATTACCTATAATCCCGTGCTAACCTCAATATTTGACTAAACAAACCACATTTTCCTCACGTTTCTGTAATGGAAAGTTCTGGAATCTGCAGGGAGCCACATATTTCCTACAACCCTGAGTTCCCACTTGTCCCCCGATAAGAACGTACCCCGCTTGTGTGTGTAGGCCATGAGGACACTACACAAAAAGGCCCTAAAGTACTACATTGAGAGATGAGTAATGGGGTGGCTGAGGTATTTGGGCCATATTGTGGTGTCACCCATGCAAACTTACGAACCACAGACATTTTTGAAAAATAGACAACTAGGGGATTATTCCAGGGTGGTGTGCCTTGTGTGTATCCAATGAGGTTTTCTTACCCACAATGCCCTGCAAACCTCGAACTTTGCCTGGAATCACACATTTTTCATACATTTCTGTGATGAAAACTTCCGGATTCTGCATGAATCCACAAAGTTCCTCCACCCAGTGTTTCCCCACTTGTGCTGATAAAAACGCTGCACCACTTGTGTGGCTGGGACTACTGCCCTCGACAGGAATGGATCAAACCAATGTGGATGGGAGCCATTGCCAGGGGACTTCCATTTACCTTGGTAGGGTCCATTCCTTTCGTGGGCACAAGGCCAAGCCACACAGGTGGTGCAATGTTTTTATCGGCACAAGTGTGGTAACGCTGGGTGGTAGGAAGTTTATGGATTCCTGTGGATTCCATCACAGAACTATAAGGAAAATTTGTGATTTCAGGCAAAGTTCGAGCTATGCAGGGCATTGTGAGTAAGAAAACCTTGTGAGATCTATGCAAGGCACACTCCCCTGGAATCCTCATGCTGTTTAGTTTTTAAAAGTGTCTTTGGTTGGTAGGTTTCATTGAATGGTGGCTGAGCACGGCTCCAAATTCCACAGCTACCCCATCGTTGATCTCTCAACGTAGCGATTTAGGGCCTTTTGTGTTGTGGTCTCTTGGCTCAACCACACAAGTGAGGAACTCTTCTTATTGGGAGATGTGTGGGAACCCAGGGTGGTAGGACATTTGTGGTTTCCCACAGATTCCAGAAGTTTTCCTCACAGAAATGTGAGAAAAATGTGTGATTTTAGTCAAAGTTTGAGGTTTGCAGAGCATTGTGGGTAAGAAAATGTTGTGGGATGCATATAAAGCACACTACCCTGGACTTCCCCGGGTGTCTAGTTTTCAGAACTGTCTGGGTCTGGTAGGTTCCCAGGTGGCAGCCTGCTCAAGCACCAAAAGTGAAGCTGTTCACCATTGCAAGTGGGACGATATTGGGAGTTAGCCACACTCTCCTGGCCCATATGTAAAAACAACATCCAAAATAATCAAATGTCCTCTTGCTTGCCATTAGGATGTGGTTCTTTAGGCCTCAAAGGAGCTGTAAGACTAACACTTAAGGAGTGAGGGTGGGGCCTGATGTTAGGATGGGCCAGACCCACCCTAAAACTTTAGTTATAAAAAATATTCCTGCCATAATAGGGGCTTTTGGCCACCCAGGGGCAAATTGGGGGCAAACCTCCTATCTGCCCCAGGGGGGACTGGTTTGTCCTTGTGGTGTGGCCAATGCCAGAGTGCAACACCCACACCACTTTCTTTTGCCCCAAAGGCAAAATTCCTGGTTTCAGGTGGACTTTCTAGCCCCCAGGCGGGCAGATTTGGGGCAACATCCCCAATTGGGACAAACCTATCTGCCCCTTAGGGGAGCAGAAAGACACTATTGCCTCTTCTGGGGCGAGGGTACGGTTCTATACCAGGGTAGGCCATCCCCTCCTTTTGTTTATTTTGGCACAGTTTTGAAATCCCTGGGGTTTAGTGGGCTTTTTGTCTCCTCCCCCGGGGGCAGATTGTGAGTGAATACCCCTATCTACCCCCAGACGGGGGTCAAAAGTCTAAAGGAGGGGTTTAAGTGGGGGAGAGCACATGCTCATGCCCCGGGGTGGTCATCCCCACACCAAACAAATACTGCATAAATGCAGTCCCTGGTGTCTAGTGGGCTTTCTGCACCCCCATCTGGGCAGATTGGAGGTAATCATCCCCATCCGCCCCTGAGAGGGAGCAGAAAGACTATCAGCATATATATTTTTTTAATGAAGCCCTGGTGTCTAGTGGGCTTTCTGCCCCCCCATGGGGGCATATTGGGGATAATTGCTCCATCTGCCCCTTGGGGGGGGCAAAAAGACTGCCAGCATATTTTGTTGGGGGGTGGGGCATGACAATGTCCTTGATGGGCAGCCCCCACACCTATATTTTTTTTAATTAAGCCCTGGTGTCTAGTGAGCTTTCTACCCTTCCGGGGGGGCGGATTTGGGGTAATCACCCTCATCTGTCCCCTTGGGGTGTAGAAAGAGTGCTAGCATATATTTTTGGGGGGTGGAAGCATGCCCATGATGCGTCATGTCAGTAAATTGCTAGCTCAATATTTAGAGAATAATAATTACTTGGAGGAAGAGCAATTTGGTTTTAGGCCTGGTCATAGCACTGAACAAGCACTTATCACAGCCATGGATGAGCTAATGATGCAAATCGACGAGGGACATTCAGCAGTGCTGATTTTATTAGACCTCTCGCCGCATTCGATACAGTATGCCATGCCACTCTTCTATTCAGGCTAGACTCTATTGGAGTGAGTGGAACCGGCTTGAAATGAGTACGCTCGTACCTTTCGAATAGACGTCAAGCTGTTGCTCTCCCCCCTATCACTCGAAAGCCAGGGCCATTAATCTGGGAGTGCCACAGGGGTCGGCTATCAGCGCAATCTTGTTTAACATTTACCTGGCCCATTGATTAGACTTATTAATACTCACAGCATGACTCTAATTATGCTGATGATACTCAGCTCATCTTGTCTCTGGGCAGCAATATGCAACTATCTTCCTTTCATGACTGCCTGAATGATATTTTCTCATGGCTCAACATCAGCTCTCTAAAGTTTAATGGGGACAAGACTGAGATGCTTTATTGTACAGCTCAATCTAAGCCGGAGACTTTACCCCTTAATCTCTGGCCTGGATCGCTTAATGGACCTGTGGCCACCATTAATTTGGTCAGGAACTTAGGAGTCACCTTTGATGGCAAACTTAGTATGGAAACTCATGTAAATAACATGGCAGGAACCTGTTTTGTTATTCTTACATCTCTTCAGAAGATCCTGCTGGTACTCCCTCCTTCCAGCAGCGGCCCATGCAGGTGAGAGTGGTGGGGAGTGGGGCCGGGTGGGGGGGATTTCGACAGACGATGATGAGGGAAAATTAATTATTTATTTCATTTTCCCTCATGGTCGCCTGTCGAATCCCCCTCCCCCACCCGGCCCCGCCGCTCTTACCTGTATGGGCCGCGGCTGCCTCCTTCCTCCAGAGCCATGGTTGTCCGCAGCATTATTCTTAGTCGCCTGGGTTACTGTGATGCCCTTCTTCTGGATGCTCCAGAATATCTTTTACATCGACTATCTAGGGTCCAGAATGCAGCCGCTAAACTTGCTTTAAATCTACCCCGCAGAGCTCCTGCTTCTCTGGTATTAAGGGAGCTGCACTGGCTGCCACTCAAGCAAAGAATCTGGTTCAAATCCCTCTGCATTGCATTTAAAGCCTGCCATGGGATGGGCCCTCTTCCCCTTCAAAAGTGACTGAGAAGATACATCCCCAACAGAGCCCTCCGATCTGCATTAGCCAATTTGCTCTGTGTACCGAAGTTCAGGAAATCCAGGCAAGGTGGCAGGACCTTCACAATTCACGCAGCCAAGCTCTGGAATGCTCTTCACCCCTCCTTAAGATCCATGTCTGACCTATTGAAGTTTAGGAGGGCGCTGAAAACTTGGCTGTTCCCCAAGAAACGGAATTCAGCCACCGATCCCTGAAACTATGTCACTACAGGTATTTCCCTATGGATATCGTTCCATTTCCTTTTCTCTAACTTCCCCAGCTGTTATGACCAGCGCCAGGATATTAGTCGGTGACAGTGCGATTTATAAACTCTAAAATAAAAATAAATAAAATGATGGGCAGACCTTACCCCTATATTTTTTTAATATGTTCCTGGTGTCTAGCCTCAAGACTGTCATGCGGTGGTCCCAGGGCCGCCTGACCGCCCTTGTCCTAATAGGGCGGCTGGAAGACCGCCACCGCTGTGCCCCCGTGAGTCTGGCGGTCCGTGAACTGCCAGACCCGTAATAAGCCCCATAGTGAAATCAGGACCAATGCTGATCTATTCAGCAACAGTCTTCTTAATTCTTTTTTGAAGGAGGGAGTCGAAGGATTAGATCTAGTTTCAGGAGGAATTGTGTTCCATATTCTAGGGGCAAGACCAGAAAAGGAGCAATTATACGTTTTCTTTTTGTTGAACGTCTGTGGCTTCAGCGATAGAGAGTTAGAGCTTCTTCGGGAGCAACTCCCACCCGATAGTTCAAGTTTTTTAGCCAGAATGACAGGAGCGTTGAGACAAAGAGCCTTATGGGTCATGCAGGCTATCAAACTGAATTCTATCTTCAAATTGGAGCCAATTGAGATGTTTCAGATCAGATGTGAGGTGGTCGCATTTACTAGATCCCATGTTGAGCCTCGCTGCTGAGTTTAGAGTGGCCCTTAATGGAGCCAGTCTGGCTTTGGATAGTCCTGCAAGAGTAGTACTCCTGTAGTCTAGGCAGGCGATGACTAGGGATTGGACTGCTAACTGAAGGTCATCTGGGATAAACATAGTAAGAAAGTATGTATGTTTTAATGCCCTTGCTGATGTTGGGTATCTTTGTAAAAGGTAGTAGACTTTGGGCATCCTGGCTCTCAGCTAAGTGCAGAACACAGAGAGATGAATGCCATCAGTGAGAGCAATGGGCATAGTTTCTGTGAGTCCTACACATCACAGGTAGGTTAGCGTGTCCTTAGGTAGAACAGGTAGGATTTATATGGAAGTGCTATGGCAAAGAATGTTACATGTGTGCGCGAAGGTCGACCTGACAGGAGTTAACGATGTCCTGCTAGTCTCCTGCACAGCCTGGCCCCTGTCACTAGCACTGCTGTCATCTGCTGCAAGTCTACCTTCTCACCTCCATCTCTTCCAAGAGTAATGTTGATTCTCTCGTCTTCAGTAATTCAAAGCCTGTACTCCTCACAGGCCTTTGAAGAAGCTCAGTGGGTTTGCTGCCTGTATCCTGGTGTCCACCTGCAACTTTGGCTTCAGACATTACCAGGCTGAGTTAAGGTGAGGGTACAACAGAGCTCTCTCTGTACTTCTTGTTACACTTTACAAAGCTATCCAGGGACCAGCTTCCAAATCTACCCACCACTCTGCTTGGCTCCGACTAATTCCCTTTCATTCTAGTCACATCGATCAAATCAATTACCACTTGAACGCTGCCGAAATCAAATGTGCCCTCACCCGAACTCGGTAAAGTAAGCCCTTATTGTAAGTGCATGTATCTCCCTAACTTATGTGACAAAGGAAGCGTCTGACACTGTGTTAGGACCAGATATGAAAAAGAACAACCCCTAACTCTACAATCCCTGAGTTCATTAACCAGTAGTAAGGTGAGAGTAGCAGAGCAAAAGTGCACGCCAGAAGTATTCATTCAGTTTGGAGAGGAAATGCAGTGTGCCCAATGCGCCCTGTGTACTGACCATCATTACACTAAAGGCTAAAAAAGGCTCAGAAAGCTCATCCTGAGGAACCCAAGTTCAAAATATTATAAAGGATTCCTTCTGGCACTCTGCACCAGAGGGGCCTTTATAGGTCTCCCCAGTTTCGGTCAATGGCTGACAGATACCCTGGGGAGGTAGTGCGGGTGTCACACATTGGTGACACCTTTACTCGTGGGGGTTTCATTTTTGTTTTATTTATTTATTAGCCTTTTATCTCTTTCTGCTCCATTCTATTGGGCAATTGGTTCCTTTCTTTGTTGTGATATGTGGTTGTTAAAAACCTCTTGTTCAGGTTTTAGAAAAGCTCTGGCTCCGATAAAGCAATTTGTAAAAGTCGTGAAACATGTCTTGGCCTATCTTCATTGTAATGACCTACCTTGAAATAAAAATTAAAAACAGGTCTTTGATCCTTCAGAGAAAATTGTCCTTTGTTTACTAAATGAAAAAATTTCAGGAAAAGACTACCACTATGAAAAATAATTCTTTGATGCTAGCATTAGCAATTACCGTAAGCGATACATAGACCTCATACATTGTCTTCTTTCTGAAAAAAGTTATGGGCTGGCTAAAATGATGTGTTTCAATGTGGATTATGTTGCACAAATTAAAGTAGCTGATTTCAATATTGGAAAATATTGGGGGCGGAGTTTGGGCAGAATGAAGATGGCTGCCTTCTAGAGAATCTCTGTCAGCTCACCCTCTAAGCTATAATTTTTCTAAGACACCCATTGCCCATCGAGTTCCAATTATGGGTGCTCATATGATGGTAGCCTTGGGAGCGATGATCAGTCGCTGACCTACCCAGATGAATGCACTAAGAGACGTTAAAGGAGGGTGTACGGAGCTTGTCGCCTACCTCACTCAGTGGCAACTATTTGAGGGAGCCGAGAGAACCCGGGGAGATACTGCTGACGCCACTCACACAAGCGCAACACCGGCCTACTACAAGCCGCCTTCCTCAGAGGTTCTGGTGTTGCCTCTGCCCCTCCCCTTGCAGGGGTAAGCCATCTCCAGCTCAGCCAGTGCACACTACCACTGCAGGGCTATGCCGAGAGGCCTGGCAGTCCTCGCCCCCTTCTCCCCTGAAGCCCACTCACCTCCCTACACTATAAGAGATACTGTGGATGACTGCGCAGTGCTGCCTAACAACCTTGCAGACCTCGGTGCTCCTATGACTCGCCATTCCTTTGACAGACGCCATCTTGGGTTGCGAAAGAGTGTGCTACGCCACTCAGTAATCACTGTTAATACAAGGCCTTTCTGATTTAATCTGAACCCCAGTGCTGCAGACTATAATCATCACATACTCACCTCCCCCTGGGTAGCAACATCTTTTGGGGGCATATTTGGAGACATAGTGAAACCCCGTAGACTGAGTAGGTCGTAGGTGATAGATAGATATCTCCTTACCAAAACTCTTTACTACATCGGTGTCTAAATTTAAACTGGATAGTCAACTCCTCTTTTCAGAAGCCACTAAAACACAGCAACGTGAAGGGATCAGAGCCTCATGCATCCGCGGAGATTGGGTGCGCACAGTTATAGCAGCTTCTACAACAACAACAGAACACCCTTCAACAGCCACTACAGAGACCCCTTATAGAAAAAAAAGGGTAGCAATCCTCATTCATAAACATCTCCAGATTCAGATACTTAAAACGTGAAAAGATATTTATGGCAGAACATTTTTGCTCGACTCTCACTGCATGGTCGAACATTCATGGTAAGTTCCATCTACACACCAATCATGGTGAAACCGGAATTCTTCACGCACCTGATTAGAACCTTAGTTGAACTCCAATCGACCTTGGTGATTCTGGTAGGAGACTGGAGCCTTTCCATTGACCCAGTCCTGGATCGCTCTGCAAGACCAGACCTCCAGGATTAACAGCAAACAAGGTATCTTATTGTAACTAATGGCAGACCATGCATTAGTGGGTCGTGCAGACTACACCACCCCACTGCAAGAGAGTATACATTCTTATCATGGTCCCACGGTATGAAAACTAGAATAGATTATTTCTTCACACACAATGCCCTTCTACCTAAAATCCTGGATAGCGGATTTGGAGGAAGTTCAAGTTCAAATCATGCATCTATTTACATGCACCTGGACTTTCAAATCCACCGCCCTCCAGATAAGAATGTGGAGGATTAATGTACTTCAATAACAGCTCCCGGACAACAAGAAGGAGCTGAAGATGCAATTTAGGCGCCACCTTACCTAAATTGACCAATTGGTTGACTCTGCATAGACTTTATGGGCCGCCAGCGAAATCTTATTTCAGAGGCCTCATAATTCAAGTCCAAGTCACACTATGCAGAACTGAAGCCCACTAATCAAATCAAATCAAGCTTTATTCGATTATTTGCAAACAAGAATCATAAAAGCATATGAAATTTACAAACACATTTTAAAAACATCATTCATTTTGCAAACCTACTTGTATGATCATATTTAAAATCCAGATAAATTGATTTTGTCCGACATCATAATCACATTACTTAGACTCAATAAAAATATTGCTCATATCAAAATAGTTTTCCTACATTTTAAAGCATTTCTTAAAAACTCTATAATAGTAGCAATAACAAATTCATTTTCTAAAAATTGTAAGGCCAGAAGTGCAGGACGACATTGTTTAAGACGAAGGGTTCTAAGTATCGGTAAAATCCATTTCTTTCTCTGCGTGGAATAAAATTTACAAAAGAACAATACATGTAGTGTCGATTGTGAGGATATATCATCACACGGACATTTACTCAGTGTTTTAGACCAATCATTCTGTTCTGGGAAACTGATTATTCTGTGTAAGATTTAGTCTGAAGCGCGTTAACAACTATCTATCATAGTCCTTTATAATGATCCGTAAATAAGGCTGAATAGTGAAGGTGATCAACGTAAGTTGATGCGCCTGCACAGTTGTTTTAGTCATGATTGTACAAATTCTAGCTTCTTCTAATAAACTCATGCAACTATCTTTAAGATCTTTTCTAGTTACAGTACTGAGGGTACTAGGATCATCATAATATTCCGGATGTCCGAGATTACAGGCAAATTGTTTTATATAGTTCAGCCACTTTATATGCTTCACCCCATCTAGCTTACAACAGTCCCCCATAACTTGGCGATTGAGTAATGTTTCTTCTGTGGTCCATATCCTGTGCCAAAGAAGAACTGGCTGAATTTTTATAATGTCCGACAAATATGGCATACCTAACTCTGTGTGACAAATGTGTGTAGAAGTACTAGGTGGAACGGCCAGCAAAAACCTAAGAAAAGAGTTCTCAGCCACCTGCAAAGGGTTGATGTCGGCATGGCCCCAAACACCAGCGCCGTAGGTAGCTACCGAAACGCATTTTGTTTTATAGATTTGCAGCATCTCTAATGGTGGCCGTTTTCCAAGTTTTCTACTAAAATTTGAGAGGGCTGCTAGTGTCTTTGTAAATAATAGTGAAGTCCACTAACAAATCACATTGGAGCGGGAAATGGTGACACAACATAAACAATATACAAAAACCCCAACAGACTCCACTCTCCAACTCTTCACACGGAAGAAATATGAACGCAATACCCTCTTATCACACCAACCTGAAAAAGCACTGTACTGGCTTAAGAGTAAAAACTACGACCATGGTGAAAAAGCAGGCAGGTTTCTGGCTTGGCAACTTAAACAATGAGAATCCTGAGCAGCCAATCCTTAACTACACAACAGCCAAGGCAATCTACTAACGAACCCATGTGACATCAGTGCAGAATTTACATACTTCTGCACTGCTCTATACACACCATAATCCCAGAAAGAGCAAGACTCTGAAGAACGCTTTATGGATCACATACCGATTCCAACTCTGATGCCAGACCTCAGACATTTACTCAACAAAGAAATCATGGATGAAGAAATTGGGGTTGCCATTAAAGACATGCCTACCAGTGGACATGACTACACTAAAGCCCTGTGGTAAATGGATTCCCATCAAATTTTATAAAGGCACAGCAGAGTGTTTAGTTCTTCCTCTAGGGAGGGTGTTCCAAGAAGCCACAACACAAAATGCCTAAGGCGAGAATTTTTGAAGACAATAATTACCTTGGTCCCTAAGCCTGAGAAGGATCCTCTACACTGCGGCAACTACAGGTCAATATCATTATTTAATAACTATATTGAAATTCTATCGTAAGTTCTGGCAAACAGATCCAAAAAGTTATACAATACCTTATTCACAAGAATCAATTGGGATTTGTCCCTGGTAGTTCCTCAAAGAACCACCTGCAAAGCATTCTGTATCAACTCTGGAGCGCTAGGCAGAAAAATGGTGCAAGTGTGGCACTCTCATTTGATGCAGACAAAGCTTTCAATCGAGTGGAGTGAGGATACCTGTTTAGGGCTATGGATAGAATGGGCCTGGGCCGCCAATTCATAAATATGGTAAAAATGCTCTGTACAGAACACACAGCAATTAAAACTAGCAACAGCATCATCTCACATAGCTTTCCCATTTGCAGGGGAACCTGGCAGAGATGCCCCCTGTCTCCATTGCTCTTCCTATTTGTCCTGGTACCCTTGGCAATTGACTTTTGCAATGATGACCACATAAAGGGGATAGTGATGACAGCTGGGCACAAAACAATTATGCTATATACCGGTGATATATTGTTGACCCTCCCCTCCCCAGAATCGTCAGTTAAAAGCCTTATGGAAATTATTGCCACTTTTTCGCTGTTTACTGGATATAAAATCAATTGGTCCAAAATTGAGGCCATGGCCACAACACATTGCAGGACTGCCCATCTTAGTTGATATTCAGTTGATGATTACAGCCAATCTGACAGCACTGACTGACCAAATGCAATGTGATTTTTTAAAATGGAGTGCACTACACCTGTCACTATGGGGCCGAGTCCGGACAGAGTAAATGGTAGCAGCCCCTTGCTTTAACTATGTACTGGGCATGTTGCCAATAGCTGTCCTGCACCACCTGCTTCAAATGATTCACCTACTCATCAAAGTATACATCTGGCAAAAGTAAAAACCCAGACTGGCCATGCCAAACTGTATATGGACGTAACTTCAAGTGGGCTTCAGCTCCTGAACATAGCCAAGTGTTATCAGTGGCGGTTTGTAATTTTGGCAGGGATGGGAGCGGGTGGGCCACACACACACATCTACACTCACTCACTCACACCCATGAATTACTAAACATGCGTGCACACACATCAATTCACAACACTCACAACAAATTTATACATTTATACTCTCACGCACGCATCAAACATTCAAAAACAAAAAACTTACCTGCCCTGCAGCTCCCGAGAGGAAAGCCTCAGGGGTTCCAGGAGGTTTGGGACTGCTGTCTTTTCTCATTGCTGACCTTGTGTCAGCCAATGAGAGAAGGCAGCAGTCCCTCACTAGTCACAAAGTGGGATGGGGTCAGTGAGACTGCTGACCCTTCCCCACACTGTGATTAGGTGTCACTGATTGCTACTCAACCCTGGGCACTTCAGTGTTTAAAACTGACGCGCTCAGGTCTGAGGCACTCAGCGACGCTCCCCCTCATCATGAGGGGGAGGGACTCAAGGCACTTTGCCAGGCTGAGGAGGTCACGCCCAGGAGGGCAGTGAAATCCTCAGTTTGGCAAAGTTCAGCTCAGGCAGCCAGGGAGCCTGCGCGTTTAGCACATGTCTAACTCCTGCCTGCCTCACCGGAACAAGAAGAGTGTCTGTCAGGTTGACCTTTGCTCAGCCTGACAGACACTCTTCTTCTCCAAAAAAGGGGAGGTGCCATGGCCCCTTTACCCGTATGGACAGGCCGCTGCTGCTTATTAGTATGCACATCACCTATCCCAACATGCTTATTATTTTTTCACTGATTTAGAGACACCTGGCTGGCTAATGATTGAAACTACTTCCAGAAAGGGTCCCTCAGGTGCCCAATTAATCTATTTTCGAAACATGTCAGATGGGGCACTGGACAACCCTATCATATCCAGTAGAATTCAGGTGTGGACCAAAGACCACAAAGTTGTACAGCAAGACGGCTTTTTACATCTCTGCGCACCTCTCTGGAACAACAAAAAGATACAGATTATGGCAAACGACTAGATTGGCCCATGTGGGCACAATGAGGACTAAATCTGGTATATCATGTTCTCTCCGGTACCACAATAAAGCCTTTTCAAGAACTGAACGAAGTATGCTAATTGAATTCCAGTTACCTTCTCCAGTACTACCAACTGCATAGCTGTCTGCATGCTGCGATCAAATGGAAGAAATCCAAGTTAGAGGTTTCTTCAGGACACAGTAACCTATTGAGATAAGGAAACTATCAAAAACTAATTCCTGAAAGCTATGGAATGCTAATAAACAATTTGTTCTCGAAACCAACAGCCAAACTCCTCCAACAATGATGGCAACCGCATATACAATAGGAGCTCACTTATGCTGACTGGGTTGAATTCCTAGCCACTCATGCTCATAGTCTCCGGGAGGCAAGGCTGAAATCTAGTTACTTTAAGATCATACACAATTGGCCCTGGTCTCCTCATAAACTATTCAGAGCTAAGATGGCGACCAATGCCGCGTTTTGGAGATCTAAAGAACACACAGGTGACATGGCACATGGTACACACCTTGTGGCGCTGTAAACTGATACAAGATTCCTGGTCTTGTGAACGTTGTTTACCTTTATGCTCCTGAACTTGTGCTAGCATAACTTGAGATGTACTGTTATCCATTTTGAAGTTACGCTGTACAGCACATGATCATTTACGTTGCTGATTCTCGGCTAAATAAAGAATTTTAATTTTCCCACTGGGAGAAAGTGGGTACTCGCAGGAACTTCTCACAAAGTTGTATCCACCAAGGACATTCCAACTATCCCTCCCAGGCAATCGTTTATGCGTGTCAACTAATATGCTTGAATAAACTGTGACAGTGACTGTATTCAAAGTAGTAGTAGTATGAGAGAAATCTCGAATGTATTCTCTAGTAAAATTGTTATTCTTGCTTGTCCCTTATTGGTGCAGTTGGGAAGCACCAAAGTCCATACAGGGACTACACCGCTCCCGGTCTGAGCCATTGGCATGCCATTGGTAAGGTTATAAAAGACTGGCTTGCGCGCATACAGTCTCAAGTTACAATTTTGCAAGTGTTATGAATGCTGAGTTGAAAAAAATACAACTACCATGATGCCTTGTTTCTGTGTAGGGAAAAAAATATTTCTATGTAATTTAGCTTATTCTACCCTTTTTCAACAAATGTTCCCATATGCTAATCTCTTGTTAATGCTCTCTTTTGAAAATGGCTTGCGGTGTTTTTAGGATCATGTCATTTTCTTGTCATGTAAGTGAATTGAGGTCATTGACCTCAACAATATATGCCATCTAAACTTTTATTTGGAATACAAGTGGCACATCTGAAAACTTAACTATGCCTCTTCTTGCCTGTTTATTTTCAAGTACTTTTGTATGAAACATAAACTGTTTGTGTACTAAAGAAATTTTGCACTGAAAGGTTCAATCATGATATGCAAGTCCTTTTCCCTTTTTGGTGTCTACATTATAGTTGCTCAAAACTCATTGGATGTGTAATCCAAACTTTTACTGGCACATTTTCTCTTACATTCCTGATAGGTCTAAATGCCACAGCAAGAGGTCAAACATCTGCCACTCAGGATGACTCCACTCCATCCCACGAGCAAGCCTCCAGGGACGTCTTCAATTCAGAAAGTCCGGATGAACATGACACGGCTGGCCCATCGCATCAGCCTGGACAGACTGCTCCAGTGAGTCTCACTGGGCCCACAACGTCACCTCCCACCCAGATGTAACAACACCACAGTCAACATATCCCTCTACATCTTGTGGACAAAGTGCAAGAAGCACCATCTTGTGCCCCCCAGTCCTGCCTGGTGGTGAGACAACACCACCACCACCATGTCCTCCAGTCTAGCCAGGAACCAGTGGGATGGGGCACACTGTGCCAAAGCCACAGGTTAGTGGGGTTAGGGGTAGTGGGAGTGGCTCTGTGGGCCAGCAAAGTGAGGCCACTGGGGTCCGTATCACGCAGGCCAAGATCACCCAGTTCTTGGACTCATTACAACAGTCCCAAGAAATGATGGCCCAGGTCTTTTCCAGTGTGCAGGAGATGATGCAGTTGCAGAGGGAGCACAATGTTGAGATGCAGAATCTGTACTCCAATGTGGGCTCCCTGACTGGGGTACTGCAGGACCTTTATACCCATCTGTGCAGGGCTTTTCCTCCACCACCTTCACCATACTGTGGGCCACCTCCATCTAGCCCTACTCCATCAGCCTCAGCCACAGAAAGGGAGGGCCTGCCACCAGAGGCAATACCTGCAGTCACCTTTGTCCCTGCAACTGTTGATCCACCACCCACCCGCAGGCACACACGTTCATCCGTACCACCAGGAGAGGATGGCAAGACACCCACCACCAGCAAGAAACCACAATCCTTATTTCATCCAGTGTGTGACTACCATTCACTCTGTGGACTATTCCTGGTCAGATTTACTTTTCTGAAGACATGTGTATTTAGGACCTTGATTTACAAATAATTTTGGCTCAACAAATATGGTTCAATTCACCATGAATGACTTTTCATTATTTTGTTTGCTTCATCCCCATTTTTGATTCATTTTTCTTTATGCAATAAAAAGAAAAAATTTACAAAATAGAAGACTGGTGTTGAAGTAATTGTTTTATATTCAAAGTTGGGAAATGTGCTGCTATATGCTGCTGTAGCGAAGTACAAAGGGTACATGGGTTGATCCTGTGGAAGACACACACCGACTTTGGGTGTACATATCTTGTACTGAGACAACTTGCACAGTGATTGAATGGAAGTTTTGAAGATTGCCTTGGACTTGTTTTCTGTTGAATGGTGGCACCAAGCCAATATGTGCTGCTTGATTTGCTCTAACCAGATGTGGTAGTCAACCAAAAACATAACTATCCTACTTCACATTCGCAAAATGCTTTTTGCGTTAAGTGGATGAATATGTTGATGTGTCTCATCATTGATGCAAGAACTTCATGTAGCACACCACTGAAAGTTGGTTGTGACATCCCACCAGATACTGCCACAGTGTATTGGAATGATCCTGCCTGTGGCCACAAAATGTGGTACTGCTATGACTTTGACAACTGGTGTAATAGCTGGGGTATTTCTGTTGTGTGGAAGAAACCTAGGCTTCAGCTGATGACATGAATCCAGTATAGTTTGCCTAGTCAATCTGTACTTTTTTATAATTTCCCTTTCCTCCATGGTAGCCAGGTCTGGAAAAAGCAGGACACTTGAGGCTGTCATCTCCTAACTCTCCCAGGGTTAAAATGTTTGGAATTGAAAAAAGTAATGATATTTTCAGAACATGTTCCACATATACATTAATGCTAATTCACACAAATGTCATGGTATATATGATTTCACTACATAATTTTTTTCATGTAAAAAAATTGTAAAAAAATTGTGTTTGCCACTTAGCATCTGAATGTCCTTTATTGTCTTTATTGTCTTTCAAAATTGAATCAAAATACGATTTTGAATATAATACATTTGTCATGTATAATTTACACATCCTTTATAAAAAATAAAATTGCCAAAAATAGCGTCAACAGAGATGTTAACACCGCTCTTCTCTCGCATGTCACAACACTAATGCAATACGCATAAATGTAGTCAAACAACAAATGACTGCCCTCTGATTTTTAAATGTGGAAAGAAGGTAGCCGCCTTATTGAGTGGTGGTAACACACTTAACCATCATAAAAGCATTATTTGAAGTCCTAAAATGGTTGCTGCCTGACCTCGCCGTCAGGACATTTGTAGACGCACGTTTGCAGTGGAACGGAAGTGCCAGTGAGTGTTGTACTCCATGATAGACACAGCCATAGGCTAACGTGTGTGAAAGCAACCAATGGCTGTGTCCATCGCTGCTGATGATCACGCCCGTCGGTAACATATATGCGGCGGTTTTGAAAAATGTCACTTGCCTCGTAATACTGCAGCCATCAAGACCTCTCTTTTGCTGCTGATTCTGACCTCTGGGGGCTAATATGGCACCAGTTTCTGGGGAAAGAGCCCCTGTCTTCATGCCTGAGGAGCTGGAGAAGCTGGCAGGAGAGGTCCTCTCCCTGTATGGCCAACTCTATGGCCCACCAGATGAACAGGTACATGTTAGAAATGTGCATGTGAATTTGTCTAACCGTTACAATATTTCATGAAACACAGGCTGCAATGCCCCCTTAAGTTCTTGACTGAAGTGTTATGAATTATGTGAAGTGGCATATAGTTAGTTCCTCACATAGGACAAGGATCTTGGGGGATTTGTAAGCACTTTCCCGTAAAAAATCAAAAGGCCCCATTAAGTATTATGTGTTGACTGTTCAAAGCCCAAGTAACATTTCTGGCGGTACATGTAGAGATATATTCATGTATACTTTTAAATACACAACTGCACCTGTAAATGTTTTCTGTAGCTACCACATTAAATTGATGCTTGCGATGTGTATAGTGCCACAAGACTCTGAGCCTAGATCAGGGGTCTCAAAACAGCAGTTTGGTAGCTACCAGTAGCTGTGAGACCCCTCAAGAGTGGCACACAGTCTTGACATAAGTCATTAGTTGGGCACAAGGTCAGTTTTCCTTATCAAAGTAAAGTGAAGGCTGTGTTCCTGTGACATCATGATCAGCATGCTCCTGAAATCAGGCCCTGACAATGAGCAATGCTCAGTCAGAATCATGGGCCAGGCTGGGGTTGAGTCACAAACTCAAAGCACTGAAGTACTGAGGTATTGGTGTCATTAAAATTGGTTCCTTGACAACAGAAGTTTGGAGGTGTATGCCAAAAAATGGCCCTGTATGCCAAGTTACAGTAGATATTTGAAATGGAGAGTTACCTCACTTGTTGGGGTAACACTTCATTTCAGTTAGACCATCATTCATAAGTGCTTCCTTTCCAAACTGCAGGCCCCTTAGTCCCAGTAGCTAGTATTCACTGTACCATAAATACTAATGCAAGACGCAGCCCTTTGTTGGATGTGATTTAGAAGTGCTGGTACTCACTGTTCAGAGTGACTGTTTGCTCTTAAAAAGTGCTGGTACTCTTCCATTAAATGTATTGTAACATTGCATAGAAGTGCATTTATTGTCCCTTTCAAATTAAAAAAGTGCAAGTGCTCAGTACCGGAGGGTGAATAGACATTATATCGAATGATAAATATCGAATTGTAGTAATATCGAAGTTGTAATATTGAATGTTAGATAATATCGAATACATGAATATCGCAATCAAAAATATCGTTATTTTATTTCTTTAAAAATATCGAAGTACAAAATATCGAATAAGTAATATCGTAAGTAGATAATATCGAATTGTTAGTATTGTAAAAGATATCGAACAAAAAATATAGAAACTGTAAAATATTAATTTTTAGTCAATAATTAAATATTATGTATTGTTATTAATTTTGTATTATTAAAAATGTTTTAATATTGGTGTGAAAATGTATAAAAAAAATTGTAACATGTTTTAGGAGCGGGATGTTTAGTTATTAGGGGTAAAGGGTGGGGAGTATTTTAAAAATATTAGTGTCAATTTAGATATTAATTTAAAATTTTTAGAAATTAGAAATTAATTTAAAAATGAAATTTATATTAAAAGTGTAAAATATATGTTTTTTTAGGAGCGGGATGTTGGGTTATTAGGGGATAAGGGTGGGGAGTAATTTAAAAATATTAGTGTAAATTTATATTTAAATAGAAAATTTATAGAAATTCGAAATTAATTTAAAAACGAAATTTATATTAAAAATGTAAAATATATGTTTTCTTTTAGTAGTGGGATGTTGGGTTATTAGGGTATAAGGGTGGGAAGTATTTAAAAATATTAGTGTAAATTTAGATATTAATTTAAAATATTTAGAAATTCGAAATTAATTTAAAAACGAAATTTATATTAAATATGTAAAATATATGTTTTCTTTTAGGAGCGGGATGTTGGGTTATTAGGGGATAAGGGTGGGGAGTATTTAAAAAATATTAGTTTAAATTTAGATATTAATTTAAAAAGTTTAGAAATTCGATATTAATTTAAAAACGAAATTTATATTAAAAATGTTAAATATATTTTTTGTTTTAGTAGTGGGATGTTGGGTTATTAGGGGATAAGGGTGTGGAGTATTTTAAAGATATCAGTGTAAATTTAGATATGAATTTAAAATTTTTAGAAATTAGAAAATAATTTAAAAACGAAATTTATATTAAAAAGTTAAAATATATGTTTTATTTTAGGAGGGGATGTTTCGTTATTAGGGGATAAGGGTGGGAAGTGTTATTTAAATAATATTTTAAAAATATTTATTAAGTAGAAATTTAAAAAATTGCAAATAATTAGAAGAAATAAAGTAATTTATAAATATAAATAGTAAGTTGTTTTTAGTACTGGGATGTTGGGTTATTAGGGGAAAATGGTAAAGTTGTTAATATTGTAAAACATATATATTTAGGGGCCGATTCCGATCTCGGTCGGAGGCGCACCCAATACCATTCGGTCGGGAAAAAAGCCATGCGAAAGCCTGTTTCCCGACCGATCCGTACAGCACACCGAACGAGCAAGTACGATGCGCACAACAGCATCCGGCCGAGCCGTACTCACCCAAACCAGGTCCTGTTCTCCGACCGAGGCGAATCCGGAAACGCCGAATCGAGTCGCACGGAAGGAAAAATGCAGCCCCGTCCGGCCGGACAAGTACGATGCGCTTCCGTACGCGCCGAACCCGTCGCTACGCACGGCACGTCAAAGCATCCGGGAGAGGCGCACATAAGCTCCGATTCGCGCCACAACACGATCCACGGCTCCGAGACGAACACGGCAGCGACGAGGACGAGGCGAAGCGACGAGGACGAGGCGAAGCGACGAGGACGACGCGAAGCAACGAGAAGGACGAACAACACGAACCAACCATGAATCCCTTCGTCCCGATCATACCAATATTCTACATATACTACCGGAACAGGCACGGACGCGTACGGCGCAGAAGGTAAGCTAGACACCAACCACAAAACACATACAACACGTACACGACACATCACACACACACACAGGGATGCAGAATATACTTACACCAGCAACAGCAGCACCATAGGGGCGGGATGCCCATCACCAATGCCACATATGCACACAGGGGCCTGAATGCGCACCACCACCCCTACCCAGGGGGGGGCAGGATGCCTACCACCACTACCACCCTTACCCAGGGGGGGCTGGATGCCTACCACTACTACCACCCTCAGCCACGGGGGGCAGGATGCCTACCACTACTACCACCCTCACCCAGAGGGGGCAGGATACCTACCACTACTACCACCCTCACCCAGGGGGCAGGATGCCTACCACTACTACCACCCTCACCCAGGGGGGCAGGATGCCTACCACTACTACCACCCTTAGCCAGGGGGGCAGGATGCCTACCACTACTACCACCCTCATCCAGGGGGGCAGGATGCCTACCACTACTACCACCCTCACCCAGGGGGGCAGGATGCCTACCACTACTACCACCCTCACCCAGGGGGGCAGGATGCCTACCACTACTACCACCCTTAGCCAGGGGGGCAGGATGCCTACCACTACTACCACCCTCACCCAGGGGGCAGTATGCCTACCACTACTACCACCCTTAGCCAGGGGGGCAGGATGCCTACCACTACTACCACCCTCACCCAGGGGGCAGGATGCCTACCACTACTACCACCCTTAGCCAGGGGGCAGGATGCCTACCACTACTACCACCCTCACCCAGGGGGGCAGGATGCCTACCACTACTACCACCCTTAGCCAGGGGGGCAGGATGCCTACCACTACTACCACCCTCACCCAGGGGGGCAGGATGCCTACCACTACTACCACCCTCACCCAGGGGGGCTGGATGCCTACCACTACTACCACCCTCACCCAGGGTGGGCTGGATGCCTACCACTAGTACCACCCTCACCCAGGGGGGCAGGATGCCTACCACTACTACCACCCTTAGCCAGGGGGGCAGGATGCCTACCACTACTACCACCCTCACCCAGGGGGGCAGGATGCCTACCACTACTACCACCCTTAGCCAGGGGGCAGGATGCCTACCACTACTACCACCCTCACCCAGGGGGACAGGATGCCTACCACTACTACCACCCTTAGCCAGGGGGGCAGGATGCCTACCACTACTACCACCTTCACCCAGGGGGGCAGGATGCCTACCACTACTACCACCCTCACCCAGGGGGCTGGATGCCTACCACTATACCACCCTCACCCAGGGTGGGCTGGATGCCTACCACTAGTACCACCCTCACCCAGGGGGGCAGGATGCCTACCACTACTACCACCCTTAGCCAGGGGGCAGGATGCCTACCACTACTACCACCCTCACCCAGGGGGGCAGGATGCCTACCACTACTACCACCCTTAGCCAGGGGGGCAGGATGCCTATCACTACTACCACCCTCACCCAGGGGGGCAGGATGCCTACCACTACTACCACCCTTAGCCAGGGGGGCAGGATGCCTACCACTACTACCACCCTCACCCAGGGGGGCAGGATGCCTACCACTACTACCACCCTCACCCAGGGGGGCTGGATGCCTACCACTACTACCACCCTCACCCAGGGTGGGCTGGATGCCTACCACTAGTACCACCCTCACCCAGGGGGGCAGGATGCCTACCACTACTACCACCCTTAGCCAGGGGGGCAGGATGCCTACCACTACTACCACCCTCACCCAGGGGGGCAGGATGCCTACCACTACTACCACCCTTAGCCAGGGGGGCAGGATGCCTACCACTACTACCACCCTCACCCAGGGGGGCAGGATGCCTACCACTACTACCACCCTTAGCCAGGGGGGCAGGATGCCTACCACTACTACCACCCTCAGCCAGGGGGGCAGGATGCCTACCACTACTACCACCCTCACCCAGGGGGGCAGGATGCCTACCACTACTACCACCCTCACCCAGGGGGCAGGATGCCTACCACTACTACCACCCTTAGCCAGGGGGCAGGATGCCTACCACTACTACCACCCTCACCCAGGGGGCAGGATGCCTACCACTACTACCACCCTTAGCCAGGGGGCTGGATGCCCACCACTACTACCACCCTCACCCAGGGGGGCAGGATGCCTACCACCACTACCACCCCCACCCATAGGATGGACAATGCATGACACAACCAGCACACCACAACCTAGGGAATGCAAGAAGAAGACATCCCCCCAACACCATGACAAGCGTGTGTAGACTGTGTCAAATGCCTACAACACCGAACATGACTTCGAACATACAATGTGACCCCTAGCACATGTGCCACACAAATATGTGTGTGGCACACACAACGCAAGCAGGCCATGACCATTGTGGCAATGGGGTCCAAACCCCCATCATCACAGTGACCAAAAGGCAAGTGTGGGGTCCATAGCTGCAGCACATTTTGAACATTGTGGCAATGGGGTCCAAACCCCCATCATCACAGTGACCAAAAGGTAAGTGTGGGGTCCATAGCTGCAGCACATTTTGAACATTGTGGCAATGGGGTCCAAACACCCATCATCACAGTGACCAAAAGGTAAGTGTGGGGTCCATAGCTGCAGCACATTTTGAACATTGTGGCAATGGGGTCCAAACCCCCATCATCACAGTGACCAAAAGGTAAGTGTGGGGTCCATAGCTGCAGCACATTTTGAACATTGTGGCAATGGGGTCCAAACCCCCATCATCACAGTGACCAAAAGGCAAGTGTGGGGTCCATAGCTGCAGCACATTTTGAACATTGTGGCAATGGGGTCCAAACCCCCATCATCACAGTGACCAAAAGGTAAGTGTTGACAAAGTAAGAGGTGCAACTGCCAAACTGCATGGATGATTCCTGGTCACAGAACAACAAACACATCAGTGGCAAAGTAGTGTATGTGTCCCATTGCAACATAAATTGGGGGAGCCAAATCCTGCAGTGCAAATAAGACATAACTTTCGCCATGTGCAAACATACAACACCCATGGGGGCTGACACCGTCAACAATCATCAATGACACAATGACAGAAGTGACCATCCGAATGCAGACCCACATATTTGCACCAATGGGCACACACATGCAGATACCCTGTGGAGACTGCAGATGTGAGGCGAACAGATACCATACCATGGCAGCAATGGGACACACAATCAACAATTAGCACCAAATGAGGGCTCCCGTCCCATCAGCCTGGTCATGGAAGTGCCAACGGAATCATCAGCACAGATCCAACACACTTGTATAGCAATGTTGCACTGACAACACAGATGAGTCCTTCCCCATTGATGCCCAAACCTGCATGTTCACTGGAGATGGCCACACGGTCAGGGAAGTAGACGAATAGAACAATGGCAGGCACAACAGATGTGCAGGGGTGGAAGCCACAGATGTGAAATTGCCAATCTAGGTAGGAAATCCCATTGCCAAATACTGAACACATGACACCCTCAGATGCTGCTATGGATGACATGGATACACCACAGGATAGGACACATTCCCCCTGGACCACATGGGTTCCTGCACAGTAACACTTCATTATCATGAGACCAAATATCACCATCACTGCAGCAAGGGCATTGTTAGCATCATCAACATCATGTACAGCAGAAGCAAAAGCACTAGAGAACAGAAAGTTGCTTTATTCAGCATATGTGGCATTAAAAGTAGAAGTCCGGTAGAACATAAACAAAGGCCAATGGCCAGTCCATCAACAAAGTCACAAGTGGGTGACAGTGGCAGATGCCACCCTACACATGCCTGCACAAAACCAGGGACAATCCACTAGGAGGGGCAACCGGGGGGGTAGGCCAGGCACCGCAGGGACAGGATCAGGGCTCACCAGGAGGAAGCAGGGAAGGGGTGGTGGGTGCTGGAGAGCCACTGACAACTGCAGTGGAGGTGTCTGACATGTTGTGTGCCGGCACAACTGGGGGGCATGGCTCAGATGTTGTGGGTGCCGGCACGACTGCAGTGGACCCTGCAGATGGAGTGGACAGGTCCGCCACTGCAGTGCCCAAGTCAGACAGGGTGGTAGTGGACTCCACTGCAGTGCCTACCACCAGGGGAGTAGAATGGGGAACAGGCAAGGTGGGCTGGACAGAGGGGGAGGACACCCTCACCACATCAGTGGCACAGACAAGCGCAGCGGGGGGTGTGGTGCCGGGAGAGCAAGTGGCAGGGGGAGAAGGCCGGAGCCTCTTGGGGATGGTATATCTGTGGGTGGGGGAACCTGGGGCAGGGTGTGGTGGGGGCACCTGTGGAGTGGGGGCCTGAGGGATGGAGGAAGGAGACCTGGTGCTAGAGCTGCAGGGCGGCGGCGGGGTCTTGCTCTTAGCACTCCGGGGGACTTGCGGGTGGGGGCCTCAGTCTGTCTGCGCCTGGGGAGGGTGTCCGGGGCGAGGGGCACTCTGCTCCGTGTGGGGGGCTTCCTCTTCCCCCTGGATGCTGGGGCAGCTGGATCAGAGGGGAAGAGGCCGAGGTCACTGAGGAAGAGGCGCTGGGTCTTTGGGGTTGCAGGTGAGGCAAGGGAGGGTGCTTTGGAGGGAGAGGCAACTGAGGACTGTGCAGTGCCCGTGGATGCGTGTGTGTGTACCAGGGCCCCATCCCCTGTGAGTCTGGTTTCAGTCCCCTGACTGTGCGTGCGTGTGCGTTTAGTTTGTGGCGTGTGTGTCTGTGTGCTGGATGTGTGTGTGCTGGTGTGTGCCTGTGCCGGTGTGTGTGTGCTTGGGACGGGTAAGGTGCTGGGGAGTGTGGATGGAGCAGAGGCAGGAGGGGTGAGGGACTGTCTGAGGAGGGACACTGCTGCCGTCAGGGAGGAGTCCATGGACCTGTTGCCCCTCTGTAGGTCAGACATGCCTGATGAGATGCCCTCCATGAACGACACCAGCTGAGTCAACAGTGCGGTGTGCGCATGGAGGACACTCAGCATGGCTGTCTGCCCTACATGGAGCTGGCGAAGGAGGTACACAAACTCCTCACTCAGGGCAGCAGGGGACACAGGGGCAGGGGGTGCGTTGCCTGGCCCAAAGGAGACATGCTCCCGAACATGGGAGCCTCCACGGACCTTGGGAATGGGAGCCGATGGGAGGGCGGTGGTGGTGCTGGTGGTGGCGGGGACAGCAACACTAGCTGGGGTGTGGTGGCTGCTGACACCCGCCTCCACAAGGGAGTCATCCTCCGAGTTGCTCTGGTCCTCAGCTGAGGTGGATGGTGCTGAGGACTCCTCGGTGTGGCTCACCTCGCCCTCCGTGCCACTGGGTCCCTCCGACCACTCCTCGGCTGCTGACCCAGTCTGGCTCTCTGGCTCCTCCTGGTCCGTGGAGCTGTCCCCTTCCGTGGCCGTGGATGTATCTGCAAACAATGGGGAAACAGACAGACATCAGTCACCTGCACCAAACGCACACACCACTGTGAGCACAGCACATTACAGAGCAAGCCCTGGCATCATTAGTTGTACATTGCTAAAAGTGCCCGAACTGAACAGGAGAAGCCAATTGTCAGTCTGATGCCAAGCATGGCACTCACATCCCACATGGCCTTGCACCCATCTGTCTGGTGTCTGTTGGATTGCAACACCCCAGTGTGGACACATGCACCAAGTACACAGTAGTTGGACAGTGCAGAGGACACGGTGTGGACACATCACAGCTCTTGCCACTGAGTCAGTACAGGTTTCCAGATGAAAGGGATGCCCAGAGTCAAATAGGAAATGCATGTGATGCATACCAGCGACAGACACCATGATGCACCCATGTCCTGATAGCCAGCGCCACTATGGTGTGCATGTAGCACATGTCACTCCCCTGCAGGACCACCAATAAGTTGACACATGCCATGGCAGAGGCATGACTGCTAAGTCATACATCACTGTCTCAGTGATGTATGACTTGGCAGCCAGACAACAACACTATGCACTGTGTCACAATAGTAGGTCATGGGGAATGCAAGTCCTGGAGCTGCACATGTGCACATGTACATCCCCCACACAACACATCATCTTAACCCTCATCTGTCCAGGTCACACCTATTGGACATATGGGAGACCTGTGACACTACCCTCGGAACCTGAGCCCCTCACAATTTGCTGTGAATGGGGAACAGCTGCCTGAACTTCACATTCGCATACCCCAGTCTGCAAGGGCAGCTGATCAAACACTTATGTGACACACAAGTATCGTCTCCTATGGTCACATCTCCAGGGGCATGCTGAGCCCCTACCAAGAAACACCCCAGCAGTCCTGGCAACTAATCCACAGCACACTGACACAGAGGCAGACACCTGAGGGGTCAAATCACTGTGCACAATGTGTCAGCTGATACAGAGGGAGTGGGAGTACAGAGTGCATTGCTTGGCCTGGAGTAGGCATGACTGTCCTGCTCCACATGAATGAGGGATGTGCCCTGGACAGTGGATAGCTGGCTATGTATGTGTGACACACGTAATCTGCACACTCCTGGGGCCCAAACATTGTTCCCACCCGCTGCATGGGCGTGTGCCACATACCCCAGGCACATGTGGTGGCTCAGCTCAGCAAGTGGACCGCATATCAAAGCAACACGCAGATCACATGTCCAAACCCAGGCGTTGTGTGAACAATGGACCCACCCATGATGCCCACAACAGAGTTAGGGAAACAGATGCTGTCCCCCACCTTTAGTGAAGCAAACTGCAAGGACACAGTCCCAAGTGACACAATTCCCTGAATGTAAGGGCCACACCTGGGTATCAGATGAGCAGTGGGCAGTGCACAATAGAGGGACATGGCTCCTGGACAACATGACTGCTGCACTGTGGCAGTTGAACCAGGCCAGAGGAGGGCACAAAGCATGTAATACAGAGTTCACAGTGCAGTCTTTGACTCACCCCCTCCTTGCTGCTGTCTGGCCTTCAGCTGCCCATCCAGGTCTGGAAAGACCACCGCCAGGATCTGGAGCATGTGGGGGTCAGGGTCCGTGTTCCGCCCCTCCTGCGAGGAGGCGACAGCTTCAGCTGGACCCGTGCAATCCTCCGGGTCCAGCCCCGAAGGTCCTGCCACCTCTTCTGGCAGTTGCGGATCCGGCGCTTGTAGACCCCCACGGACCGGACAGCCCGGACGATGTCCTTCCAGATTTCCTGCTTCCGATGGGCATTAACCTGTCAGGATGACAAAGTGAAAAGGCCATTACCACACATGCAACATATCCGTGCATGACACAGTTGTATATACATGTCTCAATCACAGGGGCACATGATGTACACAGGCAGTGCAAAGCTGACCATGGACAGTTTGCCAGACGTCACTACATGGTATCATTGCATGGGAAGTAAAACCATGTTCAAATGCACTGTCACTGCACCATACCTGTCCAGTGCAAGTCACTACACACTATGGGGGTGACAACTACTCAGTGAGCCTGCTAGCCAGTGGCGTGCAGACTCTCAGCCTTGCTAGTCACACAAAATGCACATTCAGAAAGGCAGTGCACAGAACACTCACCTGCTCCCCTGGTGTCCCATACAGCTTGCTGTACTGTGGAAGTAGGCTGTCCAGCAGGGCCTGGTTCTCTTCAAGGCTGAAGGCTGGGGCTCTCTCCACAATACGTGCCATTGCAGGGTCCAGAGGGGCAGAGACAGCAGCAGTGCAGTGGCAGATGTCGTCCTGGAGCATGTAGTGCAGGCAAGTGAGCTCTCAGGGGAACAGCCAGCAATATATATGTGCTGGAGAGGCAGATACTGTCCCTTGTGTCCAAAGTGATAGGTCCAAGTCGTTTGCATCTTCTGAATCTGGCCAATCCATGGAATAGCAGCACCAAAACACGCCCACAGCATCCTTCCATTCCTCAACTTCATGGCATACATGATTTTGCAACATTGTTGTGGGTGACCAACTGAATTTCCAGCAACCGACTCGTTCGAAATTCGAAAACGCGTCCGTTGCCAGGCAAGCCCATTGTCAATGGGTGCGCACCGATCGGTCCATTGCGGTACAACGCGCACAGGGGTACAACGCGCACCCGCACACATTGAATGCAATGGGCCGGCTGGAGGCACCGATCGGTCCATTGCAGTTCAACGCGCACAGGGGTACAACGCGTACCCGCACACATTGAATGCAATGGGCCGGCCGGAGGCACCGATCGGTCCATTGCGGTTCAACGCGCACAGGGGTACAACGCGTACCCGCACACATTGAATGCAATGGGCCGGCCGGAGGCACCAATCGGTCCATTGCGGTACAACGCGCACAGGGGTACAACGCGTACCCGCACACATTGAATGCAATGGGCCGGCCGGAGGCACCGATCGGTCCATTGCGGTACAACGCGCACAGGGGTACAACGCGTACCCGCACACATTGAATGCAATGGGCCGGCCGGAGGCACCGATCGGTCCATTGCGGTTCAACGCGCACAGGGGTACAACGCGTACCCGCACACATTGAATGCAATGGGCCGGCCGGAGGCACCGATCGGTCCATTGCGGTACAACGCGCACAGGGGTACAACGCGTACCCGCACACATTGAATGCAATGGGCCGGCCGGAGGCACCGATCGGTCCATTGCGGTACAACGCATCACTGTACATGTGACTGGCATATGTCAGCATGCCTGTCTCAGATGGACATATGCCAGCCACAGATAGCTCCCAGGGAGTGAGGGGCACACCTACATCACGACAGCCTGTCCAAACTTTATCATAAGGCATGTAAGGATGCATTTCCTATTGTGTGTATGTTGGTGTACATGTTGTCCTGTGGGTGTCACCTGTGGGCAGCCACCCCCAGGCTGTGCACGTGTTCATGGGGACAGGATCCTGGGTGTTACGTGTACATGACCACTGTGATGTGCAACTGTTCATATCTGTGCATGTGCCATGGTCACATTTCACAGTGGTGTGTGTGTATGTCATGTCACATACCCCGTGAGTCCCATGTGGGACGGTATGTTTGAGCCAGGGTGTCCCAGTGGCACAATAGTGATGGTCCTCCACAGTCTTTGTGCATGTAGTGTTTACAATGTCTCTGATTTCATGTGCACAATGGGAGACAGTCTCCACATCCACGTTGTGTGTGCATGGACTCTGATGTTGTGCGTGTGTGTCACAGACGTCCATGTCTGTCCTGCCGTGGCAAGTGGGGCCACTACCTGTGGGGGTCATGGTTGTTTTGCTGTGGTGTATACATGATACTCCATGTAATGCCAGTGTCCATGTGGCATTACAGGGTCCCTGGGAATGTACCTGTCGTTGAGCTGTGGTGCCTGGGGCACATCTGTCCTCACATGTCACTGTGGGGGTTATTGTGACACGGCAGCAGGAGATGGGAACTGTGACACGGCCTCATGATATCCAATGGGCCAACCTGGGACTAATTGATGCCACCTGTTGGACCGTGTTGACAGATGTTGGCCATGTATGTACCATACATGTCCTTCCGGTACTGCACACTTCATGTAGTTGTGCCTCATAATGATGTATGTTGGGATCTTGAGTGTGTTCAATGCCGCATATGTGGGGTGACTGACAATCTTGCTTACTTCTCCTCTGCACTGCAGGGCTCCTGCTGTCCATCGGCCATTCCCAGACCTGGCAACGATGGTGGAACGGGACAGCATCCGACGGTACCGCTTCACCAGGCAGCTGATTGAGGATTTGGCAGTGCAGTTGTCCCCACATTTGCAGCCTGGCCGGCCGTATCCTACAGCGCTGACCCCCAAGGTGAAGGTGATGGCAGCCCTACACTTCTTTGCCACTGGTACCTTCCAACATATTGTGGCGACTGCTGGTGGGATGTCACAGACCATGTTCAGCCGTGTGCTCCGCGATAGTTTGGCGGCAATGTTGCTCTTCCTGAACCGGTACATCTATTTCCCTAGACTGCGACGACTCACTGACGTGAAGAGTGACTTTTATGCCCTGGGGAGGATGCCGCATGTAATTGGTTCCATTGATGGGACACATGTGGCTTTGGTACCACCACAGGCCCAGGAGCAGGCCTACAGGAACCGCAAGCACTACCACTCGGTCAATGCACTGGTGGTGTGTCTTGCAGACATGACCATCACACACGTGTGTGCCCGTTTCCCTGGTTCAGCACACGATGCCTTTGTGATGAGGAGTAGTCGCATCCCCAGGATGATGGCACAGATGCAGAACCAGCGTGCCTGGCTTGTCGGTGTGTACTGACTTTGTGCCATTGTGTGTGATCTGATCTGTAGTATTCCGCCCACTTTTCCAAGTCAGCTAATGTGCACTTGTCTGTCCGTAGGTGACTCGGGATACCCCAACATGCCATGGTTGCTGACACCCCTCAGGAACCCTGTGACACCTGCCCAGATGCGCTACAATGAGGCACATGGTCGGACCAGGAGAGTGATTGAGCGGACCTTTGGTCTCCTGAAGAGCCGCTTCCGCTGCCTGGACAAGACCGGAGGGTCCCTCCCATATGCCCCTGCGAAAGTGTGCAAGATTATCATCGTCTGCTGCATGCTCCACAACCTGGCAGTGCGGAAGGAGTTGCCTCTCATCCAGGATGACAATGACCAACATCCGCCACCTGTGGAGGATCCTGGCCTGGACCACGATGCCAGTGACGATGATGATGATGGTGATGGTGATGTCCGCACACAGCTCATCACCAACTTCTTTAGCTGAATGTGAGTATCCTGAGGTGTCATGTCAATGATGTGAGTTGGCATGATGTGTGGGTGGTGCTCTGGTGCTGTTGGAGTGTGTCCATGGGCTACTTGACTGGATGTGTGTTGCGATGTGTGGTGACAGGTGGGCTGTACTCCCCAACAGTGTTGACATGATAACTTGGTTCTGGGTGGGTATCTTGTAACATGTATTGTGCATGAGTTTTGCTGTTCTGTCCTGTTCTCCATTGCTTTTGACTGTGTGTCATTTCTGTCCTTCACAGGGTACTTTCAGATTCGTTTGGTCAACTGTGTCCACCGACGACGTGATTGCACATCCAGGCTGGTAGCTGTTGTGTCCCTACAGGTGATGTGCGCCACACCCATGGACTTCCTTCCGTCTACAGTTGTTGACTGTGTGCCTGCTGCCAGGTGGGGTTACCTTGCATCTGTAGTGGTTACGGCATGTTGCAACTGTGTAATAAACCTGTGCTTCACTTTGTGATGTGCGTTGTCTGTGGTCACACATTTGACTGCCATTTGCTTACTGCACCTGTGGGCTACTTGACTACAACTGGGAATGGGTGTGGTGTCTGTGCATTGCACCGTCTTCCCTGGCAACATCAGTGTAGGCAATGAGTCAGATGGCCTAGGTGTGTATGTGTTGTGTAGCCCTGGTGGTGTGTCTCCCTCATGTGTGTCACGTTGCCTGTACTCACATGCCTGTGTTGTCCTTGCTGTTGCAGTTCGCATACACAGTGTAATTTTGCAGTTCATCATCCCCATAACAGCACCCACGTTGGAATCACGACAGAGGCAAGTATGGTGTATTAGTGTGTTTATTGTGATACATTTGTGTTAATAGTGCATAGGATGGGTTGTGCTGTACATAAATCTTGCAATCCCAAGTTCCTAGGTGAATTGAAAGTCCTGGTAGACAGGATCCCCAGTATCGGGGCCACAGTTGTCTGAAACATTGGTCCAACTTGTACTCCCCATGCAATGTGTGGGAGTAGTGTTGCCGTCAACAGGGTGAACAGTCGGTGCACAAAGGCGAACATCCAGAACAGGTTCAGGCTTCCTGGGAGTTGCGCTTGGCCATCGGCCTCTCACTTTTCCCTCCTCGGACGACCCCTCTTCTTGGGGGGGCCCTCAAGTACAGGCTGCTGCGGTGCAGGGGACTCTCCGCCAGAGTCCTCCTCCCTCCCTGTGGCAGTTGCAGTTTGTTCGGCACCAGATGTTGTTGGCACACAGGGAGGTGTGGACTGGTTGCTGTTCATCTGGTGGAGGCATTGTAAAATGTCCCTGTGCACCGCCGTCATCTCATGCAGTGCATCCCACTTGGACTCCACGCGGGACATGTGTGAGTCCACACGGGACATGTGTGACTCCACGTGGGACATGTGGGAGTCCAAGCGGGCATGATGGGCAGCCTGCTGCTGTTTAATGTCTCTGAGGAGCCCCACTACCTGGCTGAGTTCTCCGGTGCTGGACTGGTATGCATCAGCTATGCGTACCAGTTGTGGGTCATCATGCACACCAGCAACGTCTGCAAGCAGCGACCTCTGTCTCCCACCCCTCCCACCACCCCTGCTGACATGTGCAGTGTGTGCAGTGGCACGCACAGATAACCCTGGTCCACCTTGGGGGTTGGTGGTGGTGGTGGTGTCCATGGCCCCAGGTTGGTCCAGGGTCACTGTGCTGGTGTTGCTCCTTGTTCTGTCCATGTCGGCAGGGATGGTATTCGTGGTGACAGTCGTTGGAGGGGTGGGTGCAGGGGGTGCAGCTGGTGGTCCTGCTGGTGCTGCAGCTGGTGGTCCTGCTGGTGCTGCATGTTGACTTGCACCGGATGTGCCAGGTTGTTCTTCATCGTCCGAGGAGGACAGAGGCTGTACGACGCCAGTGAGCTCGGCATCCTCTTGAGCCTGGGACTGGGACTCCTCAGCGTCTGCTGCTGTGTCCCCATCATCACCTGTTTTTGGGAGACACAAACAATGTATGTTATGTTTCTGCAGGCATCAATGGTTGACACACATGACAGTTGTGACTGTGCCTCTGGGTGCGGGCCTGTACATTGCATTGTCCTAAGTCGTCACAGTCAGGGGTTGATATTGGTGTGGCACATTGTCTAGGCATTATTTGGGCATTTCTATGTATTTTCTGGGGTGTGAACATGGTCTGCATTGGTTGTGTTTGGTTGACAGCCGGCCCTCCTTCCCACCCACCCAGCCAGTCAGTTATCCCACCATGGAACGTGCTTGCGTTGCAGGGAGTGTAAGTTGTATCTCAGGATGTCAGTCAGTGGTGTCCTGCTGTTTGTTGGTGCACATTTGCCAGCAGGGCCTTGTGCTCCCCACAGCAGTAGCCAGTGTCAGCCATCTTGTGAGTCCTTCTTCACTCCCTGTGATGTGAGCATGGTTCAGGGTGGTGTTGATGGGACAGTTGTGGGGGTGAGCTATGTCTGTGACTACGACTCCCATCATGCCATTGCCTCCACCCCCTTCCCAGCATGCCCATGCTTCCTTCCTTTTGACTCTGCTTCCCTGTGGGGTGGGCTGGCTGTGCTGACAGGATGGCTGGGAGTGTTGTCCTGGCAGTTGTTTGGCTAAGAGTCCCAAGAGTGTCCCTGTGCTTCACACAACATAACCCAAGGTGGTGGTTCTTTGTGGGATCTTGTGTTAGGATGGGGGCATTGCATTCTACCAGGTGGGTACTGTGGAGTTTGTGTTGGGGGGTGTGTGAGGGGAGGTGCTTGTGACAATGGTCAGTGCTGCAAGTCCTCCTTCCCACCCAGCCAGCCAGCCAGTTATCCCACCATGGAACGTGCTTGCATTGCAGGGAGTGTAAGTTGTCTCTCAGGATGTCAGTCAGTGGTGTCCTGCTGTTTGTTGGTGTACAGTTGCCAGCAGGGCCTTGTGCTCCCCACAGCAGTAGCCAGTGTCAGCCATCTTGTGAGTCCTTCTCCACTTCCTGTGATGTGAGCATGGTTCAGGGTGGTGTTGATGGGCCAGTTGTGGGGGTGACCAATATCAGTGACTACGACTCCCATCATGCTATTGCCTCCACCCCCTTCCCAGCATGCCCATGCTTCCTTCCTTTTGATTCTGCTTCCCTGTGGGGTGGGCTGGCTGTGCTGACAGGATGGCTGGGAGTGTTGTCCTGGCAGTTGTTTGGCTAAGAGTCCCAAGAGTGTCCCTGTGCTTCACACAACATAACCCAGGGTGGTGGTTCTTTGTGGGATCTTGTGTTAGGATGGGGGGCATTGCATTCTACCAGGTGGGTTCTGTGGAGTTTGGGTTGGGGGGGTGTGAGGGGAGGTGCTTGTGACTATGGTCAGTGCTGCAAGTCCCCCTTCCCACCCAGCTAGCCAGATTTCCCACCATGGAACGTGCTTGCATTGCAGGGAGTGTAAGTTGTCTCTCAGGATGTCAGTCAGTGGTGTCCTGCTGTTTGTTGGTGCACAGTTGCCAGCAGGGCCTTGTGCTCCCCACAGCAGTAGCCAGTGTCAGCCATCTTGTGAGTCCTTCTCCACTCCCTGTGATGTGCGCATGGTTCATGGTGGTGTTGATGGGACAGTTGTGGGGGGCAATATGTGTGACTGCGACTCCCATGATGCTATTGGCTACACTGACTTGGCCAGCATACACAGAATTCCTTCCTTTGAGTGGTCTTCACTGTGTGTTGGTGTTGTTGTGGTGGCTACATGTGTGGATGTGTTTGTTAGTTCTATTTGTGCCACTGCCTAGCTGTTGTTGTGGTTGTGTTTGTACATGTGTTGGCACAGTTTGATGTGACTTTTTTGATGGCATGTGTTGTGTTTATCTGACTGACATACACATTTTGGGATGATTCTGTTCTGGTTGCTGTGTAATTGCTATGAGTGCATGGTTTGACTCTCCCCTTGACAGTGATGTGTGTGTTTTGTGGCAGTATATTGTGTACATTTGTTGTGTACTCACCAGGCTCTGGGATGTCCTCTAGTCCATATACGCTCACTGGCGGAAGGATGGCCCGCACCTTCTCCTCCCAGGGCCTGAGGTATATTGGCTTGGCAGGAGGGCCACTGCCGGTGTGTTGGCTGTTGATGTAGTCTTTCGTCAGCATTTTCCGTACCCTACTGCGCACGTCATACCACCTGTTCTGGATGTCGGTCTTTGTGCGCCGACATGGTGATTGGGTGTTCACCCTGTTGATGATCCTCTCCCACATCTTGGTTTTCTGCGACATGGGGGTCTGTTGGACCAGTGTGCCAAACAGCTGTGGCTCCACCCTGAGGATCTCGTCTACCATGACTTCCAATTCACTATCTAGGAACTTGGGATTCTTCTTGGGGGGCATGGTGATGGGTGGTGATGGTGGGTGATGTGTGTGTTGGTGTGCAGGTGAGGGTGTGTGAGTGTGTGTTTTGCTGGGTGTATGTGAGGTAGGTATTTGTTGGTGTGCTGATGGTGTGTGGCTTGTGTGAGGGATGAGCTGTGGGTGTGTGGTTGCTTTCTCTTGGGTGCTGGCAGTGGAATGGCATTTGCAAAGGCTCATGGTAGTGATTTGTGTCCTTTATATAGGTGGAGTTGTGGGTGTGTCTTTGTTCTCTGTCCCCACCCCCCAGTATTTATTGGCTTGGTGATTGCTTGTTTGGCCTTTTTTTGGGTGATTTTTCCTTTGTGCTGTTTGTGTATGTTGGAAACGTTCTTGTGACCGAGTCGGACCCTGCATTGGTCTCGTACGGTGTTCTCCGTTTCGTTCACGCTGTATTTGTGCAGTTTTCTATGCTGCGTACGCGTCGGTCGCGGTGGATTGTGTTGCTTCGGCTCGGTTTTGTATGCGTGTCGGTCGTACGGCTTGTCCTCCGTCCGACTCGGTCGTGGTTTTCGCGCCTTGCATCGTACTTTGCGGTTTGGAGTTCGCGTGTACGTTTCGGTCGGATTTGTTCCGGGTGCGTGTCGGTCGGTTGAATTTGCGTGTTTTTCCGGCCGGATTGCTGTTTTCCGTGCGGCTCGGTCGGTCGACTTTGTTTCGGTTCGTGCCGGTCGGATTTTTCGCGCCTTGCATCGTACTTGGCGTGTCGTGCGCCACGGGTACGTGTCGGTCGGTATTTTTTCCGGATCCGAGTCGGTCGGTGCTTTTTCCGGCCCGAATCGGAATCGACCCCTTAGTGTCCAGCGTGTTCTTGACTTCATAATTACTGTAGTGGGAATAGTAATTTTTATGTGTTTAATGTCCAGCACCTTCCCTGAGTTAATATTTACTGGAGTGGGAATAGTAATTTATATATGTTTAATGTCCAGCACCTTCCTTGAGTTAATACTTACTGGAGTGGGAATAGTAATTTATATATGTTTAATGTCCAGCACCTTCCCTGACTTAATTTTCACTGAAGTGGGAATAGTAATTTTATATGTTTAGTGTCCAGCACCTTCCCTGAGTTAATATTTACTGGAGTGGGAATAGTAATTTATATATGTTTAATGTCCAGCACCTTCCTTGAGTTAATACTTACTGGAGTGGGAATAGTAATTTATATATGTTTAATGTCCAGCACCTTCCCTGACTTAATTTTGACTGAAGTGGGAATAGTAATTTTATATGTTTAGTGTCCAGCACCTTCCCTGAGTTAATATTTACTGAAGTGGGAATAGTAATTTATATATGTTTAATGTCCAGCACTTTCCTTGAGTTAATACTTACTGCAGTGGGAATAGTAATTTATATATGTTTAATGTCCAGCACCTTCCCTGACTTTATTTTTAGTGCAGTGGGAATAGTAATTTTATATGTTTAGTGTCCAGCACCTTCCCTGACTTAATTTTTACTGCAGTGGGAAGAGTAATTTTATATGTTTAGTGTCCAGCACCTTCCTTGACTTAATTTTGACTGGAGTGGGAATAGTAATTTTATATGTTTAGTGTCCAGCACCTTCCCTGAGTTAATATTTACTGTAGTGGGAATAGTAATTTATATATGTTTATTGTCCAGCACCTTCTTTGAGTTAATACTGACTGGAGTGGGAATAGTAATTTATATATGTTTAATGTCCAGCACCTTCCCTGACTTAATTTTTACTGGAGTGGGAATAGTAATTTTATATGTTTAGTGTCCAGCATCTTCCCTGACTTAATACTCACTGGAGTGGGAATAGTAATTTATATATGTTTAGTGTCCATCACCTTCCCTGAGTTAATACTGACTGAAGTGGGAATAGTAATTTATATATGTTTAATGTCCAGCACCTTCCCTGACTTAAATTTTTATTGGAGTGGGAATAGTAATTTTATATGTTTAGTGTCCAGCACCTTCCCTGATTTAATTTTTATTGGAGTGGGAATAGTAATTTTATATGTTTAGTGTCCAGCATCTTCCCTGAATTAATACTTACTGCAGTGGGAATAGTAATTGTTATATGTTTAGTGTCCAGCAACTTCTCTGAATTACTAATTAGTGCAGTGGGAATAGTAATTTTAATTTGTTCAATGTAAAGTAGTTTTTATTATTTAATGTATACTGTATTGGGAATAGTAAATTATATATGGTTAATGTTTTGTATGTTTTATTACTAAATTTTAAGTGTAGTGGGAAGAGTAAATTATATATTGTTTAAGTTTACCACATTTAATGAATATTGTTTAAATGTATTGGGAATAGTTGGTGATGTTTGTTTATGTAGAAATATATTTTTATAATTATTTATAATTAATATTAAATATTTATATAACAAATATGTTATTTGATGTGTATTTATTTATTTTATATAAAGAGTTGTAGGAAACTTACTGTATGTGTTTTTATATGTGAAGGAATATAAATGTATTTTATTATGTGTAGTGAAAATGAATTTGTCTTGTGTAAGTGATGTATAGTTTATAATTTTCTAGTAAAAAAACAAATGTTAATTAAAAAGGTACATTTATCAAATTAATATATTTAAGTAAAATATTTAATTATAAGATATACATATAAAAATAAATTAGACTTTTTTATTTTCACATTTTTTTATTTTTGTATAAGTAGATAGAAAGAGAAACAATTTTTTTTTTATTTATACAATGCAATAGACATTATTAAATATACATAAAATTTGTCAATTTTTATTGAAGGAACATAAATTATTTTACATACATTTATTCGTTAATAGAATTTTTTAAGGGAAAAAAATGTTATGTCATTATTTTACAACATTTGTAACATTGTAATATATGTATACAAATTATATAACCATTTTTGGTATATATATACAGAAAGTAAAGCATTGTATGTTTATTTATTATTTAATATTGTAACATTATAATGTTGTAGTAAATATTGTTTATCATTTACAAATAATTAGCACTTTATTACATGTAAATATATTTTTAATTAATATTATTAGTATATAAAATATTAATAATATTAATTATCACATTGTTGTAATTAATGAAAATTTATTTTTAAACAGGTAAGTTTTATTTAACAATTTTACATAATTAATATGTATTTTTTATAATTTTTATCATTATAAAAAAACATATACAATTATAATAATAATAAATATATTTTTATATTAATTATTATTATAACTTTACAAAGTATAATACATTATATAGTAATTTTTAAATATACAGAAAATTGTGTACAACATAAGAAAAATATATGTGAAATTTATACTTTGCTATAATGATTTTTTTTTACATTATTCCTTTTTTAAACTTTATTTAGGCAGCCATTTTAAGTTTACAGGGACTATTTTGTAACCGCGTACTGTTATTTTGGGTCATTGAGGGTCGGAGAAGCTCGCGGTTGGAAGCTGCGTCGCGTCGAGCAAGGTAAGGGAAATTTTACTTATTTTTCTAAGTTAATACTTATGTTTTAGTGTAGTTAGGACCTATATATTGTATTTATAGTTAGGTTATTACGTTTTTGGTGTGCTGTAGTTGTTAGTTATATTTTAGTGAGATGACGTGAGTTACTGTTTGAGGTGTAGTGTAGACGGACATTAATATGAGTAAATATGTGTTGTTTTGTTGCTATAAATTCATTTTATTGTATTTAATCAATGTATTTGGGTGTATTTGTGTGGGTGGGTATGCTTTTAATCTTTTTTGCAGATTCATTTTAATCGAGTTTACGTTGGAGACAGAGACGCGTTTTTTTAATAAAAGAACTGTGTATTAGTTTGTTAAACTAATATTATTATCACAGTTTCTTTTAGTTTTCGGTATTTCCTGGAGCGTTTTTTATATTTTTGTATCTTTTTCGGGTTTTTGAGGGTTTACGTAATTTGGATTTCGGAACGATGGATTTGTATGGGACGTGTTGTATTTTTGCATTTTTTTGGGGCTTTTTTAAACTTTAACATGCATTAACACATAGATGGAAGGATTATTTCTTTTTGGAATACATTTTCTACAGCTACATAAACCGTAAGTGTATTTTATTTTAATTAATTGGGTGGGAAATGTTTTTAAAATTAATTGTGTTTTATAGTATATTTTGATAATTATTATTTATTTGTAAATATATATTTTTAATTTAAGAAAATATATATGACAAATAAGTAATATTTGTGAAAATATAATATTAATATATGTGTGTAAAGTTTCTGTTTTATGAACGAAAAAATGTATAATACCTGTGGAACTTTTGTTTATAAAATGCTTTTGGCTATTAGGGATAGGTAATCTAGGCCTCTTGTAGATGGGTATAGGGTAACCTGACTTTGCAGTAGCTCAAACATTTTTTTAGTTTGTTTAGTTAATTTGGGACATATTTGAGTTACAGATTGTTCCATCCGTAATTCTTGATAGCTTTGTTCTTTTTGTATAGATTCTAGAAGTTTTTGTAGGGTAGGTTTACCTCTGCTTGTTGTTGATTGGAAGGCATTATGCCATCCTTCAACACTATTATTTGTTTTTGATTCTTTGTTTAAGGTACTTAGGTACACGTTCCACCAAGGAATGTGGAATTTAGGTTGCCTTCTATGCCCTGATCTATGCAATCTTCCCACCCAGGTGTCCTCAAAGTAGTCTAGTAGTGGGCTTATTTTGTCTTCGTTCCTTTTGTAATAGGGGCTTTCTATTAGAATATTGTAGTGTTCTGCTACATCTGTTACAGGTACATATGCTAGTGCTATTAGCTTTTTTATTTGGTAGGCAAAAGTACTGTCTGTAGCATATTGTACACTTAGGGTTGATTTTTGTAGATGTCTCCAGAGACTCTGATTAAAATGATAATAGCAACCCTGAATTGCTGTGTGTGGATAATTTTTTAGTATAGCATTTATCATGGCTATTTCAAAGTCAATAATTATTTTTGAAGGAAAATAATTATTGCTTTCTTCTTTTATTTGAGTGAGTATATCAATGTAGGTAGTTTGCTGTTTATTTGGTAATAGTGCGTAGATGAATGGAATATTTGAGTGTTGGTATAATCCATGTATTGTGTACAGCTGGTAAAATGGTTTTGGACAGACTTTGAAAGTTCCATCCATCATCCAGGTGTCACATTTCTGTAATTTAAGTAAATTGTTTGCAGTAGCAAACATAATTATTCTTTTTTCTGGGCATTTGTTATCAAAAAAAATAAATGGTTCTTTACTGTGAGTAATGCTTAATTCTGGTGGAATAACTACTTCTGCAAATGTTTTAGGGGCAGGTATAGTAGTTGTGGTAGCTTTTTTTTGTCTGGCAATTGTTCTTTTTAAAGAAGCTATGGACGGTAATTGTCCTGATGCATGTTGAGGTAATTTTAATAGTTGCTCTTTTAGTATTTGGGTAGTTGCTTTGTCAGTACTAGTGCTTGCTTCTTTTATACTTTCAAGAGCATCTCTAACCTCAATCTCTGTTATGTTTGGGGGTGATTATGTTCTTTTACAGAAATAACAGTAGTTTCCTGAGTAGTAGCTCTTCCATAGCATTTGTTAGAGTAGTATTTGCTACACTTCCAAAATACTTTAAGGCCAATTTGTTTCTCCTGTGTATACACATACCCCATATAACATAATAGCATTTTATTTTTTTGTGACATTACAAATTCTGCACCTTCAGTCATGTTGTTTTGTTTTATGCTAGGGAAAATTCAAAAAGAAAATATTTTAATATAATAAATACAACATGTTTATTAAATACTGTTACATCTCAGTGAATATACTTACAATGTTTAGTTTGATGTAAATGAAATTGGTTAGGAAATAATTTCAAGCTTTCTTTTCTATTTACTTGATGTAATTTCTGTTGAGAAGAGGAAAAAACATATTAATAATTTGATTCTATTGTTTGTAGATGATAGGCATTTTAGGGGTAAAGGGTTATTTGGGTGGGTATTTAACGTTGTTTAATAATGGAAAATGATATACTTACTTTTTAGTTGTCTTTATTTTGTTAGTAGTTGTAGAATTATTTTGGAAGCTTTTGCTGTTGGCTGTAGAGGAGATAGATAAAAAAGAAAATATATATTAGTGAATAACGTTTTGAAAATATTTTTAGGTCGGTTTGGCAAAAATAGAATATACTTACATTTATTGTTTTTTTATTGGTGAGTATTTTTGAAATAATTTTCTGGCTTTGTAGGATATCTGTAGAGGTGATATAAAAGTAAGGAATGAAAGAATAGTTAATTAGGTTTTAGAAATAATTTTTGTTGCAGGTTAGTAGTATTGTAATATTTTAAAAACAGTTTTACTTACTTAGTGCAGTTTTAGATTTCTTTTTTAGTAATGAAAGTTTTCTTTCAGGAAACAGTTGGGCACAGTTTCACCTTCTTCTTTGTTGTAGTTTTTAAGTGTAAAAGAGATGTATGTTTTTGATGTTTATATAGTGTTTATTTAATTGGTTGCTTTATGTTATTGGTGTATTTTGAAATGTAAGCGTTTTATTGGTTGAAGTTAATTGTTTTTATTGTTTTGGCACTTTCTTTCCATATAAGGGAAACGCTAATTAAGAAACTGTTAGTAGAAAGTAAATATTTTATCTTTTTACTTTTTGTAAATAATTTAAATGTTGTTTTTAATGTGAAATAATGCAAGTATTATATATTTAAAGTTTATATTTAATTATTGTAATACGTTTGTTTAGCCAAAATATATTGTTTTATATATTGATGTGTTTGCAAATTATTTTATTATGTTGTTTAAGTATTTTATATTGTTTTATAATGTGAATTTATATTTGGTGCTAAAGATATATTTAATTGAGCAGTTTTTATATAGTTGATATTTGTAAAAAGTCGATATTATTGGTGTCTATATTTTGGTATTCGATATTTTTGTAATGTTGTATGTTATAAAAATTTAAACGATATTTAATGTAACGATATTTAGCATTTCGATATTGTGGTGAACGATATTTTTTATTTACGATATTGTGTACTCGATATTTTTGTAATTTTATAAATAAGTATAGGTAGTAGATATTATTGTAGTCGATATTTAGACGCCGATATTTTGTATATTCGATATTTTTGTAGTCGATATTATGTCAGTGATCCTACCGGAGAGTCCCTGCCCATTTAAAGCACTGCCCTGAAGGGTAGGTGGGACAGTATGTGGGCTGATTTATTTGGCTGTTTGTGGGCGTGTTGTGTTTGGTGCACTGGGGTTACTGTTGATTTCCCTGAAATTAGAAAAAACATTGCCTGCAGCAAGCTCAAATACACGCTGTCTTCCATACTTTGCAAAATACCTATACAGTGTATGAGGTGGTGGGCAACAGCATTCCTTTTCCTTGCCACTCCCACAGCCAGTACAGTCCTCAAAGTGTAAGTGTGACAGGCTCATTGTGTGGGCTAATTTTGTTCTTTGCCTGCAGCATGTATAAATTCATGAAGTCTCCCACACCTTACAAAACATCTATGGGCTGGTCTTGACATGATCGAAACTTTCCCAATTTGCAAACGCAGGCCATGTTTTTTAGCTGACTTATTTGCTGATGGTGGGCCACCTTTATTTCGATGCCCTATCTTATTGTCTATCCCAGTATGACCTTTGGGGGCTGGGAAGATAAATGTTTCCTCTCCAGTCTGTCTGGCACACCAGGTGAGCTCTCTGGTAGCTCACGACTGGACTGTCCGCAGCTCTTCAGCCTTACATGAATCAGCACTGCCTGATGCCACAGCCTAGTAGCCCCTTTCCCAGCCCAGGAAATGAACTTGAAAGATGTTCATCCTGGCAGACGTACTCCCCAGGCACTTTTGGTGGCACAGTCTAGTCAGGTAAGTCATGCATTCTCTCTGCACTAAAGTTCATTATTCTCTGAAGCATGCATATTAACCTATTAGGCCCCACTTTCAGTTTTGTGTTTTATTGTACTGACAACGAGGCATGTTTTTCTTTAGTTCATTACTTATTGGATAGGGTTGATCCACAATTGATGTCTTATCAAGTTAAGCATTGCCTCCCCAATCCCCCAGCGAACTTCCTCATGGTGTGTCTTAATTGCGATGAATAATGGTGCCACATTTGATTTTTTGCAGTATGGTCATCTTAGAAGGAGGCTGTAGGATGGAGCGCGCGCGGCGGTGCCTAAGATGGCCGCCTGATAACGGAGCTCCGTGTCGCGTTGGAAATGCCGTTATAATTATGCGGCTTCCGCGACCTTAACAGCATCGGAAACAGGCAGGTAAACGCATCGGAGCATGCCCTGCATTGAGTGACAGCTTTTTTATTCTTTTTCTGGAATGTATTACTTATTTTGGGCCCCTGAACTCTGTGCCTGCACTGCGGCCGCCATTTTGTATTCCGGATATTTTGGTCTCCTCAGACCTGGACTCTTTGTGGCGCTCTTTTCCTGCTCCTCATCTCTTTCCTCACATTTTTGGGCATATTTTGTTTCTCCTTGGCATTGGGCGTTTGCGGAAGGAAATATATATTTACTGTTGGCTGCGCTCTTTTTACTGTCTGCGTTTCTCAACGTTATCTATGGGCAGAAGTAAAAGCCTACTACATTCAAATAAAAGCAGCACTTCAAGGTATCTAAGTCTGACTCCTCATCTACTGTTCTTTCCATGGACTGTTCTCTTTCTACAGTGGAGATGGCTCAGTCTTCTACCTCTCGGTCAGCACCTCTACCTCTGTCGACTTCCAAGACACAGGCAATACCTACAGCTAATAAGCGCCTCAAGCAAGACCCACCTTCTCCTCCTAAGCCTCTTACTCCTGTATCTTTAGATACTATTTTGGAGGAGATACGTGCGCTGCACCCATTAATTGAGGAGACTAATACTCGGTTACAAGTGATGGATAATAAGTGGTCATCTATGGACTCTAGGCTTTCCTTGGTGGAACAACGTGTCAGTGATGTCCAGGATGCTGCTGAAAAAATAGTGACGTTGGAGAAAGATATTTCATTGCTTAAAAAATCAGCAGAGGATCTCGAAAACAGGAACAGGCAAAACAATCTTCGTTTATATGACCTTCCGGTCGGTCTTGAAGGGAGTGATCCGGTTGCTTTTTTCACCTCCTTTTTTCCAAAGCTTCTAGATCTTCCACCTTCGACTAACTTGAACATCCAGCGTGCTCACAGGCTAGGTCCTCGCTTCTCTTCTACGTCGGCTGCATCAAAACCTCGTGGAGTGATTCTCCTCTTTTTGCAGTTCACAGACCTTCTCCAGGTGTTAAATGCAGCCAAGTCTAAAAAACGTCTCGTTTGGTCTGGTGCTGACTTGTTTATTTCTCAAGATGTTTCTACAGCAATGGCTAAACGGCGGAAAGACTTCCTCGAATTACGACCTGCACTACGGGCCCTAGGTGCACGGTATGGACTTTTTCATCCATGTCTCTTTAAAGTGACATTTCAGAACAACACGTCCACATTTGATGATCCTGCTGACCTAAGGAAATTCATTCATTCACATTCTACATCGTCGATGGAAATTCCTGGTCCTCCTTCTTTCACTTGACTGTTACGCAAATATTGTTCTCCATTTTACTAATGTTTGCTTCCCTTACAGGTTGCTCCTTGATGCTTGTTTTCTCACTTGTTTCAAGTTTCTTTTTTTCCTTCTTCAATTCCGCTGCAGGTTATTTGGAATTCTGTTGCCTGTTTCCCTATTTGTCGTGTTGGCATCCTGACGTGATACCTCCTCCCTTGTCGGTTGTGCCATCTTCATCTGTTGTCGCCACTCCTTCTTGTTGTCTTCATTTTTCCCTTAAACGGTACGTATTACAGTCATCAGTTTGACATGTACTGTCCCTTCTTGCTATGTTTTTTCTCCCTTCTTCTCTTCCCCTTTTCTATCTTTCCTTTCTCTTTTCCTCTAGTATATGTTTCAGTATATTTTTCATCTCACATCTACTTTTTACTTTGTTTCCTATGGCTCTTTCTCTATCTTTTTCTTTCATTCTTGCTTTGCCTACTACTTTTCCTATACTCCTTCACTATTGTCAGTTCTAGTGTTCTATATTTACTGTTATTTTCTTCCATTCAGAGTTGTTACATGGAACGTAAAAGGATTTATTAATCCTATAAAGAGGCAGAGAATTATTTCACATTTAGCCTCCTATAATCCTGATTTAGTTTGATTACAAGAAACTCATTTGTCAGAAGCTTAGGCTCTTAAGCTCAAACGCAATTGGGTTGGTTCTGTTCTTGTTTCTCCTACCACTGCAAAGAAGAATTGTGTCATTATTTTATGCCATAAAAAGTTGAAATGCTCTGTTGCTTCACAAGAAATAGACGCAGATGTTAGATGGATTTTGTTAAACTACTCATTAATAATAACATTCCTTTAACTGTCTTCAATATTTATTGTCCGACTCAACCGGATTATGCCTTCTGGCCTACTATTACAAATAAATGCATGCAACACAAAGATGAATTTTTTATCCTTGGGGGCGATTGTAACCAGGTCATGGACCCCTTTATTGATCGCAAATCCCAGGTACGTTTTATTCCTCACAAAACCCACAAACAATTTCACAATACAATTACACAGACACATCTCGTAGATGCTTGGAGACTATGTAACCCAGACCAAACAGAATTTTCTTTTTTCTCCCCTCCACATGGTTCCCTAACCTGATTAGATTATATCTTCCTGTCCAAACCTTTAGCTCAAAATCTCATTTCGTCTTCGATTGAACCCATTTTGATTTCCGATCATGCTCCAGTGATTGCTGATTTTGATTTGCTCCGTCCGCAACCCAAATCTTCTAGATGGAGATTTAACAATTTCCTTTTACAGGATCCAGCTTTTCCTCCTCCTTTGCTTCCTTTGCAGAAGAATTACTTTCTTTTAATGAAGGCCCATCTCCTGCTTTGGTGTGGGACACTTTTAAAGCCACTGCCCAGGGCTTCATCATTGATTTTGTATCCAGAAAAAAGAAACACACCCTTACTCAACATAAGGCCCTGCTAACCAATATCAAACACTTAGAACATCAATTTTATACTTCGTCATCTGATTTCACTATGCAGGAGCTTGTTCGTGCAAAGCTGGAGTTTAACAAGATCTCTTCAGATAATGCTTCTTCTATTCTGCTTTGTAGCAGCGCCCGGTATTATGGGGGCCGTAGCAAAGTTGGATCACTCTTAGCTAACTATGTTAAGTCTAGAAAAGAGAGGCTGCTGATAGATTCTATTCAGTCATCGGATGGGAAACATCTTTTCAAAGATCACGACATTCTAGATGAATTTACAACCTTTTATAAAAACGTATATACTCCAGAAACACCAGCATCGACCCTCTTATTGACTCTTATCTCAGCAGTATTCCTCCCTCTCCATCCACAGATCTTGATTTCAATTCCCTGGATTCGGACATATCGCTCCAGGAGATCACTAGCTCTCTAGATTCACTAAAGAAAAATAAATCCCCTGGTCCGGATGGTTTTTCTGTAGAATTTTACTTACATTTTTCGAATCGCTTACTCCCAAAACACTTTAACCTCTTTCAGCATTTTTGCACTACTGGTAAAGCAAGTGGTACTTTCCTAGAAGCCTCTATCTGTCTCATTCACAAAGAAGGTAAGGATCCTAAATTCTGCAAAAATTATCGCCCTATATCCTTGATAAATGTGGATTATAAAATGTTTGCTAAATTATTGGCACTACGTCTTGAATCACTCTTACCCCATTTAATTGGCCCAGAACAGTGTGGTTTTGTCAAGGGCAGATTAACTTGTGATAATTCTCGGTTATTTTTCAATGTTTTGAATAGGGCATCTACTCTATCGTATTCCTTGGCTGCGATATCTATTGATGCGGAAAAGTCTTTCGATAGAGTTGATTGGTCTTTCTTATTTAAGACACTCCGTTGGCATGGTTTTTTACCTAAATTCATTTCCCTGGTCTCATTACTTTATACGACACCTACTGCTTCCACTATAGTTAATGGTCTTGTTTCAAATTGTTTTTCACTTCATCGCGGTGTCCGACAGGGTTGCCCCTTATCTCCTCTTCTTTTTATTTTATCCCTTGAACCCTTTCTGACTCACATTCGTCGCAATACTTCTATTTCTGGATTTCTATATGGAGATCATCCCCTGAAGCTCTCTGCATATGCAGATGATATCTTACTTTTTATATCCAATCCAGAAACATCTATCACACCGTTATTACAAGACTTTTCAGACTTTTCAGCTCTATCGGGATATAAAATTAATTCTGACAAAATGGAAATTCTTCCCATAACCAAATTTTGTCCTAAGCATCACTTTGACCCAACTGGATTCCGTTGGAATAGCTCTAGAATTAAATACCTAGGTTTATGGGTTACAAACTCCATTTCGGACTCGATTAAAATAAATATAAAAAGAAATTTTTGACTGAGTTACCAAACTACTCTCCTCCTGGAACCCTCTTTTTCTTTCTTGGTGGGAACACCTTGATTCTATCAAGATGATGGTCACTCCTATTATGTTTATATCCTTTCAATGATCCCAGTCCACATTCCTTCTATTTATTTAAAAAAACTTGACTCCCTTCTTTCCAAATTTCTATGGAACAGTAAAAAATCCAGAATCTCTTTACCTCATCTTAGAAAACTAAAACCTACCTGAGGTGTGAATTTTCCAAATTTTAGATTATATCATAAAGCCTTTTGTCTTAAGCAGGCTTCTTTTTGGCTTCATACAGACTTTTCCTCTTTTACCCCTTTATGGGTTAGTATTGAACGCTGTTTATTTTCCCCTTTCTCTATCCCGGAGATTCTCGCTTTACGGCCAAAACCAGTCTCACATCTCTTCCACTAATTAAACACACTTGCTCATTGTTAAGACCTCACTGTCAACCAAAGATATTTTCTAGGAACACATTCTTGTGCTCTCCTCTTTGGCATAATCGTCTTCTCATCATCAACAACAGACCTGTGTTTTGGAGCTCTTGGAGAACTAAAGGTATCATTTGGGTTCAGGACATGTTTGATGGCATTTCTCCTTGTTCTTTTCCCCAGTTCCAAGCCACTTTTCAGTTTCCCCGCTCATTTTTACACCAATTCTCGCTACTGATGGAAGCAATTCTGGAAGTTTTTTATTCCCTTCCCTCCGAAGATTCCTTGTCTACACAAGATCCGCTTCCCAGAATTTTGTCGTTATCCCCAAGGGCCTCCCTCATTTATAAATTTTTCAACTCCGCTAATCCGGAGCGGGCTAAGACTAAAATGAAGCTCGCATGGGAGACAGATTTCGGTTGTGAATGGAGCACTGATTTTTGGAGCAAAATATGGACCAGATCGTTAAAAATATCTAGATCTGCATCTACCACTCAATCTATGTTTTTTCTATATCACAGACTATTTTTTTACCCCGATCTCCATTGCCAATTTTACACACTCTAACAATAAGACCTGCTGGTCTTGCGACCACCCTATGGCTGACCTGTACCACCTCCTATTTTCATGCCCACCGCAGCTTCTTTTTGGTTACAAATTAGGTCTCGGATCTCGACTATTTTTAATCTACATATTCCTTTATCATATATCCTTCTTTTTACGGGAAGTTTATCAGAGTCACTTGGGTTATTGTCTTATGAGCAAGGGTTGTTTGACCTCATGTTAGCTTTAGCTTTTCAACAGATTACACTCAATTGGAAATGCTCAAACAAGCTCTTAGTCAAGTCTTGGTGGAACACTGTATGCCACTATCATAGGTTGGATACTGCTTTTGCCTCCTGTTGTAATCCACAGGTAAATAGAGATTTATTTTGATTACCACTGACTGTCTATTTAAATAAGATCTCTATTTCTCAGGTCTCCCGTAATCGTTCTGAAAACTTCCAGCCTCCATGAGTTTCTACTTCTTTGCCTTTTTTCTCTTTAATGATATTCAAATTGTTAAATTTATATTAAAAAATATATTAATTGTATCCTTTCTTGTTCTACTGTGTATTTATTGCTATTTGATCCTCAGTAGCAGAGTATATCTTATCTCTCCCCCTTTCTTTCCCTTCCTCCTCTTTTCCTATGTAAACCCTAAAATTGTAAATGGCTTTCTGCTATGTTTTATGGCATATGTTTACCTCATATGTTGGTTATTCTCAAATATTGTTACGCTTTTGCCCTATGTTGTATGATGAACATTACGTCAATAAAGCTTATTAAACTTAAAAAAGAAGGAGGCTGTAGGTTGGGTACCTTTCATTTCAGGATAGTTTCTTTTTTTTTTTGTCCTCATCTCACCAATAAGCTTCTGCAGATTTTAAAAAGCCGTCATTTTCCAACTGGGCGCCCTACGGCTTACTGCACTTGCTTAGGTCGACCCAACCAGCCCCATTTGATGAAGGCTCGGTGTAATCATAGGACCGGGGGGGGGGGAAAGCCAACTCGAATTATATTAATCTCAAGTCTCAGCCCCAACTCATAAGGGGCTGCCAGATGTTTATCGAGCTTTCCGCGGTTCCAACCTGATCTAAACGAGCCATGGCAAATGTGGCTTTAAGCCAATCCTCGCTCTTCGGGGGCTGTGAGTCTTTCCACTTCATGCATATCTCTCTACGGGCAAGTAACACCAAGTATAGCAGCAACCCACTATGAATCTGTGATGAATTCAGACTAAACGAGCCATCATCTCCAAAAAACACTAATGATAGATTAACCTCAATGTTGACTTTAAAAATGCCACAGAGGGTGTCTCCCACCCCCTTCCAAAAAGTTCTTAATGCGGGACAGTCGTGAAAGATATGGATGTTGTTGGCGTTGAGAGTCAAACACCTAGGACATTTTGGGATGGGCAGCGGGGCGAACTTGGCTATCCTGGCCGGTGTATAGTAGAGTCTGTTGATGACAAAAAAGTGATTCTTTTTTAGGCTGGCTGGTTTAATGAATTTGTAAAGTAATTTCGGAGAGGGCTCAAACAGGTCTGCAATGTTGGACTCAAAGGGGGATTGATTCCAGACCGAAGATTGTGGTGGAAGTTCCAGGTTTTCTGAATCTAGGGACTTCTTATACCAAATAGAAATCTCTTTCTTTTTTGGTTGCACTGATTGAAGAAAATGCTCCATTTCCCAATCACCACTTATATTCCCCTTTTCTGCTTCAAAACAAGATGTAAGTTGTAAATACTTAAACCTGGAAAAACCAGTACCTATTTTAGCCCTTAATACCTCCCAAGGATGGATTCCTTCTGCATCCAACAAGTCAGACTAAATGGTGATGCCCGCTCTCTTAATTGGTACAGCCAAACTATCTTTAAGACATAGTGGTGTCCCTGGAGAATCCCATATAGGTGCAAAATCTGAGTAATATCCAATTCCCCATCTACATCTCACTTTATACCAAGTTTCCAAGGCGGCCTTAAGGACCTTCAAGCGTACTCGTTTAAAATATCTCGGGGCCCCGAACTTATATAGAAAGCCCTCTCCGCCTCCTCCACCCTCCGTCATAGCCATTTCACCCAGCAGCCTTCCCCACGATGTCTCCTCTGGTTTTGAAAGTAGCATCCGGACGCCTTTAAATTGAAATGCGACAGAATACCAACCAATGTCTGGGAGAGCCAACCCCCCTTTGATAAGCCTGCGCCTCAGCTTCTTCCAAGACAGCCTTACCCCCTTGTCTCCCCAAATAAAGCTCCCGATCTTACTTTGAATCTTGCAAATACTCTTACTAGGGAAAACCAAATGGACTGCGTTAAACAAGTAGGTCAGCTTTGGGAGGATAACCATCTTCACCAGGTTAACCTTCCCATAAATTGTCAAGGGAAGATTCCTCCATCTAGCAAAAAGGCGATCTATTTCCTTGGTGGTTTTATTCAAATTGATCTGGGGGATTTTATCCAATTCTTTAACAATATAAATCCCCAAATATTTTAGCTCTTTACTAGTAGTACCCTCCCATTGATCAATGTTCCAGCACATCACCTCTGTTTTAGAGGTATTAACTAAGTAGCCCGAGATAGAACCGAGGGGCATATTAGCAAGACCCACGTTAAAATTATCGCCGTTTTAGCGGCAGGAAACTGCCGCTAAAACGGCGATAATGGGCTTGCTAATATGCGTTATAGAATTCCAATAGAAGCCCAGGTTAGATGTGCAGGACATCTAACCTGGGCTTCTATTGGAATTCCATAACGCATATTAGCAAGCCCATTATCGCCGTTTTAGCGGCAGTTTCCTGCCGCTAAAACGGCGATAATTTTAACGTGGGTCTTGCTAATATGCCCCCAAATTCTTCCAGAAGGGCTTCAACCCGTGGAATAGCCGCCCCCGGGTTACTAGTATATAACATTAAGTCGTCAGCGTACAAGGCTAACTTACATCGATAAAGTTGGGATTTAAAAGGGTAGATTGAATCATCCAGTCTAATGGCTTGCGCTAATGGCTCAATGTAAATATTGAACAGCAGAGGGGAAATAGGACAACCCTGTCTTGTTCCCTCTGGATGTTAAAACTAGAAGTCAGCATACCATTCAACAGGATCCTTGCAGAGGCACCCTGATAACATTTTCTCAGGGTTTGAATAAAAATGGGGCCGAAGCCCATTACCCCTAGTACTTCCCAAAGGTACACCCAACAGACCCTGTCGAATGCCTTGGCCACATCCAAGGCCACTATGGCCAGGGGATCTGATCTTACAATGGCCAAGTCGATATTACCTATCAATAGTTGTGTCTGCTCCTGGATATATCTCCCTGTTACGAAGCCCTTCTGATCGATGTTAACCAGGTTAGGGACCAATTTGGCCAATCTCCCCACCAGAGTACCCATAAAGATCTTATAATCGGCGTTCAGCAGGGAGATTGGACGATACGAGTCAGCTTTTAGTGGGTCCATTCCCGCTGCTTTATTATTTTTGCATTTCTTTATTTGGTCCTTAATCTCTTCTGGGGTGATAGGGGCGTCGAGAATGTCGCGGCTATCATCCGTTAAAGTTGACAGAGATTTACCCCTCAGCCAAGTTTGTATATGATCAAGGGAAGGGGCTAAATCCTCTTTATAAAGATCCGAAAAAAGGGAGAGCAGGCAGGCTTGCATGTCCTCTACGCTGCTTGACTTTCCTCCATTGTTATTTATTATCAGTTCATTGATATTATTTTTTGAACGGTCGACTCTTGCTCTCCAGGCCAGTAAGGCGCCGGCCTTCTCCCCATACTCGAAGTTTTGCATGCTCTTGGTGAGCCATTGTGCCCTGCACTTCTGATCTAATTTACCCCTGTACTCCTGCCTAGCACCTTCCAGGTCACCCTGGACTTGTGCCAACCTTCCTGGACTCCCATGGCTGAGTTGATTCCTCTCAGCCTCTAACTGCAGGATTCTCCCCTCGATGATATGTAGCTCCCGGGCCTCAGCCCTATTCTTGGAACATATAAGGCCATGCAGCCTGCCCCTCAAGTTGGCCTTAAAGGCGTTCCAGATGAAATCCATGGTCGTAGAACCAATGTTTAATAAAAAATATTCTACGGAGGACGATTTAATGGCCCCGATAATCTCGGGGTCTAACAGCATAGCTCTGTTAAGCGTCCATCTAGGTTGTAACATATAACACTTCCTAAGATAAGAAAATGATACTGGAGCATGGTCCGAGAGGTGACTTGGAAGTACTGAGATCCCTGTCAAGCCATCCAGGGTAGACCTATCAGTTAGAATGTAGTCAATCCTGGATGAGTGACGATATTTTTTACTGTAAAACGTGAACCCCTGAAGGTCTCCCTCTTTGCCCTCCAGACGTCCGCCAGGTCCAGGTTGTGCAGCAGATTTTTCATAGCTCGATGGACTCGCGGGGGCCCCTCTGTAGTGACTCTGATTAGATCTATCTTTTAGTGGATCTAGAAGGACATTGAAATCTCCACCTATGATCAGGGGTGGGGTTACCGCAGTTAATTTAGATTGTAGTTTGCAGATATAAGTCGGATCATCTACATTAGGTCCGTAAAAAGAGGCACAGACTAGCTCTAAACCTCCAAAGTCTAACTGTGCTACTATCCACCTCCCTGTCTGGTCAGTCTGGACAGATTTAATAGAACAAGAAGTCCCCTGCTTAATCAAAATTGCAACCCCTCTACTATTGATTGTTTGTTGTGAGGAGCAATAACATTTTATCCAGGGGATTCTAGAGAATATTAAGCAACACTCTACAAAACGTAAATGCGTCTCCTGTAAAAGACAGATCTGAGCTGGAGAAAGTTCTAAATATTTTAATATCAGCCTTTGTCTGCGGGGGCATCTTAACCCATTTACGTTCCAGGAAATAAAGTTAACCCTGCTATCCTTTATAAAAGTTCCTGCCGTCGACTTGTAGACCCTTGATGCCAACTAGAAGAGCATTTCTTAAGATTAAGATGAGATGAGATATTTTTTTTTATTTTACCCTCTGCTCCCCACCCGGTGCACCCCGCCCTTCCCCCCTCCCCCCCGCCCTGTGACCCCTTTCCCCATGAGGAACCCTCCCTTCCATTAGGCTAAGCCTATTCGATCGCTGCTCCCTCGGGCGTTATAAGAATACACAAATACTAACAGTTAAGTCCAGGGACTTGCTGCCTGGGAATCCCCATAACTTCAACGCCCTCCCTCTCTACTCTCCAACTCCGATTTGATTTTAACAATAAGGGCATCCACTTCCTCAGTCGTGCGGAACTGGTGCATACGATTATTCCACATTACGCGTAATAGCGCGGGGAACCTCATCTGAGCCTTGGCCCCCAAGCTATTTAACTCCTCAAGCCTCTTCCCCAACTCCCACTGTCTTGTCGCTGTGATATGAGAAATGTCAGATCTTATAGAAAAGGGGAATGGGTTTTGACGCGTGGATGTTATGATGCCTTCCTTGAGAGCAGAAGATAGAATTAGCTCCTTGACAGAATATGACAAAAAGTTAACCAAAATCTTCCTGGGTTTTTGCTTAGCAAGATTCCTCCTGAAGGGGTCGCGGTGCACCCTTTGTATCTCGTGCACGAGATCTAAGCTAGGTGAGTTCTTTAATACTGTTCCCTTTAATAAGGAGATCACAAACCCCTTTATGTCTGACCCCTCGAGGGCTTCAGGAATATCTAGGAGCCTCAAGTTATTCTTTCTAGAGTGGTTTTCCAGACGTTCAAGATCGTCTTTTAGTCCTTTATTCTGGGCCGATAACTTTGCCAATTCCGCTGAGGTGGTATGCAAAGCTTCCTTAAGTTTAGGGATCTCCAACTCTATTGCATCTGTTCTTATAATGACTTCTTCCAATTTCTGAGCCAACACCTCGCAGGTTGCCTGAATGGCAGCCTGATTAGCTTCTGAAACGGAGAACCTACTAGCCATCTCGGCCTGGTTCATCTCTGACACAGTGATCCTACTTGCCATCTCATCTTTCAAGGCAAGTAATATATCTGCCAGCGAGCGTGTCGTAGAATCCAAAGTTACACAGTCGTTTATGGTGACATTCTGCTGAGCTTCCTGAGTGTCTTGTATTGCCAGGACGGAATATCTGTTAGAGAGGCTCACCTGTGGATGGATAGCAAGTACTGATGAACCATCAAGACTCTCGACTGGATCCTTCAGAAGGTCCGGTGGCCTGGCCCCTTTAAATTGCTCTGCGGGGTAGTAAGCGTAGCTTCTGATGCTGCTCTTATTCCATCTGGAGGCTTACTTATGCCAACAGCTGGAAGGCTCTGTAGGCTATGCACACCTACCGAGAGGCCATCCTGGTTGGCATTTTTTATGGAATCGCAGGCAATTGAGGTTGAAGAAGACATGACTTTGTAATATGTTTTCAATGAAGGGGTTATTTTCACTTTTAAGGGCGATGGCTTCTTGCCCCTACCCCTTCCCTTACCCTTACCAGTCTCTTTCCCCCTTATAATGGTTCCGTGATCTGTTATATCCCCTCTCTGCTTATGCTGCTTTACCGACGCTCGGACTTCTAAGATAGGAGGAGAAACTCGGGGGGACAAGATAGGCTGAGTAATATCGATGTTAAGGGAAGAGTGGGCCGCTCTAGCTCGGAGGGTATATCTGCTAATTTTTGGTGGTGAGGTCCCCACTTTCTCTGCGTTGCTTGTCTCCATACAGTTAGGGAGTGCCTCTCCCCCCACAGGTAGCCTGGTGATTAAAAAAGCCCTCTTATGAGACAAGAAAACGCTGCCGGTGGAATTGTCTGGAAGAAATATATGCCCCTTCTTACCTCCGCTCCAGCCGACCGCGCTAGCGTCTTCAGATGAGATGGAGCTCTGACACCCTACCTGGGGGCCGGACTCTGCCGACCGTTCTACCTCGGTTCCAGAGCTTGAGTAGACACTCGAGCAGATGCCAGCACCAGTACTGACCCTGCCTCCGGTGATCCGGAGCTGGAAGCGGGCGGTGTCACTCCCGCGCCGCTTCCTCCCACCGCCAGTCTCCAACCTCCTTCGGTCCGCCGCAGGGATCCGGGGCTGCACGCCCGCCAAAGCCGGAGCCGGAAAGAAAAAACTCGCCTCGCATATCAGGTAGAAGAGGAGAACGAGGGTACTTTAACTTTAGCTTTAGTCAAGGGGATATTGGGGCTCAGGCAGCAAACCCCATTAGAGAACCCGAGGGAGCAGGACCGCGGCCGTTTAGCTAGCGGCCGCCATGTTCCTCCTTTTCAGGCTAGTTTCAATATATTGTAGAGCTTCTCATTGCTCAAACGTTTGTCATATCTGACATTTATCTCTTTCAATTCACTTCATTGCTTGGTTTTACTCAGACATGTTTTGCTTCATGGGCAAAGTGGTCACTGGCCCAGGGCCCCAGCATTTCAAGAGTCTCCCTGATAGAGCCAGCTCTGTTTTGCAGAGAGTCTTTCCCGGAGGACCATGAGTAATTTTTCAACAAATCTATTTTAAATACTGTGTTTCTTTAATTTATTTTCAATGTGGGTGATGTGTTGGAATCTACTACAGACATTTTGCAGAGAAATGTTTTGTTTCATGCAACATCCATAGAAAGTTTTTATTAGAGCAAAACAGAACCTTATTAGACCCGCAGGACTTTGCGGCTTGGGGTGGCAAATCTTGCAGAAACAAATGCAAAATTTGCGGTCCAAAATTTGTAGTATTTTTGCGGTTGGCATAATATGTGCCTGTTACAAAAATGCTGCTCCAAATCACTTGGAAGTAAACTAATCGCGACTGAGGCGTATCCAGATAGTAGTTTGTTGTAGTGGCCTGCTGGGAGCTCTATTTGCGATAGCTTCTGACAATGGAACTGGGGGACCAGAACGAGTCTCAGTGTCACGACAACATCCTCAGCAAATCACTTAAACTCTATGTGCCTTAAAAAAGTCATGAATCTGACCTTGTGTAATGTAAGTGATGCACATGTAAAGGGCTCTAATCCCCTTGGGCCCAATTTGCACTATATATAGGTGCAAATGCAAAATTGTTTATTGTGTGGCCATGTCATCCCATTGACTCCGTGACCCACCGGAATGCCTGTATAAAGAGAAATAGGTGTGGTATGGTGTATTAGTTGTTGTTGCTAAGTCAGAAGAATTAGGAGTTTGGTTCCTGTAAGTAATGGCATTGTTTAGAGATGTGTTAAGGGAAAATTGTGTGGTCACGTGATTTTACTGAAGCTATCTGTACCATTATAGTGGTGCTTTTCTCATATGCAAACAAAGCAAGCCTCGATCCTCTGTCTATCCCCACGGTACCTCCTTATTTTCCGATTTGTTTATATGTTCAGATTTAATGCTACTAGCAACTACACAATTTTCCCCTGTTCTGCAGAGAATTTCTTTTATTGATGAATTAAATGTAAAAGGGTTCTTAGGCATTGGCTGAAGCTGGAGCGTATACATTTTTGATTTTGTGAGTTTTAAGATGCACTTGGTGTCATCAGCTCGGTCGTAGCAGGTACGTTTAAAGGAGGTGACAAGTCCAGGAGTGGGTAAGTATTCATTAAAGAGGAAATAAGTGATTATTTTTTTCAAGCCTTTGGGGGCATCTACCTCAGAAGAGAATGGCGACGAGAGGAATGGTGTAAGTGTATTGAGTTGGGCTAGGTCATTGAGGTTTGAAAACAGTCCTGCATGTTTGTTTTTCAGTTTGTTTTTGTAGCAGCAGTTGGTGGTCTACAGTTTAGAGTGCAGACAATAGAACGAGGCCTCCTGGTGCTTGGGGTCATCCCAGATGGTGATTAACAGCGATTCCATGTTTCCTCCTACTCTGAATCCTATCCGTCAGAAAGAGTTTGTTTTGACTGACTGACTGACTGACTGACTAATGCATTTATAGAGCGCTCGATTGCTGAGGCGTCTTGGCACTAGGATAGCTTCCTACTGATCCAGATGCTAACTTGTTTAAGAGCGCTTAGGAAACAGCCGGGTCTTAACCTGTTTCCTGAAGATAGTCCTGTTGGATTGTAGTCACAGCTGTGGGGGGAGGGAGTTCCACAGCTTTGCGGCTAGATAAGAAAAGCTCTTCCCACCCCATCTAGCCTTTTTTATTCTGGGCACCAGTACCAGCACTGTGTTGGCGGATCTCAGGCTTCGCAGAGGATTGTACCAGGCGAATAGTTTTCGGATGTCAATGGCACCACCTCCGTAAAGCGCCTTATGCACTAGGCAGAGGGCTTTGAATTTTACTCTTTCCGGGATGGTAAGCCAGTGGAGCTGTCTGATGCTGGCAGATGTAGGATGGTGTTTGGGAAGAGCGAGCAACACATGAGCCGCCGCATTCTGTAGGGATTGTAGTTTTGCTGTTTGACCTTTGTCTATACCTAGGTATAGTGCATTCCCATAGTCGATGCGGGAAAGTACCAAGGCTCCAATTACCGTTTTCCTTAGGGTGAATGGGATGAACGGCAGGATTTTGCGCAGAACCTTCAAAGTGAAAAAGCAGGCAGAGGTTACTTGGTTAATTTGCTTCCCGAGCTTTAATTCGTGGTCAAATGTGAAGCCTAGGTTCTTGGCCTTGGTCACCGGGATTGGACAGCTCCCAGCCTCCGCAGACCACCAGAGTTGGTTCCAGATTGAAGGGCCCTTCCCAAACTCAATAACCTCGGTCTTATCAGTATTGAGTTTGAGGAAGTTTGCGTTCATCCAGGCCATAACTGAGGTAAGACAGCTACAAAATAGGGTCGCTGTAATGTCCACCCTCTGCGAGACCGACACCACTATCTGGGTGTCGTCAGCATATGACACCAGATTAAATCCATGCTGTTTAATTAGTCTGGCAAGCGGGGTAACATAGATGCTAAAAAGCGTTGGAGACAGAGCTGACCCCTGTGGGACTCCACAAGGAAGGCACAGGTTTGCAGACTTCAGACCCTCCCAGTGGATCAGTTGTTCTCTAGAAGCCAAGAAGGATGACAGGAGTGCTAGAGCCGTCATTTAATACCTGCTACCTTCAGCCGCCGTACCAACACCGTGTGGTTCACGGCGTCGAATGCTGCCGATAGGTCTAGCAGGATGAGGACGGCTCTGCCCCCTTCGTCCACCACTTTGCGGATTTCATCTGTCGCCATAATCAAGGCCGATTCAGTGGAATGTCTCGCTCTAAAGCCGTGCTGGGAGGAATCAAGAAGTATACTGTCATCCAGGTAATTCATAAGTTCTAATTAATGGCCTTTTCCAGAATTTTGGATGGTAAAGGGAGGCAGGATATTGGGCGGTAGTTCTTTACCTCAGCAGGATCCAGTGTGGCTTTCCTGATGATGGGCCTAATGCAGGCCTTTTTCCATAGCTCTCTTAACCCCGTTTAAGAGAGGGGTAATATGATTGCTGTTTTGGTCAGAGACCAGGTGCAGGATTGCTGGAGGACAAGGGTCCAAAGGTGACCCAGATTTTGTGGAGAGTAGTAGGTCATTGACTTTCTCTGCCGCTAAAACAGAGAACTCTAACAGACTACTCTGAGAGGAGATATCTGCCAGTGAAACGTCATTGTTATCCCTAGCCGTTGGCACAGTCTTCTGTAATTCGTCATACACCGCCTGTACTTTATTTTGAAAAAAGGAGGCGATTTTGTCCACGAAATTTTGGTCCGGTTTAAAGAGGCTATCCTGTGGACGTTTAGCTAGGGCTGCAACTGTTTTAAAAAGCTCCTTCGGGGAGTTTTTAGCTTCATGTATTTTGGTTGTATAGTAGGCCGCTTTAGCAAGTTTAATGGCTTTCTTATATTGCTCCAGGGCCAGGTTATAGACACTTTTGTGTTCCCCACTATAGTCTGTCCTCCAAAGCCGTTCAAGGCGCCTGCATTTGGCTTTTATGTGTCTGAGCTCGGCCCCGTACCAAGGTGCTGATACTCGGTTCTTTTTGGGCTGTTTGGTTATTTCCGGAACGAGTTGATCTATAGATGACCTGATCCAATGGTCATAATTGATTGCCGCCGCATCAGGGTCCAGCCTAGTGTTAGGGGGACTGTCTGCCATCGAGGCTGCCAATTGGTTTTGTTGGATATCTTTCCAACGGCGGAACTTGACCAGAGGCAGTCTGTTCCTCTGATCTCTACCGAAGCAAGGATTTGCAATGTTGAAAAGTATTACATGATGGTCTGACCAAGGAATGGGTATTACACTTGACAGAGCTATGTCCTGATTATTCGTGAAAATGCCATCTAAGGTGTGGCCAGCTGAGTGTGTGGGCCCCAATACTATCTGTTTCAGCCCATATCCTGCAAGATTGTCCATCAGTGTATCTGTTTCCGCATCATTGTTGGCTTCTAGATGGAAGTTAAAGTTCCCTAAGACTGTGAACGTCGGGGTGTCAAAGCATGACTCAAGAAAAGTCTGAAGTGCAAGGCTGAACGGGGGCTGCGTCCCAGGGGTCTATAAATGAGGAGCCCCGTAAAAAGCAATGTGTTGTTACTTTTAATGCTAAATGTCATTGCCTCCGCTTCCACTACTGTCACCAGCTCGGTCCTCACTATGAACTGAGACCTGTGTATTATGGCAATCCCCCCCCCCTTTTTTCCCAACCCTATCTGCACAGGCTACCTGATAGCCTGCGGGTATAGCAACATTCCAGTCTGGTTCAGAGGCATTGTTAGCCCAGGTTTCTGTTAAAAAGATCAGGTCAGGGTATAAGAGTTGTATCATGTCTTCTATCTCATATTTATGTTTCCCCATTGATCTTGTATTCAATAAAATGCACTTGATACTGTCATTAGTGTTGCTGAGTGAAGTCACAGATCTCATTGAGACTGTAGCCTTCTCTTAGTTTTTTCCCTTATGAATGGCCCTTTGGATATTTATATGCATTTGCTGGGTCCTGCTGTTCAGTTTCTGCTTCTTTACTATGAGGACTTAATTTAAGTTGTTTTCAGGTTGTTTTTTAACTCTCCAGTGGATAGGGATGAGTCGATGATTGCTGTATCTGATATGGCAGCAGAGGTTGCTTTAAGAAGGCTTTTATATATTGTCAGAGGGCGATGATCTGCAGGTGAAACTGCTATGTCTAAGGATTTGATTAGCCCATTTGTTTCTTTTTTGCTCGAAGTTTCAAAGAGCACAGTGTAGTTAGAGTTGGCAAGATTTAGCAACGTTTTCAATTGGGTTTATTAATGTCTTTCAAGCAGAGGTGGTCTGCTTATTTGATGAAGTGGTCTACCAAAGCATTGCAGACGTTCTGAATATGTTTTGTGCCACGTTAAGTGGATGCTGGGTTACGGATTAGAGAAAGTATTCTGATCATCATTTTGTTGTGATTATGATGAACGCCACTGCATCAATTTCTTTATGGGCCTAACATGGTTTGGAACTTAAACAGAGCAATGAGGGTTGCTTGGAGAGGGTTTAGGTCGAGTGTCTTTCTGGGGTCTAGCAATATACATATTGTAGGACCTATTGGTGGCAATTTTGCCTGGGGAAGTTTAAGATTTAAGTTGATGATGTTTCCTGGTAGTGTTTGTTTTCTGTGAATGAGGTTAGTTCTTTTAAGGCAAGGTGGCATTGGGAATGCAGTCTGATTAGTCCCCTTGTTGATTCCTGTTGCCTCCTCCTAGGACTCCTTCATGTAATCTCTCTGGTTGGTATAACAGTAGCTTTGTAATTGCTGATTTCTTTAGCCTGTTTTGTCCTGATGAATATGGTGTTGGCTTTGTCTTAGAATCAAGCACCTTTATTAAACTGAGGTTTGTGGATCACTGTTGTGGTACTTCTGAGATTAATTTGGTTGATACAGCAGCTTAGTGAGTATTGCTGACTCCTCTTGTCCATTTGAATGACGAGTATGAGTTTATTGTTGTGCGTGATTTGAATTTGAGTTTAGACATGTTTATGGCCAACAGTCACCTGGTATCTGTGGTGATCTGTTGGGTCATCAGAGACACTCAACATACCCTTGTTCATTGATTGAACAACTTTGTGCAGTGCCAAGAAACTACTTTTACCTGCACTATGATGCCACAATATGAAAAGGAAACAAACCACAAAAGGAATTAGTTCAGTGCTGCCCAAGAGCAGTTTGCAACACTGCTCCAGATCAATTTAATTTCTAACGCATAGGACTTGAAAAGAATTTGAGCATCTGCATCAGTAAATAAACATGATTCACTGAACTTTGTTTACTATTTGTTTATACATTTGTTTATCAACTTGACAAGCAAATGCTTTTTTTGGTAAAAGCGCCCCATACCGCGCTTTCACTTTAATGGCGGCCGCGCACCTTCTTTAGACGCGGCTCGTCTAAAGAAAGGAGCGCGACTGCGATGAAAGTGAAAGAGTGGTATGGGGCGCATTTACAAACAAGCATTTATAATGCAATAGGTCTCGCATTTGCAAGAGTTTAAGCTATTGGCATTGTAAATGACAATGCCTTTTATTTATCTGTTTTGAAAACCAACACATAAATAAAAGGCATTGTCATTTACAATGCCAATAGCTCAAACTCTCGCAAGTACGAGACCTATTGCATTGCAAATGCTTGTTTTTACTTTCTTTTCTTGTATCCATACAGGTTAAAGGCCATCAGAAGCATGACGTCTGGAAGGTCATCGCCAGGAAGGTGCAGCCCCTAGGGTTCTACAAGGGGCGCAGCATTCACTGCAAGAAGAGGTGGGAGGAACCACGTCACTGGACCCGAAAGTCAGCTGAAGTCCAGCTCGACCATTCCTCCCAACGTGGAAAGTGCTTGCACTGCAGACTGACCCCCCGAATTGGCTTGCATTCTTGGGGTGGCTTTTCTGGTGCTTGTTGGGCAGTTGAGAGCCCAACAGCAGCGGCAAGGGGGTAAGTTGTAGTGCGAGTTGAGCATGTTAACTAATTGGTGTTACAGCAACTATTTTTGACATCTACATGAAGGTTGACACATGCCCAACACAGAAGAGTTTTTGAACGTGTAAGTTTAGTACAAGCTGTATGATGAAGTATTTAGTACATGAATATATGGAAAAGGATACCACCTGCTTTCTAATCACTAGCAATGGACTGGTTTCAGCAGACACACGCCTGCCTAAACAACAGTTACTCATGTGTGCTTGTTTGGATGTAAAAGAGACAGTTGTACTTAACAGGCCACTAGTTCTTTATGTGTCTGGTGTGATGATCCTTTCAAATTGTGAATTATCTAGGCTTAGCCCTAATACAGGTGACATAGCATACAATGCAATCATGATACAGTGGATGTGCCAGATGTCACCTTGGTGAATTGGTTTCATACCCACACAAGAGTGAGCAAGTGAGGCAGATTTTCTAATGCCATCAGATTAAATGGCTAGATTATAGGTTCTATACATATCCAAAATGTGCTGGGATTCATAACTACATGTTAATTTCTATTACAAGTGACTGTTTTGCATGATGTCTTACTCCTTCACAAGTGTGGATTTAAGCCAGTCTTGTTTGTCATAAAAATCTGTAAGAGGCATACACATTTAAGAACAACACAGGCAGCAATGTGAACACATTGGTGACACAGCAACAGATAAACAAAGCCATTGATCATTGTCCTTTCTTGTGTCCAGAAGCTAAGGGCCTGATTTAGATGTTAGCGGACGGTTTGCTCCGGCACAATGGTGACGGATATCCCATGCACCGAAATATAACTCCCATTATATCCTATGGTTTGATATTTCAGCAGACGGTATATCCATCACCGTTGTGACGGAGTAACCCATCCACCAAGATCTGAATCAGGCCCTAAGTTTTGTATTCTATGCAACAAAGGCCAAACATTCAGAGGTGTTTGACAGTTCCTGTAGAAATGTAATGGATAGGTGAGAAACAAGACCATCAATGATATAGGAGCTATCATGTGTAATGACCAACCTGTGACCAAATAGTTTAAGGAATTGTTGCCTACATGCATGCGATTATGATAATGTCTAAACAAGGTTTGAGAGCCTCAAGCAGGTGTAATGTGAAATCTTGTTAAAAGTATTCTGATCCAAGTTCATTATCAGTTGCATTTACACAGATAAATTGATCTATTGTATCTGTCTCCACAGCATTTTCGGAAGAAGGAGAAGGAAAGCATAGCCAACAAGGTGGGGGAAGTAGCTATCTACTAAGGTTCTGGTGCTGGCAACACCAGTGACATTGAAGGACCCAGTCTCATGGAGGTTGAGGGGAGTGCTGTGGAGGTCTCCAGCTCAAGTACATCTTCTTCAGAGGCCTTCACCAGTGAGAATTCCCTAGTGGTGGTGGACCCGCCAGGAAGTGTTACACCTGCATCCTTGTCCGCCACTCCGAGTCCCATCTCCAACCTCCATGCTTCTCCCCCCCATCTTGCCACCCCTGCACTCCTAAAAAGAGTGAGGTCTCCTTTGCCTCAGGCACCTCACCCCCTTCCCCTGTCACCCTGGCTGCGCTCATGAGAAGGCTGATGGCCTCCTCCGCACAGTCACTGTATGGCAGACTGCCCTGCTGAATGCCATCCAGGGGCTTAGCTCCCAGATGCAGCACATGTCAGCTTTCCTGGAAGGCATTCACAGTGGTATGTCTGCCCTACAGCGGTCGTTTCAGGCTCTGACCCCCTCCCTCACCGCAGCCTTTCATCCTGTCAAACCTCCTGACCCACCTCCAATCCCTGCCCTATCTTCATTCCTCATGCCCAGCCCTGTCCAAAGCACATGCAATCATTTGCATGCAGGCACTTCAACAGACACAAGCAGCACAAACACAGAGAGGAAAAAACAAAAGAAACAGAGGCACACTGACAAACATGCATTCACCATAACCGCCACCATAGACCCAATCACCACCCCCTCCACTGACACTCACACACTGACAGCACACACCACCACGCACACACTCATTACCCCTCCACTGACACACCCACTGACAGTGCACACACAACCACAGGCACTCTCACCACCCCCTCCACTGACACATCCACTGACAGCGCACACACCACCACGGACACACTCACCACCCCCTCCACTGACACACCCACTAACAGTGCACACACCACCACAGACCCATCCTTTACACCCACCACCAGCACACTGACAGGCACACACATGCACCACCCCCTCCACATACACCACACAAACATCCTTCACCTCCACACCACACACACATTAGAAAGCAGACCTTGGGGACACAAACTCCAACACTCACCCATGCAACACACCTAGCAAACAACAGACAACAAAACACTCAGCACAAACACCAGACCCACAGTCATCTCCACCCTCAACACACACAGCAGACATATCCACTCCCTCTCCCTCCCAGATCTCAGCCCCTCCCGAACATCCCATCCATTTTCCCCGAGAGGATGTCCAGTTTACCCTTGCCCTAATGCCCTCCACATCCCAAACCCCCCTTTCCAAAACAAAAAGAACGCCTCCTCCTCCCGAAACTACCCCTAAAAACCAGAACCCCCCTTCAGCAAACCAAACCCACCCCTTCCCCTCACAAGCCCCAAAGTTCTGATAAAAAAAGGCCAAAATCTCCCCAGCCAAACCCCCCCTTCCCCTGCAAAGCCCAAGAGTTCTGACAAAAAGTCAAAAGCTCCCCTGCCAAAACCCAACCCCCTTCCAAGCCCAAGAATTCTGACAGAAAAAGTCAAAAAGCTCCCCTACCAGAACCCAACCCCTTCCCCGCCCAACCCCCAACCAAACCTACGAACCCCCTCCCATTTAAGATCTCGAGGTGCCCGCTCTGCCACATAGATGCCCCTTCCTGAGGAGGTTCCCATGGCAGTCCCTTAGGAGTCAAGTTGTTGTGCCAGTTGACCCTTTTGGACTGGCAGTTTGCCATATCATTTGAGAGAATCATCTCAGTTTGTAAAATAAATATATTGTTTTATTTTCACCAAGTTTGTCATGTTAATAATGTTAATTCACAACTGTTTGACTTCTAGCAATGTTTCTAACTAAAATTTGAAGTACTTCTTTTTCTTTACCATGGTGGCATGTACTATTGCTAGATTCGTTGATATGTAGTTGGTTAAGTGGATACACTGGTTAACATAGTATGTGATGGCCATTTGATGTAGGTGCAGGCTTTCATCCTAGTAAGGGCCACTTGCACCCACTAATTGATGCTGAACATTTGTTTTTCTAAATGTGTTACTGTAGGTGTGTTTGTTTGACCTTCATTTCTGCTCAGCCTGAGCACATATGCATTAAACCTTATCAAGTATTGTGACTATTGAATTGGGATATGGTACAGGACTTGCAGTAGACAAAGGGTAAAGTTCCATGGATGTATGCATTGCATACTTCCAAATTGAAACTGACATTGATTTTAACGCTAATGAACAAGATAAAGGTTCGAGCTTGTGTAGTGCAATTTGTACATCATATTACATTTCACTTCTCCCAATTTGTGTCGCATATGTTTTTAAAGTTAGTGCTTTTTTACTTTTTAAAACACATTTGTATGTATTTTTTAAAATATTTTGGTTAAGTATCCTTTTTTGTGCAGGTGTAAATTTGTTTGAGGGCAGCTTGACCAAATATTTATATCCAATGTCCTGATTTAGATGTTTCCTTACATTTCTTAAATATCAACATTTCAGACATATGCATTGCACATTGGTATACTATCGCTTGTAAGTACGATTTTCTGACACAATATTACAGCACTTCAGTTATGTGGCAATCGAAAAAGTAACAGGTTAAGGTGTTGCTTTCCGTCAATTCTATCTGCGGCAGTACTGATTTTCTTGGTCCTTGATCAGAGGGATCAGGGACATCAACTGGTAGATCGGGTTCATGGTTGTGAAGGAGAGTAAACGTGAGTAAAGGTGAGCTTGTGCCTTAAATCCGTCCCAAACCGCCAACTAAGGTGTGGCAGCTTGACTGCCCCAGTCATGTCGTCGGGCAGGCACATGGTGATTGGCTGGACGGTGAATGTGACGGTCCACCCTCCGACAGCCGCTTTGGCCTATTGCATTGTCGACGCGGGCGAACATCCCTGATGGAGTCAGCTGAACCGTGACGGTCTTTAGTCCATCAAACCGCCAGCATTGTAATATAGTGGACGGACCGCCAGGTAGGCGGGCGGGAGGACCGCAAAAAATGTCCACTCCGTCACAGTCCTGCCAACATCTAAATTAGGCCCTAAGTCAGAATTAATGTATTACCTCAGATGCACTAGAAAACGCAGCAGTGGTTGTTCGCTCAGTAAGGTATTCATGTGTCGCTCTCCTCTTTTACTCTCCCATTGTTTTGGCAGATTCAAATCAAAGACGATGCTGAAAACAATACAAACTGCCGTTGGAAAGCTAGATTTGGCCAAACAGGTATGCACGGTTTGTACATTTAGAGCACTGATGGACAGTGCTCTGTTTCAGAGGAAGAGATCCCGCAAATGTGGCCCAGGGTTCTGTAACGGAGCACTGTCTACCAGTATTCTCCAGAAATTGCTGACATCACATTTACAAATCTGAGCACTGCAGGACATAATCAAGCTATTCACTGGAATCACTCTGTATGTATGATGCCGAACTAGCCAAGTCAAGGGTAGTCTGACTGACAGTTGTGCAGAACATCAGAGTCTGAGCAAGACAGCCTGGTCAGTGAGCCAGAGCAGAACCAGAGCAGCACCAATGCAACAGAAGGTACGTTATTTAAAAAAATCACTGTGTGTGTGGTGCAGGTTCGTGCGTGTGTGTGTATGTGTTGGGCACCCTGTCTTCTCCTGTAAAATCAGTAAAAAGTCTGGGATTCATATTAGATATAAGTTAGCACTTGAAGCCTAGATCCCTAAAGTAACTTCCACCTGTTTCTTGCATTTGAAACCTCTAAAAAATCTTCTCCCTTTCTTTCCTTCTTTTCATTCAATCTTGGCTGGACTCAGCAAATACCGGTTATTTAGCTCTTCTTAAAGAGGGAGTTGAGACTTTGCAAATGATTCGGAAATGCAGCAGCACGTCTTATCACCAAACTTTCCATGAAATACCATTTCCTCCCTTTGGTTTTCAGCTCTACTGGCTTCCAGTAGCTCAGAGAATTGAATTCAAAACCTTGGATATCATTTATAAGTTGGTACATGGCCAAGCCTTATCTTTTCGTAGAAAAAATTCAAGATGCATATCCCCACAAGCCCTTTATGTTCAGTTAGAAAGTATATCCTCAAGGTTCATAAGCCTTTTCTTATGCTGCTTCTAAAGAATGGAAGCCTCTCCCTTTCCTTCTATGCTGCCAAACGCCTTAAAGCACTTTTTTTCAGAGTTGCTTATAACCTCTCACAATACGTGCATTGTGTAATGTTGGTTTAACTCAGCCCAGAGGAAAGAAGATTCGGTGGTCATGCACTCAGGTAATTACTTCAACATAACGTGTGGGTATATGTGCCTGTGTACATATGTATGTGTTTGTGAGGGTGCTAGAGCCTAGCCTTGGGATATTGGTGGTATTTCCTGGCTATTTTGAATCATCCAAGGTATGATGGTTCCCATTCTTGGCAAGACATTAGCCCAGACATATTGGTGTGTCCTATTGGCTGCTTGAGGCATCCTGTGCATGATGGCACATACCCTTGGCAAAATTATTACCATGTTTGAGGCATCCATGGTATGATGATGCCCACCCTTCGCAAAATGTTGCCTCTAAGATATTGGTGGTAATTATTGTTTTCATGGGGCATCTATGGCAGCATGATGGTACCCACATGTGGCGAAATTTTGTCATGGGCATAGTGATAGTGATCCTTGGCCTAATATGGATATCATTGTTAAGTTAGTGTCCCTCCTTGGTTAGCTGGCCCTGGCATATTAATGATATGGATTTGTCATAAGGTGGGCATCCATGACATGCTAACAAGCACCCTGGCAAATTGCTGTGCTGTCATATTTATGGAAACGTTGGCATTTTATGGGCATCCTTGACAGGATGGCACCCACCACATGTAAAATACTGATAACGGCACACTAATGGTGGTTCTTGGCCTGTTGTGGGCATCAATAGGATGATGGTACCCACCTTTGGTATTGTCTGCCCTGCCATACGTTGGTAACGCTTGGCAGTGTTGAAGTCCATGGTATGATGGTGCCCACAATGGGTGTACTGCCGGCCTTAACATAACAGTGGTCACAAACATGTATTCACTAGAAATAACATGTTGGTATTTGAGAGCAAAGAGTGTGTTCTTTCATGAAAATCATAAGCTTTTGTTTCGGAGAAATAAAATGTATCTTTTGCAAAATGAAAAACAAGCAATGCGCATGTGATTATAACCTGAGTTGGTGATGTTTGTGGATAAACCCATTTCTTTTCTAAATATATACTTAAGAAGGTATTTGATACTCAGTGCTGCTGCCTGAAACCCTAATCAGTATAATTACTTTAATCCATCTGCTGACTGAACCTGTGAGGTCTCATTAACCTGAGCGACAGCATTGCTGCTTGAGATTTTAATTTATTTTTATTCTTTTTATTTTTCTCCCCTGCCTTTGGTATCCACTTTGAAGGGGCGCAGTGGAAAAAATTCAATAAAGTGAAATGAAGAGTATATATAGATGTCGTGGTAAATGATAATATTTCAGGTCTAAAGTTAGACTCCAGGTCAGAAGTTTACCTTTGTGAATCGGACGCTGAATCTTTTTCCAATAGTTTGGCAACACATAAGGCACCAGTGTCACTACCAACAAGTAAACGTCCCTAACAATGGGTCTAAGGGCTGTGTAGAATTTTTTAATTCTGATTTCACAAGAAAGAGTGCTTTGTTACACCTCGTACCCATATTCGGAATGCCAAAATGGGGCATGCCAGCTCACTTTTCCTCCATAACACTATGTAAACGTTTTCAAGGATAAATTGCAAATAGAAACCCATGGGATGGCAAAACCGCAGTAATAAGGGTCTGATCTCTATTTTGGCAAATGGATTAAGTATTGTTGCCATGGCGGAGTACTTTACTCCCGATATGACGAGGGTATTCTGCCAGCCAAATTTAGAGATGTGTGCCAGCCCATCTGACATCTCATGTATTTAGAGAAAATGCCATCAAGGTGGTTCCTGTAAATGCATTGAAAGATTGATGGACAGCTCCATCATGCCAAACTGTCAATGTTTTTTTTATTTTCAAAAACAAAATCCCAAAGCAGGATTATGTTTTTGAAAATGAAAAAAAATACTCCCTTGCCTTTCGAGTTTTCTCCCATGGTGTTGGGGGCATTTTATTGTTTTAACTGTCCCTGTTAATGGACAGTGAGAACCGGCCATGTGTTTGCGCACTCTAAATAGGGTTGGCGAACACTATGCCAAACCGCCAACAGCCCTTACTCCGTCGGCCTGTTGGAGGTGTAGGCAGTGGAGACGGAATAGTCTCTGATGCTGCCTGCATACTGAATTTCCGCCATTGCGACAGAGTGCCCTCTCTGACAGAGGCTAATTCAGGTCCTGTGTCTCTGGACAAGGTAAAGTATGGCCTAATCGCCTAGGGTTACAGGCTATGATAGACACGTTGTTGGAATTGTAATAGAAATTCTGCGACATACTGCCTGGAAAACCTCCATCACAGACTGGGAACTCCAAAGTGTCAAGGAAATATATTCCATGCTTAGGCCCAATGTTCTGGCCTGTAACTGATTTGCATATGGAACTGGTGGCTTTAGATGATGTTAGGCTTTTTGCACCAAGGGGTTTCTCTATGGTCTATTTATATATGGCCTTATTATTTACACCTGGCACCAGGCTTTTGCACTCAACAAATTTTATTTGTTTGGATTGTGCTTTACTTGTTACAGCAGTACTGTTACAGTGTATTGATTTAACCACTGCTGCCTGTGCCTGTGTAAGATAGTCACACATTTTGTTTCTCTTTCTAATAGTGAGAGAATATTACTCACACACCCCACCCCCCCTCCTAAGCAACGGAAAACAGATACGGAGACAAGCACTTTTGATTCTGAAGGCAAACAAGAGCCCCTGTATCTTTCAAAGAAGTTTCATCTTAAGGTACCTAAAGCAATAGTTGCTTTGAGCGTATTTTCAAATGATAAATCTGCTTCTTCTACATTATCCAGGCTCTCGATTCTGCTCTGTCTCTTCCTTTATTAGGTATGTTGTACTCTAGGAATTTTTTTTATCACTCCCTTTGCAGTCTAGTGGTTCAAATTGGGAGTGATGCCTGGACAGCAACATTCTCCATTCAGGTGAAGACCAACAAGGAGGTAGAGTTTTTCACCAGGCTGCAACATGTCATGAGTGGGAGGTAAACTGATTCAGCACACTCTTCTAAAGTTCAAGAGGTCCTTAGTTATGAAGAAGATGGTCAGTACCCCCACCCCCCGTTATTGCCTACCAAATATTGTTCACAGAACATCTTCTTCAAAGGATCTCTTCTTCTTCAATTACAAAGGTTTTGAAGGAGTTCTATGTAATTAGGCTGTTGTCCTTTCAGCCTTTCAGACCTAGTTCAATGCCACTTCAGATGAAGACTTTGAACAACTATGTGTCACATAAAGTGGTCTTACTCCTACCAACAAGGTAGTGAAAGCTACAATTTTCAGGTTGATAGCCCCACAGTATACCCAAAACCTGGTACAGCTGAACAATTCCTGCTCCTCAGAGATTTTCTACCGCATTAAAAGCAGCATTAATACTTTTGATGGGCATGTGTAGAAATGAGTCCAATATTCCTTAGTTTTGAAGTAGATTTATTTTCAGTTTCAGCACAGCAATATAGGTCCATCCATTAACAGCTCCAGATGCAACTGGGCAACAGACAAGATTCCAGTATGAAACAAACCATGTAGAATCTGGAATGTGAATGGAAAAGTAAACATAGTGCATGCCAGGGCTGGCAAGGAACCAGGTGATGTAACAAAGGAGGAAGGATAGAGAAGGAGGGAAAGAAGGAGGAAGAAAGATGTAACACATCCCCCTTATTAATAATAACAAAATATCAATGTGACACTATTAAATAAAATCATTCAATCTTTTTGGCATTTGTCTCATTCGATCAGATAATTTGACTCTTGAGGCCACCGTCTCATTGTTTACTCCATCACATGTCTTGGTATCCAACTGATTGGTTGTCCTAGAGTTGTTGTGCTGGATAATGTCATTACTAGGACACTTAGCTATTTTTCTTACATTCCAGACCTTACCGTCTTGAGTAATTACACTATTACTAAAAACCTTTTTGATCTGAATAGGTTTTCCAAATTTATTTGCACTTTTATTCATTATACCAGGTCTAAGAATTCTAACCCAATCTCCAACTTGGAAACCGTGAACTTTGGTTTTCCACTTATCATTGTACCATCTCACAGTTTTGTCTTGTTTTATTTCCACTCTTTTTGCAGTATCATGCACACATTCCTTATCATTAAACTTAGTTTGACATTTGTTCCTGAACCACCATGGACATACACAAGATGCAGGATCTCTTCCTTTGAATAACTTGAACGGGCTGACTTCTGTCGTAGAATGAGGTGTGATACGATAGACCCATAATTTTTCTCTTAAGGAGTTCATCCAATTTCCGCCCAATTTTAACGAATCAATAACAAAAGTTTTTAGAACTCTATTAAAGCGTTCCACTTGCCCATTTTCGTGTGGTTCATACAATGATGTACATTTATGTTCAATACCACATTCTTTAAGAAAACTTTCCATTTCTCCAGATGTTAATTGTACCCCATTGTCAGTGACTAAAATGGAGGGGCATCCTTCGCGTGCAAAAATTTGTTTAAAAAAAACAATTACTGCATTAGTTGTGGCTTTGGAAACAAATTTCACCTCTGGCCATTTGGAATGATAGTCAACGATGACCAATGCAAAACGAGAATACTCAGGTAAATCATTAAAAGGACCTGATATATCAAAAGCCACTTTTTGCCATGGCACTTCAGAGCCACTTAACCACCTTCAATGGTCGATGCGTGTAATTTCAGCATTTTTTCACTTGATACACACTCATGACATTCCCTGACTACACGATCTATAAACCTATCCATTCCTGGCCACCAAAAAAACTTCTAACTAAACGCTTCATGGATGATATTCCAGGATGTGTTTTGTGGGCTAAATTAAGTATGATGTCTTGCATGCCTCTTGGCGGTACACATTTTCCTGATTTAAATAGAAAATTACCCTCAAAATCTAATTCTTCAGATACATTACTAAATGGTACTAGATCTGATCTCACCATATTCTTTTTGGGCCATCCGCTTAAAACATATTTTTTTTAGCTCACTCCACCTATCATCATGTTGTTCACAATCATTCCACTTGTCTTCTGTGATTTCCTGGAATTGATTTGAAACAATATCACCAATGCTAACAACAAAATCGCATTCTTTGATGGTATTTACCTTATCTTGGTCACAGGGTAAACGAGAAAGGAAATCTGCAGTGACATTTTTCTTACCAGGAACATACTCTGTATTGAAATTATATTCTTGCAATTTAGACGTTAACCTTGCAATCCTGGCTGTGGAGTTCCAACCCCCACCCGTAGATAAAATGTTGACTAACGGTTTATGGTCCGTTCTAAGGGTAAATTTGCTGCCCCACACATACAACCTGTAATGTTCAACTGCCCATACACATGCAAGAAGTTCTCTTTCAATTACAGCATATTTCCGCTCACATATCCCATCCTCGTCGCCAAATGTAGAAATGAGTCCAATATTCCTTAGTTTTGAAGTAGATTTATTTTCAGTTTCAGCACAGCAATATAGGTCCATCCATTAACAGCTCCAGATGCAACTGGGCAACAGACAAGATTCCAGTATGAAACAAACCATGTAGAATCTGGAATGTGAATGGAAAGTAAACATAGTGCATGCCAGGGCTGGCAAGGAACCAGGTGATGTAACAAAGGAGGAAGGATAGAGAAGGAGGGAAAGAAGGAGGAAGAAAGATGTAATAGCATGTCCCTATCAAAGACATCTGTAGGACGCAAGGCATGGTGCTGCACATGCTTGTTGCAAGTATTGCTGTCTAGATGCACCATTTAGTAAAGATGCAGCCCTATGGCCAAGACTTTTTGTACAACTTTTGTGTTTGAACCCTAACTGGGCATGTATTGTGTCAACTCCTCAATGGATTTAACCAGCTGAGCCAGTGCTGGATGGCCAGGGAAACGTAGTTTACCAAAACTCAGTCACAGTATCATGTATCTGCATCTGCAAACTATTGTTCTCGATTTACCGTTTTACTTTTTCTTGGCCCTTATTGCCCTAAAAGTTTAAAAATTCATATCACCAGTTACCCATAACCAACTTTAATTATTTCAGTGTCTTTTTGCTGAATACGTTTTTCTCTATTTTTCTAAAATGGTTTGGGAATTATTTTATTATGTTGTGTTCTATACGTTCTATACTTTGCTGTGTTCGGTATGTTCTATACTTTGAAATTTTTGGTACTGCTTGTACTCAACAACCACTACTCTGGGGACTACCTGGTGTTTTGTGGCATAGCTACAAAGCGTTGATCAGACACTCTCTTAGAACTGTATTTTGACCTGACCAGAAAGGGTTTATTATTTTGGTTGGTGTACCCCCCCCCCCCAAACATAATAATCCAATTTATGGCAGAGGACTTTCAGACTTGTGACCAGTGTACTGTATAACAGGAACATCGGCTTTCACTGGACTTTCCCATGTGGGCTCCAATTTAAGGTGGGGGATGAGAACCACCCTGTGATTGAAGTGAACATAGGCCTAGTGGTGTTAGGGATCGAACCACAGATGGCATAGCATCCCCCTTGAGCCAGGCCTTGATCAGAACCCGCAGGTAGAACAATGCGCTCAAAGGCTAAAGAAGACAGCAGTAGCCAAGATGGATAGCATGGGATAAAAGAGAAGGAAACCGAAGTTGCCGCCGAGGAAGTGTTAGGAATGAGACTCTCAATTTGGAACAACCACCACCATGATTTCTTTGTGAAGCTATGGAAGACTGCTCTGCATCATGCGGACAACAGCTAAAATGGTGAGGTACCTTAGCATGTATTTGGATGTAAGATTGTCACGTATTTGTGGATAGTGGGCTCCTGAGAGGGTCATTATTGTGGATGTCTTTGTTTTAATTTGAAGGAAAGGGAGGAATGGTTAGGGATTGGATATGGTGAGGAAGAGGGATGTTTTTACTGCCATCAAGTGGATTGTCTTTCAAGCACTCCTTACTAAGCACATGACACAAACCACACCTGTCCACAGCCCTGTCACTTAATTTCAAGATGCCAAATTTCCCTGCAAAACCATCCAGAGTTTATACCGTTCTGGAGTTGCACAAAATATACATTAGCCTAATACTGGAGGCCAATCTAAAACGGAAAGATTCAGGGTGATTTACCTCTAGACACTATCCTACTCAGGTGCATGCTAATACACATACCAAAACGTGTAGAGTGGCAATCTTAGTGTGAGACTCAGTGAGGCTATCCATTCTTGACACTATCTAACACATTTGATCCGTTTATGCTTATTAAGGGCAGGGTAGGTGTGGAAACGTTGACTGTTGTGAAGGTGTGGGAGGAACTTGCGGAGTTTCCCTCTGTGGAATTCCGAGGAGTTACATGAAAACTCAACGAGATTCCACGAGTTCCGCGAACGGGGGGAAATTGGCATGTTGCGCCGATTTTTAGCGCCAGGTGCTTGTTCCACGGTGCAAGATCAGTGCGAGTGGCACCACATTGCGCGCCAGAGGTTGCTGCTTCTTTGCTGCCTCTATAGTAGATTTTCTACACGAGCTGCAGCTTTTTCACCTCGAACAGTTGCGACCGCCCACTTTGAGAAAATCTCGCTGAGTGCCCTCCTAGGAAGCGAATATCGTGCTAGGGAATGCCGATTATCGCTCGCCAACTTACGGTTGGCAAGCCGCATGCAAGAAAAAACTTGGCCGAGTTTTGGGCGGAACTCCACATTACAAGCGTAACATGGAATGGCCAAAACTCTGTGAACTCTGTCCGCGGAGCGGAATTTATCGCCCACCCCTACTGTTGTAACATTATATATGCTACAAACTCAGGACAAGATACCTTCAGAGAGAAACGTGGACTCAGTGCAGGCCTGAGAGGAATTAGAAGCCCTCTGGAACAGAATATGGCTCCCAAAGAGTACCAGGCTGTGGAAATTATCCTTTAGCCAGATTACCAGCACTCTTCAGGGCATATGGGACTCGATTACATTGATGAGACTGTTAAGCACAATCCAATCTCCACAAACTCCCATACGTATAACCAAGACTTTACACCAGCTTGAGAAGGCAACCCATAAAGAAGTGGTGGAAGGGATATTGTAGAATTCTTTGTGATCTGTTCATAAATGGCTGGATCAAATCCTTGCAAAATGCAAGAGAACATATGTTTTACCCAACGAAGAAAACAGTGCTAGTAGCTGGAGAAAAAGACAAGGAAGACAGTGAGCTTATCTCTGACTTGCTGTAATGAGAGAGCTCCCAGTGATGGTTCAGTGGAAGGTGTAAACCTCTCTCCAGATCTGATACCTAAACAGCAAGAGGATTTCATGGCAGTGCTGAGAAAATTCCTCCTTCTTCTGCCAGTAACTTCCTGGATTTCGTTGACAATCATACCAGCTTCTTGGTGTGAGAGGGGCTGCTGCAGTAAGTCATAATGATGTATTACACACCTTGCAACATCACAAAATAAAATGATGAACGGAGTGTTGAAACTTGTCAAACACTCACCCCCAGTCACAGATCTGGGTTTAATCCATCTTATTTTGCTCACCACGTCACTGCAGTTTGGACCCAGGCATATGCAAATCAGTTTTGACCCTGCTCCTCATAGTAACAGTCCAGCCCGAACTGCCAGGCCAGGTCCTCCCTGGACCGGAACCAAGCATTCTGGGGAGAACCTAGTCTCGCAGTTCGGGCTGGACTGTTCCCATGGGGTGCAAGGTCAAGACTGATTTGCATATCGCGTGGTCCAAACTGGAATGACATGGTGAGCCCAAAAAATTATGGATTGAGGCCCAGATCTCTGGACTGGGTGTGAGTGGTTGACATTGTTCAGCATTCTGTTCATCGTTTGTTCTTTTTGCATTTATTGCCCTAAGTGGGACCGGTATGCCGAGACGTGGGTCCCGTGCCCACCATGCCACTGGAGTCAAGCTATCCTGGCTGATATGGGGTGATACCCCAAAACTGGTCCTAGGATCCTTGTTTCCGGTCCGGTGAGGACTGGGCCTGGCATTTCGGGCTGGACTTTTCCCATGGGGAGTAGGGTCAAGACTGATTTGCATATGGTTGGTTCCAAACTGGAATGGCGTGGTAATAAAAAAAAACAATGGATTTAGGCCCAGATCTCTGTACTGGGTGTGGGTGGTTGACATTGTTCAGCATTCGGTCCATCATTTGTTCTTTTTGCATTTGTTGCCCTAAATGGGACAGGTATGCCGAGACGTGGGTCCCGTGCCCACCATGCCACCGGAGTCAAGCTATTCTGGCTGATGACGGGTGATAGCCTGAAACTAGACTTAAGATGCTTGTTTCCAGTCCGGGGAAGACCTGGTCTTTTAGTTTGGGCTGGGCTGTTCCCATGGGGAGCAGGGTCAACACTGATTTGCATATGGCTGGGTCCAAACTGGAACGGAGAGGTGAGCAAAAACAAAACGATGGATTTAGGCCCAGATCTCTGTACTGGGAGTGAGCGGTTGACATTGTTCAGCATTCCGTCCATCATGTGTTCTTTGTGCATTTGTTACACACCTTAGTGCCTCTGAGGAAATGTTTTTAAGATTAAGTTTTTATGGCCTCAAAGGGCAGAAAAGGGCTGCCTGACCATTATCTAATTCTGGCTAATGTTCGATTGGCATGGTGTGTCAAAGGCTTTCGGCCCAGTCCTTTGCTGATTTAACACCAGCCCCCTGTTAGTTTAGACCAGTTCAGAATAGGTGTACATGTTCATCCTTAATACCATCTCTAATGGTAAATTTGTTCCTAAAGCTGCGTTGTTCAGGGCACATGCTGGGCTGCACTTCCTCCCTTCCAGTCACCCTGTAAACAGATGCTCATAGACACCTCTTTTCAGGGCAGCTCTGAGGACAATGCCTTCAGAGATTGTTCTAATATAATTAATTCAGGCATCAGTATTTTGGTGATTGGCCATTCCCTTAAGTAGGAACCTTCTACTTGAGCATCAACTTTTGGTAAAGGCAATTGTCAAAGGATGATCCAAACAATAGCATTACAAAACATTCACCAACATTAGATAATTCTTACCCTCAAATATACTTTTTGATTTGCAGCACTTTCACTAAAGGGGTGTCTGTTTATTGTTTATTATATACTTTTTATTACTTTATTTTAATGATACTAACAGCATTATTTAGATTGTAGCTGGTGGACCCACAGCATATAGTTATCTGCAAGAAGTACATAATAAATGTTCCCCTAATCTGCCTATGTGTCTCTTGTGGAAGCTTCTTTAGGGGAAAATAACAATGACAGGCCCTTAAAGCAAGACTCTGCGTGCGGGGAAAACTAAAATAAGGCCAACCTTACGCTATGCCATTGGAGAGAGATTTGTGAACTTTTCCTGTATGGGAAGGCTATGGTTTACATGGTGACAGCTCAAACTCCCAAATTCACTGCTGTGACGCGAGACGTGACGTGAGACGTCAGAAGCGAGACTCGAGGCGCAAGTCGAAGGAGCTGTACAGTGCAGCAGTGTTTGGGAGCCCGGTGTGCCAGAGTGCCGGGTTACTTTGCCCGTCCCGCGACCCCCCCCTTCCTCCTGACCCCCGCGCTTTGATGGAGTGAGAGGATGGAGACTTGAGCCTCAGCCTTTGCCTTAGGTGAAGGCACAGCCTTACGCTGCAGCTGGTGGAAGCAGTGAGAGCGGTGATTGAATCTAGAGTGGACTGACAAACAAACCAGCCAATTTTGGTTTGCATCCCGGCTGTTGTGTACGGGAAATTGGTGCAGCGGCCTAGAAGTGTAGGCCCATAACCCCCGCACTGTGCCCATTCCAGTGTACATGCAGAAACCCAACCTTAAATTCCCTAATAAATAGCCAACGTGCTGGTTATAGTGGTCATTGTTGCCCGCAGTTTTATTAGGATTAAATGCATACACTTTGGTCATAAATTGTATGACCCCTGGTCATAAATCATCATTTGTGAACTGTCATACTTTGGGTCATAAATCATATACTTTGCATGTCATACATATTGTTTGCCGTATATTGTATGTAAAATCACCAGTTCGTAAATGGCACAGACAGTTCATTGGTTAGTTCTTTTGTAGTCTTATCCCCTTTCTTGTCCCTTCTGGGTCATACCATTGTTCGGTTGGTTTCCACGCTCTTTGCGTGTGGGGGGTAGCTTCTCCCCTGGAGTTAGGCCCCAACTCACTACCTTGTTAGTCTCATTTGTGCCCTGCCGTCTGGCGGGGTCTGGGCTGCGAGTGCCGTCTCCGTTTGCTACTCCCTTTTTGCTAGGCCAACTCACCCTGCTGTGAGGCATCCCAAAGTGAGTGGCCCTACTCCTACACACCGCCCTGTCGGTGTGTCTCCATAACCAACCATTGTACTATTACTTGGTGTCCAGTACTGCCACACTGCTGTTCCTTAGGTGAGGGTGGGTGGGACACATTTTTCGGTACGCCGCTTCCCTGCTCCACGATAGGAGCTACATAGGGTGAGCGGCGACTTATATCCCCCCCACTTCCCGCCTCTACCGGCGGTGGCCCCCCATTGGGGGGTTTGTACCTCGCCGGACGCCCCCCAATTGGGGGGGCCTGGCGCCTCTCTGGCCCCCATGGGGGTGCTGGGCTTCCGCATTACCGCTTCTGGGCGCTTTAGGGCACCCAGAACCGGTTTCTTCCAGGGCTCGGCGTCGGTTATGGCGCCGGCCCTAGAGTCCCCCTTTGGGGGTGGCCTCTGCAATAACCCCCACACTGCGCCCATTACAGTGTACATGCACAAACCCAACCTTGTATTCCCTAATAAACAGCCAACGTGCTGGAGCTACACCACCTTCCTCCCCACATCAACGTACACGGTTCATCCCATACGTCATCCTCAAATCCAACAATGGCTAATGCAAGCAACAAGGGACAAAGGAGCCCTAGATACTTTCTGTATAAATATAGCACCTCTTGCTAGTGTTAGACAGAGGGAACCGAGACTTCCAGGCCGACACACTGACCAGAGATGCTGAGGCTCCTGCATGCAGACGCCCCAGCTGACAGTGGTCTGAACATCCCTTGCGGGGTGTCCAGCTCAAGACCAAGAGGGGCTCCTACACTCTCACTTCAGGTAATGGGGTTCGACTAAATCCTAGAGGGATTCTTGACTTCACACCTACTCACATGCTAGGTATACTTAGGTACATCTAGATAGGCACCGTAGGAGTATGCACTTTCTTTTATCAATGCATTTTATATTCATGTATTTATTCATGCGTAGTGCAAGATGGTAGAACTGTACTATCCATTTATATTCACTGTACTGCTAATCATATATCTCTGCTACTGTCTAATGGTTGTTGCAGCTCATATATTCTACACAAGAATAACAACTGTTCAATAAACCCTTATTGAAACGCCCAGGCTGTTTATACTGTGTATCTCTGAGACGAGATAAGTGAGCATGAGTGACTGAGCGAAAAGTAGTACATTGTTTCTACGATCCTGAGGGATCAGGGTTGTCATGTTCTGAGGTTGCCAGAAACTATTCTCTCCCTGATAAGAGGAGACACTAGTGGCACTGTGAGCTAGCTTATGCAAACAGGCTAACATTCTCGGTGGGGGTGCTCAGAATCTGTCTGCCACCAAACCCACAGTTTATGTTATCCGACCGCGCAGGTCCTGTATGGGTAATATAGGAACTACACGACATGGCGCCACCAACGATGGTTGGGCTCTTATATAACAGTAGAATCTGAGTAGTTCAGTCGTGCTATTCTCAGAGACCCCTACTCACAAAACGCCAGAGACGCCTGTAGTGGGTGGGCACAAACTCCACCACAGCTGAGTAGGCGAGAAATCCTATTTATTGGCTGTTGGTTAATCAAGCTTGAAGGACATTTTGTTCCTAAATTTGTGCATAAAACCTCATCATAGTTTCCTTGGAAAGTTAGTTTGTGTTCTGTACACAATGACTAACCAGGTCTTAGACCCAGTGCAAATGCCACTGCCCCTCTCAGACGAGGAAGAAGATGCGAATGCAATACAAATCACACAAAAATTCAGACGTACTATCACCCTGAAATTATTAGAATATGGTTTAGCACCTAGGGGTGGCTTAGAAGCTTTCGTGATTGAGGCACACTAATCAAACAAAACAGAGATATTTTATTCATGGGTTACATTCCCAGCAGCAGATGCAAAAACACAGACATTTCACTACTATGCAGAAGGAGATGCACCACAGGAATATGGTCCTTGCGAGGACATAGAAGTTCCACTTACTTACCAGGAACACCTATACTGGTTTAAAGGTGCCCTACCCCATATAAGACACAGAGTAAGATTAGGTCCGCTCGGAGGAGACTGTGCAACATGGCCAATATTAGCAGCCTACACACCACATCCTGACATTGAAACAATGCCGCAGCCATACTTACTCTTACAACACAAGGATTTAATTAAAATCTACAGAAACCTGACACAGTTTGTCATGAGGACTTTCACAGTCCAACCAACATCAGTTGCAACAAATAAAACTCAAATTCAGGGTACAGCAACTAAAATTACACCACAAACATTACACGCGGTAATGGGCAAAATGCCCACAAAACGTGAAATAATGCCATTTTGGGTAGCTCAGAAAATAACTCAGCTCGAGGCAGTATTCCCGAATACTACCCCGTTTGAAAAACTGAAAATGCTAACAATCTGCTTGCCCATGGGGATAACACTACAAATAGAGGATTGCACCTCTTGGGGTACAGTCTTTGCTGCCATATATACCAGGACTCATGGTATTCCTTCATTAGCTGTAGTACCCGACTTATTGAGACAAATACAAAACGAGTACAGAGCAGAACCTGCCCTGAACTTAGGGATGAATTTATTAAATAACTATGACCAGGTATCAGCCATAATACTAGCTAATATTAAAGGGGAAGCAGCTTCAGTGGCAATCTGCCAACGCCTAAGGGAGTTCAGTCCGTTAGAACAACAACAGGAACTGCCCAAAATATTTAAAACTGCGTATGCAGAATTAGGCAGAGACAGTTTGGGTGGGAAAGCATTAAAACCACAACTGATGGGCAGTCCTTGAAAGGACACTACCAAGCAGACACCTGTTTCTTCTAAAAAGAAGTGGGATAATAAAAAACAACAAGACATTAAAAACAGATCTCAATCCTGAGGCAGATCTCCTCCACAGGAGCCCTCTGAAAAGAGGTACAACCTTAGGAATAGGGATAATATTAGGAAACCTGACAGGTATCAGGATACTGATACACGTTCCTCTCGTTCCTTTCAGGGCTCGACGAAAAACTCAGCGAGAGAAGGACGGTCAGAACACAAAGAGGAGCATACAAAGTCCAGAGACAAGCAGCACGCTCAAGACTATACTTCCAAAAAAGAAGAAAAGCCTAAATCAAAACCTCAGTTTAAGAAGAAGAAAGTTGCAGGCATAAAGATCAGACGTGCCCAGAATTCTGAGGACGCAGCTTCTGAACAGGGAATGGGCTCTGACGATGCTAGACAGTGCAGCAGAAGTAACAATAGCTCATCAGAACCTGATGGAATTTCTGGGGACAGCGGACTTGAATGATTACATCACGGTGGAAACACCAGACACAAGGGTGAGCGTCCCACATAAGTTACACAAAATAACACTTCAAATGGAGGGGGACAAGACCAGGAAAGTTAAAGGTCTCTTTTGGGAAAATCTGTCATCTGGTTATGACATCCTGTTAGCTGAACAAGATTGGCCGCCAGCATTCGTTATGGAGTGCCCCAGGGGAGAAACAGTAATTTTTCCAGCATTTTCCGACCTCGTTCCCATACATCTTAAACATGCATATGCACAGGAGTGGGCAGTTGCCCTAGCTCCAGCACTATACAAAAATCATGCAGGTTGGGATGAGGATTCAACCCAGGATGTGATCCCGTTAAAAGTTTCACCAAATGCTCAGAGGCAATACCCAATAAAACAAGAAGCTAAAAAACAGGTCAGGGAAATCTTAGATCAACTTGAATACCAAGGGGTGATTGAAACATGCACCTCACCAATGAACAACCCTTTGTTTCCCGTATCAAAACCGGACAACTCATATCGTCTAGTTTTAGATTACAGACATTTAAACTCATGCACAAAGACATTCACTGTCCAAAACGCACACAGTGCCGCATTAATGAATAACATTGTGCGGAAAAAGTACAAAACTACACTCGATATCTCAAATGGATTTTTCTGCCAAAATAGAGCGCCTGAAAGCAGGTATTTGACCGCATTCTCAGCATTGGGGTCCCAGCGGCAATTTTGTCGTCTCCCCCAGGGGTATAAGAACAGCCCGGGGGTGTTCTCAGCAAGATTAACTGAGTTACTCCAAAATTTTAATGAAGAAGCATTGTCCTATGTGGATGATATTTATCTGACGGACGATGACTTAAAAAAGCACTTGACCAGGGTGAGCACCATTATTATGGGATTCGCCTCTGAGGGCCACAAATTTAATTTTAAGAAGTCTAAAATAGCCCACGTCAATGTCCTGTTTTTAGGATACAAGCTTTCAAGTGAAGGGAAAAGCCTGGCAGCTAACTTTTTAGAAAAGTGTGCGCTGCTCCAGCCTTCAAAATCATTTAAAAATCTACAATCAATACTGGGAATTCCTAAATTTCGGCAGAACATACATTTTAGATTACGCAGAAAAAGTAAAACCGTTCTACGAATTAATAAAACCTGACTTTTCAGTCAGACATTGGACACAGGAACATTCAAATATCCTACCTTCATTACAAGAAGACATGATTGCTTCCAAACACTTACAGACACGCGTAAACGCACACAACTTGGTGATCCTTGTAATAGCGGGTCAATGCGGGTACACTTACTTAACCTTCAATGAAGGCGAAACAGTACCGATCTCATACAAATCACACCTGTACACAAACGCAGAAATGCGTTTTACTTCAACAGAAAAAATCCTGACAGCAGTACAGACCGCTGTAGCAAGAGAAAGAGCACTGGCTCAGGGGAAACGCATAATTGTTGTAACCCCAGTACCAGCTTTAGAAGCTGTTACAAAGGCTAGCATTCCAAATGCAAAAGCTTTACATCCGAGGTGGATACAATGGGCTAATTCTCTTACTGCAACGGATGTTGAATACAGATTTGACCCAAGTCTAAAAACACAAGCATTCCTGCAATACGAACAAGAATATCCACTACCAAATGAAATATTGCCTCTCGATCAGTATGAATATATTATTTACACTGACGGATCTGCTTAACCGGCCATAGGGAGTAAGCAACAATACAGCGCGGCATGTGCTATCGTTAAAGGTCGCATGCGGGATGGAAAGTTCCATCCGAGTTGCACCAAAACGCAATCTCTAGGAGACTGCACGGCTCAGTTGGCAGAGTTAAAAGCACTGATACTGGCACTTGTAAATACGGATCACGAATTCCCCACACTATTTGTGTGTGATTCCTTTTACTGTGTACAGTCATACAATGAGTACTTACAACATTGGGAACTAAACGGGTTTAAAGATGCAAAAGGTGGCACAATTAAGCATAAAATGCTATGGGAACAGGTAGTGGAGTTGAAAAACGACCTTCCAAGGGCTCACGTGATACACACACTGAGTCATCAGTGTGATGGCGTTCACGTTGAAGGGAATTCATTGGCTGACGAAGCCGCAAAGGGGGCTGTGCGAACTGCTTCCGTAGCTGCAATCACTCGTTCAAAAATGAGAATAGACGGTGAGATTATGGTCGCTGTCGTTGATTCAAGCAAAAACAGCGGAGCAGTACCAAAGAAATTTCCACTCAAATACTCCTACAAGTTAGATGCAAACAACATTCCATATGCTCAGTTTCCTGGAGTGGGGACAGGGTAATACCAAATATGGATCGTAGGCAAGGTGTAATACTAGCAGCACACGAGGGTTTGGGCTCTGCACATACAGGTGTTACAGCGACTATTTCATTGTTGAAATAGCACTATTGGTGGCCCGGTCTAACAAAGCAAACTAAAGACTATGTCTTGAAATGCGACATCTGCCAACAGATGAAAGGCTCCACCAGAACACGCCAGGCGCAGACACCATTACTAATATCTGACAAACCTCTCGCATGCGTGTATATGGACCACTGCGGCCCCTTACAATCTGATGGGGCTTACAAGTATATCATGGTTGCAGTGGATTCCTGCTCAAGATTCCTATGGGTTTGGCCTCAGCGCTCGGCTGACGCTTGAACTGTTATAAAAGATTTGCAAGTCTTTATCGGGACATACGCAGTTGGCACATTACATTCTGACCGTGGCCCGGCGTTTAGCTCTCAGGCTTACAAAAGGGCCATGAAAAGTATGGGCTTTGCACTGCGGTACTCCTCTCCGTACCATCCTGAGGGAAATTTGGTTGTGGAGAGGAAAAACCGGGACTTAAAGCAATCTTTAACAGGTAGGGTATTATGGCAAGGGCAGTAGTTGGGTCAGTCATCTTTATGGGGTCCAAAGAGCACTTAATAACCAGCCAAGAAATTCTCTAGGGGGTGTCACTCCATATGATGTCCTATTTGGGACAAGAATGTGGGTAGCTGATCTTGAGTATGAAGGCACAGTGGCGGATGAGAAACCATTTGATATCCATGATCGTTTGGCTGTTTTACAGGATCTAAATGAATCCAAGACACAACAAAGCAACGTTGTCCAGAAACAGACAGCCACTGGGGAAGTCAAGGCAAACACGGCAAGACCTGTCTGGATCCCAAAAATCGGGGATCTGGTCAGAGAGAAAATAGCGGACAAAAAAGAATTTGGACCATCAGACAGAACGCCTGTACCTGTCCTAGCAATCCAAGGAACACGAACTGTTCTTTTGCCGCCTCTTAATGGGAAAAAGGAGAAAAGATTTGCCTCAATCGACTTAATCAAACCACACTATGTGGCCGATACTGAACAGTAGGCCTCGTGGACTCCACAGTAGCAGACGCCCTCCTCTAGCTACAATCCAAGAAGTTCAAACAGAAAAACTCATCACGTTTGAAGAGCCTCCTGTGAGGAATGAAGGACTAAGCAACAATGCTATTGAACTCGTTCCCATTTAACCCGAAGTTCATCTACAAAATGAAACTCAGAACAACACACAAGTTGCAATCAGACCAAATACAGCAGTCTACGTAAACATGCCTCGGAGAGAGCAAAATGCGATTTCAACAAATCCCGATGCAATTCCTACAATTGATCGAACTGCTTCTGGCTACTTCATGAACTTTGATACGTTTTCTTAGGATCCAAGTGAACCGGAAACGACGCCAGCCCAAAAATCACGTAAACAGCAAGCCAAAAACTTTCTGAACTTTCTCAAAAAGACTTACCTGGTATCACCTTGGTTAGAACTTTGGGTAATTACTGGGATTCTATTTTTCTTTTCTGGCTAGGCTTAGTAATAACTTTTAGCATGCTTATTAATGGACGATATCTTCAGCAAAGCTCTACAGCCCCGAAAGTTAATTTGATTTTAAAACCACATCACTCGTCTCATCGTGAACAGAGAGACTTGTTATCAGTGAACATCACAGCGGTTCCTATACCGGATGGTATAGTTTGGGACAAGGTTGATTTCGAAATATTCGGTCCGACTGAACTTTTAAACATTTCTCATTTATTTAAAATTTCATTAAGTGATATCATTACCTCCAGTACATTTTCTGATGATTGGGACTCTGAAACTGTTAATAACATGTTGTCTGATTTAGAAAAAACTGCTGCATTTCCGAACACTGAAATGTTAGAAAGTAATTCAGACCTATGACACTTTGTACTGTTACCAACATTATGGTCATTATTTTCTGCACAAATCTATTTCACCTAGAAATGTGTTTGAGTACCATCAGTGGGAACATTGCCCTACACCACCAAAAGGTAGTTTGCATTCATTTGCACAGAAAGTTTCATATTTTTCAGGTTTTAACACCACTGACCAGACCTCATATTGTTATAAGGTTACACCAACATCAGCACTGAAAACTATGTTGACAAACACCAAACAGATTTACTCTGCTTCCTTTATTGCCCAACTGTCTGAACAGGTTTTTGACCTATGGAAGGACACAATAGACTTAAAATCAGTCTGGGGTTCTAGGGACTGGCAAGTCCAGGGAACAGAAGCGCTATTTAGAGCATGCCTCATTCCACAGCAGATGATATTTCTAAATGAAACTGTGCAACAGCCATCCTGTCTTGGATTAGCCAAGATCAAGGACCTGAACACACCTCGATTTCCAACACCGTCACAGATGGGAGGGTGGCAAAATTCGACTTCACAGGAACGGGCAACAGTAGATAACATTTTACAGTACAATAGATCAGACCCGAATTGGGAAAAATGGATGGTTTGGCCCTTAGACACAAACATATGTCATAAACGATTCTTGGGTATTACCGAAGGGTACAGTATCCACAGGCCTGACCCATGTTATGTACAAAGAGATCATCCAGGGGTAGTGACATCCTACAGTGTTGGGAAGTTGTGCCTTGATTGGCTAGAAACCTCAACACTAACAGAAGTGAAACAACACTTAGCCTTACTCTCACAAGACATGGATCTTAGGGATTTTTTACAAGGTCCCAGGAAACGACGTCAGAAACGTTTCATATATGCTGGCATTTATGCTGCCTATAATGAAAATTGGAAAATATCACAATAAGAGGCCGCAGAGAGAATACGGGAAATAGACCGTATTAACTTAGAAAAATCATTGGCTGTGGTAGACAATGGGTTAACAACTTTGTCCTCCAGAATATATTCTTTGGGCAACATTGTGTCTTCTGCGATAGATATCCTAGAACAAGATTTGGCCATACTACAACACGAGCAATCTCAATTAAGTTCTATCGTGTTATTGAGCTGGGTGCTGCAATCTTTGCGTGCAGGCTTTGTGCCTTGGCATTTTATAAACAGTACGTCTCTGTTTTCTGAATATAATCTAACAGATAAATAGGCTGAAATGGCACAAAGGGGAGCTAAATATACAATGCTGCGTATTGAAAAACTAGACCGACTACCATTTACAGTAGCGGAAGCTCCGTCTACTGAATGGCTAATCCATGGCCACATAACTCTACCGGTCACTACTTTTCAGTTTCAATATTGCCTTGAACAAAGACAGGCGGGCAAATATGAAAAAATGGGTAAGGAAGACATTAAGGAATCCTGGGATTTACCATATAGATTTCGATGCCGGAGTGGGGATCTAGAAGTGTTTCTAAGTGGTACAAACTGCAAGAGCGCTTTGAGCGGTTCTCTCATGTGCCTGGACATTTCATTGCACGGAGCGTGTAATGGTTCGATAGCAAACTTGTCATGCCACATGAAAGGGGCTCCAGCTGCCGTGATCAAACCGGTATTCGAGCTGCTCTAAATGGGAGTTACTTGATGCTGAACGATCAAGGTTGCTGTGGTATGCTTCCGGGCAGTGCCTATCTGGTCACTGTGAACTCCAGGGTTACTTGCTGTATGCAAGTATTGTTTCCCCCAACAAGTACAGTCAGGGAGGCGCATATATGGCCTTCATTGAATGTTTCCTTTATACAATTTGATACTTTGAGCAGACTGAAAGCCATGCTTTTACAGCAAACCGTACCCTTAACCTCCGCTCAGGACTTCTTAGCACCTTTCAGACAATCCTCGGAGTTATCCCGAACTTTATACACTCCGTATTTGGAAGCATTTTTGGAGCTCTACCTCTGATCCTGCTATCAATAGCGGGAGTCCTGATTGTCATTTACCTGCTAAGCAATGGACGGCCCAATTACCAACGAGATGGCTAAAGCGCTCCTGGAGCGGAAATACCATGAACGCATGGTACAACATCTGGGCACACCTCGCCTGAGGGAACTAAGCGCCTCTTGGTTCCTATCTTTTATACCAGTCTGTATGGACTGCATCCTACCTGTTCTTCAAAGCCTGTTTTGCGGTCAAGAATGCGTGTTGAACCTCTGTCTGACACTTGCGTCGGACACGCCTGTGGACTTGAATACCAGGCTGGAACCCCTGAGGGCCCATGCTCGGCAATGTCCCCAGAGTATTCCCATCTTGATGGCTGCATTTCCTCGAGAATCCGCTGGTGCCTTTTACAACTGGGGTAAGCTTTAGCTCCACCACTAGCACCGAGATATCGACTACAGCACCGGCTGCCTCTACACCAGCTATTGGCAGTACTGAATATCATCTGTGGTCCATTGACGTACTCTGTGAGGTGTTACGAGGACCGTCCCCTGCGTCTCCCAGCCAGGACATTTAATCTGTAATTGGCTCATCGTGTGCTGGGAAAGAATTCGGATTTTCATTTTGTCTAAATTTAACTAAATTTGGAACACTTCCTAAAAATTGACACTTTCTCGCTGAAAAGCATGGGCTTTTGACGCTTGTGGACATTCAACTTATATAAACGAACTCAATTAGGACTGTGGCTTAAGTGACAATTCCAAACAACTAATTTGTGTAGTAAAAGTTTTAAATTTTCCCTTTTTAAGCTGTTTTTAAGATGATTTTAAAACAAGATTTTAACAAAGCTCATTGAAAAATGTTCTATGCACTACTATCTAGTAAAGAGAATAGTCCACTAGCATTTTTGTCATTGTTGACTGTTCGGAAGGGGAGTGGGTGTTATGTTTCATATAGGTACCCTAATATAGGCCCGGGTAAAATCATACCCCTTCACCTACATTACCTCCCCTACACTACACTGTAACGAGCCTTTTTAGGATTGAACCTTTACCTAGTTCTAGTCCTGGGTGCCGAAGGAGGGTTTCTCCTGAACAATAGAGTCCTATAACTCCATCAATAGACTCATGCAGTATTCATAAGGGTTCTTAAAAACCAGGCTGGAGCTACACCACCTTCCTCCCCACATCTACGTACACGGTTCATCCCATACGTCATCCTCAAATCCAACAATGGCTAATACAAGCAACAAGGGACAAAGGAGCCCTAGATACTTTCTGTATAAATATAGCACCTCTTGCTAGTGTTAGACAGAGGGAACCGAGACTTCCAGGCCGACACACTGACCAGAGACGCTGAGGCTCCTGCATGCAGACGCCCCCACCTGACAGTGGTCTGAACATCCCTTGCGGGGTGTCCAGCTCGAGACCAAGAGGGGCTCCTACATTCTCACTTCAGGTAATGGGGTTCAACTAAATCCTAGAGGGATTCTTGGCTTCACACCTACTCACATGCTAGGTACACTTAGGTACATCTAGATAGGCATCGTAGGAGTACGCGCTTTCTTTTATCAATGCATTTTATATTCATGTATTTATTCATGCGTAGTGCAAGATGGTAGAACTGTACTATCCATTTATATTCACTGTACTGCTAATCATATATCTCTGCTACTGTCTAATGGTTGTTGCAGCTCATATATTCTACACAAGAATAATGACTGTTCAATAAACCCTTATTGAAATGCCCAGGCTGTTTATTCTGTGTATCTCTGAGACGAGATAAGTGAGCACGAGTGACTGAGCGAAAAGTAGTACATTGTTTCCATGATCCTGAGGGGTCAGGGTTGTCATGTTCTGAGGTTGCCAGAAACTATTCTGAGGAGGAGACACTAGTGGCACTGTGAGCTAGCTTATGCAAACAGGCTAACATTCTCGGTGGGGTGCTCAGAATCCGTCTGCCACCAAACCCACAGTTTATGTTATCCGAACGCGCAGGTCCTGTATGGGTAATATAGGAACTACACAACAGTGCGTTGTGGTTATAGTGGTCATTGTTGGCCGCAGTTTTATTAGGATTACATGCATACACTTTGGTCATAAATTGTATGACCCCTGGTCATAAATCATCATTTGTGAACTGTCATACTTTGGGTCATAAATTATATACTTTGCATGTCATACATATTGTTTGCCGTACATTGTATGTACATCACCAGTTTGTTAATGGCACCAACAGTTCATTGGTTAGTTCTTTTGTAGTTTTATCTCCTTTCTTGTCCCTTCTGGGTCATACCATTGTTCGGTTGGTTTCCACGCTCTTTGCATGTGGGGGGTAGCTTCTCCCCCGGAGTTAGGCCCCAACTCGCTACCTTGTTAGTCTCATTTATGCCCTGCTGTCTGGCGGGGTCTGGGCTGCGAGTGCCGTCTCTGTTTGCTACCCCCTTTTTGCTAGGCCAACTCACCCTGCCAAGAGGCATCCCAAAGTGAGTTGCCCTACTCCTACACACCGCCCTGTCGGTGTGTCTCCATAACCAACCATTGTACCATTACTTCTCCGCCACGCCGTCAGGGAGGCTAACATCTTCCTGCGGCCCCCCAACCTCCTTATTCTTTTTTTTACTTGCAACCTGCCAGGGCCATTGCGCCCTACAGGTTATCCCAGAAAACACGCGTCCCATTTTCAGATAGATGCACCCCATCCTGCCCATACAGTTCTGGGCGGCCTGGGCGGATGAGCACATGCCTGATGCTTTCCAAGCCGTTGATTTTGCAGAACTTGTTAACCGCAATGTTCAATTTTCTCCTTGAATTATCGACTGCTTCGTGTGACTCGGCTCCCCGCCACACCATTCTGCTGATCACTTCTGACCAAATGATGGTCGTACTCCCAAAGCACCTAGCTGCCCCGTGAGGTCCGCCTGGATGTCTTGCAGGAGTGCCTTCCTCTCCCTTTGGGCCAGGTCATTACCCCCAAGGTGGATTATCAAGATATGCGGGTGCCACGCTGTGTCCGCCTGTAGTTCCCTAAGGGCCACTGGCAGCTGATTCCATCTCATCCATGGTTGCCCCAGCCAGCGGATGCATGTGCCTACTGGTCTTCTTGTCTGCCTGTGGCCCCCCGCTGCCACCCAGCCTGCATCCTGGATACGAAAGAGTGGCCCACTACCCACACCAGGCGGGGTCGCTTTCCTGCTGAAGCAATGGTCACAAATGTCAGACGGCCTCACGTACTGGGGGATGCGTCCCCCCTCCCCCATGCTGGAGCCCCTATGTCTGTGCCGAGGGCTTTTACAGAAGCTGGGGTCTCACGTAGGTCTTGTATGCCTGGGACCGCCATCTGCCTACTGCTTGTATCCCTGCCTCGGTCATACTGTGTTGTGCTGCTGAGGTTGCTGAACCAATCCTAAATGAGTAAGAACCAAAGGCCGTTGGGGGTATCCCCACTTTAGCGAGGGCCTGGTGCATCACTGCTGTGAATTGAAATTGCTTAGGTGGCTCCCATCTCCATGCTTGAAAAGCGGACCCTCCCCTGATGGTCGCACCACCATGTACGTGAGCAGGCAGCATACGGCGCAGTATCTGTGGTCCTTGATGCACTTTAGCTGCACTACCGCTTCCTTGCCGGCCTGATCCATCTTAGACCGCCTCAGTAATAGCTCAACCTCGGCTATCTTGGGTTTGACATCGGCTGCCTACAGGCACCGCCCTGCTGGACCATCTCTCCTGGGTGCTACTAGCTCACTGAGTCAAAAGGCCCCAAAGAATGCAGTGGAAAAGGCTGCCCTAAAAAGGTAGAGCTCGAAGGTATCCCTCGTTAACTCCCGTAGCGTGTCCATAAGCTGGCCCAATCTCATGAAGTCTATTGGTCGCCTGCTGTCTGCCCTTACCCCTTCTGACCACTTCCACCCTTTCATCGCCGCTTTAATCTAATGGGAGGCCGTGGGGTCCAGGCCTGCGTAAATCTTTGTGAAGTGGGCAATGGCGGACAGGTGGGCCTGCGCCCACGATCTAGACTTTTTGCTGGTGAATGCCCACTGGATGAACCGCTCAATTGCTCTTCTTGTTTCGAGCTTGTTCTCCAGTGTCTGGATTCCTCCTATTTGCATCACTGTCCCTGCGTATTTTTTGTAGCGCCTGCCCGCTTCTGGGGCAAGGGATTGGTTCACTAGCGCTGACAAGTCTATCCCACCAGAACCCACAACTGTTCTGGGAAGGGGGTCATTACTTGTTCTGCCCCCGGGGCCAATTCCCTGAATTTGCTCATCTGTGCTCGTGAAAGGGCGTCCGCCACTTCGTTCTCCACCCCTGGTACATGACGGGCCTTCAGGTCTATGTTCCCCTCCAACTGCAATTTAACCAATTGCCGGATTAGTCTCAGTGTATCTGGGCACCTGGCTGAGCCCCTATTGATTGCCTGCACCACCCCTTTGTTGTCTGACCACAGCGTCAGCTTCATGTTCCTCAGTTCCCGCTTCCAGACAGTTAGGGCCACTATAATGGGAAACAGCTCAAGAAATGTAATGTTGTCGGTGATGCCCTGCTTGCGCCACCTGCTTCTTGGCCATTGGCCTGCGCACCATCTGTCGCCCAGCATTGCCCCGAAGCCTGTGCTACCTGCCGCGCCTGTGAACAGGGCTATCTGCCTGGCTGTCACCCAGCCTTCCCTCCAGATTAGGACACCGTTGAAATCTGCCAGAAATGTGTCCCACATAAGCAGGTCCTGTTTGACCCCTGTCCCCAGCCTGACGTGGTGGTGTTTGTGAGTGAGTCCTGCTACTAGCTGAGTTAAGCGCCTGGCAAAAGCCCTTCCCGCGGGGATGACCCTGGCAGCGAAATTGAGTTTGCCAATCAACCGTTGGAGGTTGCGGAGAGTTGCCTTGTCGCGGCCGCAGAGGCCCCTTATCTCTTCCCTGAAATCCCTCACTTTCTCCTCGGGTAATCTGGCTGTTCCCGCAACTGAGTCTAGTTCTATCCCCAGATATGTGATCTTTGTAGTGGGGCCTACTGTCTTCTCAGCTGCCAACGGGATCCCTGGCTCCCCAGCTAACTCTTGGAATGCCGCCAGTGTGTCACTACATTCTGCTGACTTTGCAGGACCTGTGAACAGAAAGTCATCTAGGTAGTGGAGTTTACCCCCCGCGGGCTGCCTGTTGTGCAGGGCCCATTCCAGAAAGGTACTGAATTGTTTGAAGTATGCGCAGGAAACTGCGCACCCCATAGGCATTGCTTTATCAATGTACAGGGCCCCTTCCCACTGAAATCCCAAGAGCCGAAAACTTGACGGATGCACCGGTAAGAGGCGGAAGGCTGACTCTATGTCCGCTTTTGCCATGAGGGCCCCTTGGCCTGAGGACCTTACCAAGTCGATGGCGTCGTCAACTGTAGCATACCCCACTGAGCAAGCTTCGGCACTGATCCCGTCATTTACTGACGTCCCCTCAGGAAAGGGGAGGTGGTGAATTAGTCTGAACTGACCTGATTCCTTCTTGGGAACTACCCCCAGTGGCGAGATTACTAAACCCTCTTTCATGTGAGGCGGCAGGGGGCTCTCTATCCTACACAAGGATTTTTCATTTTCCAGCTTTTTGCGGACCACCTCAGGGTGTTGTAGTGCCGATTTTAGGTTGTTTGCTACACCCAGCCGGGGTGGGCCCTCAAATGGTATAATGAACCCTTCCTCAAACCCGTGCACGAGGACTGCGGCGTCTGTCTTGTTGTGGTATTTATTGGCTAGCCTGCAGAATTGTTGTGTGTTGATGAGGGACCTGGCTAACCGCTAGTTGTGTAATCCCCTTGCCCCCCCTCTTTCCTTGACTAGGTCACTGTTTTCTTTTCTTCTCTTTCTTGTCCCCTCTATGCTCTTTCTTGCATCTGCACCCTGCTGCCGGGTGCCCTCCTGTGCAAATGAAACAATTGATGGACGGAATGCTGGACAATGCAAACATTCACCCCCAGTCACAAGGATTTGGGTTTAATCCATCATTCTTTTGCTCACCACACCACCCCAGTTTGGTCCCAGCCATATGCAAATCAGTCTTGACCCTGTTCCTTGTGGGAACAGTCCAGCCTGAACTGCCAAGCCAGGTCCTCCCTGGACCGGAAACAAGCATCATGGGACCGGTTTCAGGGCATCACCCTTCATCAGTCAGGCTAGCTTGAATCCAGTGGTGTAGTGAGCACGGGACCCACGTCTGGGCATACTCTTCCCACTTAAGGCGACATGTGCAAAAGAAACAATTGATGGACGGAATGCTGGACAATGCAAACATTCACCCCCAGTCACAAGGATCTGGGTTTAATCCATCATTCTTTTGTTCACCACACCACCCCAGTTTGGACCCAGCCATATGCAAATCAGTCTTGACCCTGTTCCTTGTGGGAATAGTCCCGCCCGATCTGCCAAGCCAGGTCCTCCCTGGACCGGAAACAAGCATCCTGGGACCAGCTTCAGGGCATCACCCTTCATCAGCCAGGCTAGCTTGAATCCAGTGGTGTAGTGAGCACGGGACCCACGTCTGGGCATACCCTTCCCACTTAGGGCGACATGTGCAAAAGAAACAATTGATGGACGGAATGCTGGACAATGCAAACATTCACCCCCAGTCACAAGGATCTGGGTTTAAACACGCGGAACATATGTGTTGGAATTTGCAAGAAGCCCCCCAAGTGCATTAATTGGCGTCGTATTTCCAGCAGATTGCCGCCGACCCGTTGGGGGGTGGAGGTTTCCATGTGTTAAATGGTTTGGGCCTATGAAAGGACTTGCCCTTCCCCTTGTAGAAGGAACACCGAAAGGGCTGCTCGCTCTTTTCTGCCCACGTTTTTCTTCCTTGGCTACCTTCATTTTATGTATAAAACCAGACACATCTTCCTCATTCCATTCCATTTCTGGGTGTGTCTGCATCTTTAATCTGAAATCTTTGTCTTATTCTAACCATGCATTCCCTGGGAATTGCCTCTGTGCCCCATGGATGTTGGCCTCATATAGCCATAGGTCTGCCGTGCAGCGTGGGAATTTCTCAACTATTATGCACGCCATTATTCTAAATACGTCTAGAGAATTATCAAAATCCCTTTCTTTCCGTTCCCTTCTCATTTCCCTTCTATCCTCGTCGCTTTTGTCACACACTGTCAGGTCCAAACCGTCCAATTGGATCTCTAGCAGTGAGAAAACGTCAATAGATTCCTTCCTCCATATCCTCTCCTTCACTGCCAAGGGGATAAGGCTTGCTAGCCCTGTGGCCCTTGGGGTCATTGATGCCGGGCCTGGCGAGGGTCAGGTGTAAGCTTCTGGAGCAAAGATATTCTAGCCGGGTTGCTTGACGTGCTTGCGCTGCCCCATGCTGCTAAGGGGGACCGTAGCTCCCTTGTCCCTCCTGTGAGACCTTCCCTTGCAAGCATTCCTGTCGCGAGCAGCCCAGGTCTATCAAATGCCATGGTGGCCCCGATACTCCCCCTTGAGGTTGCGCTCCTGTTGTCTCTACCCCCTGTGACCCCAGCCCCTTAAGCAACAGAGGTGCCATTGATTTTAAGCATTCTTGTACTATTGCACCAATATGCTCACCCCTTGTTGCTGCGTTGCTGGCGTCACTGTTGGCTATTGCCGCCGCCGGGATGGCTACAGGCGTCAGGTCCTTCCTCTGGGCCCCTTTTTTGGGTGCCACTGTCCGCAATGGTTTGGGCGCCGTCCTCCGTCTCTTCTTGGGTGCTGGTGTGGTGGTGTTCACAGGTGGTTGGTTGCTTGCTCCTTCACCCTCGCCTTGGCCCAAGTGTGGCTGCAGCCAGCTGGTCCCGTGGACCTCTGATGCAGCCTGAATTTTCCTAAGCAACTCACTCAGGTCCTCTGGCTGCCCGTTCGCGCCTTGGCCCTCCATGGCGTGTGCCTCTGAGCGGGGTGCTGCCGCCCTCCTTATGCACCAAGCTTCCTTAAACTTTTTTGGTATCGCTCCCCGTCCTTCCACTCATTGGCGGGGTGCTGCCGCTGTTCCTTATGCGCCAACAAAAGCTGAACAGCCTAAATTGGCCACTGGCTGAGAAACTTGCCCTTTATAGTGGCGCGTATCTCCGTCCTGCTCTCTCTGTAGCCTGCTGGCCACTGGGGGTGGATTGCCTTTGCTTGTGCTTGTTTGTTGCTGCCTCACTGTTAAGGACGCGAACAGCAGCTGATGATTAGGAGTCCGGCAATGCTCACCGTTCTCCAGTACTTTCTTGGGAAAAACGATACAAATTGCCCCAGTTGGATAGCTTGTATCCCGTAGAGGGCGTGGTTTTTGATTAATCTGTGAGCCAGTGAGCGAGAAAACGCTGTTCCTGCTCACTCGGCCGCAAACGGAAACCAGGGATCACCCCCGGCACTGGCCCTCAATCGCGGGCGTCGGCTCTTCCCAACCGGGAGGGGCTTGCCGCTCGGTGGGGAGCGCGTGCTGAGGATTTCCCCCTGGACGGAGGAAAACAGGAGGTGATAGCCAGCGCCGCGGCTCAGGAGAGTTGGGGGCGGTGTGCGGCAGCTAAGAGCTAAGCCAAGCCGTTTCTTGGACATGCACGGGCCCCTCTGTGCAGCGCAACACCCAAAACCACGGAAGTAAGGAAGCTGGTGGAGCCTTGCGGTTACTGGACGACCGGCGGGATACGGACGAGGCAACCTCCTCGGTCGCGGCACGCCTTCCCGCCCGTACGCCTGTCAGCTACTCAGATCGGTGCAGTGGGAGCACGAACAAGAGGAAAGGCGCACAAAAACAAGATGCTGAGTTCAGCGCAGGCCGCTCAGATGCAGCCCGCTGTGCAGCGGCAAGGCGCTGGTCCCGGATCAACAGGGACGACACCTCCCGGCAAGGTCCTTCGGAGCAACGTTCCTGACCGGCACCTCGGGGTCAATGGCCAAATCTCTGATGCAGCCCGCTGTGCAGTGGCAAGGCGCTGGTCCCGGATCAACAGGGATGACACCTCCCGTCAAGGTCCTTCGGAGCAACGATCCTGCCCAGCACTTCGGGGTCAACGCGCAGAGCTTCGCCTTGCCTTGCAGAGCCTCGGTCATCAGGTAACAAAATTTACGGTGCACCGCTCCCCTGCTGCACGATGATAGGAGCTACATAGGGTGAGCGCCGACTTATATCCCCCCCACATTCCCTCCTCTACCGGCGGTGTCCCCCCATTGGGAGATTTGTACCTCGCCGGACCCCCCCATTGGCCGGGGGGCCTGGCGCCTCTCTGGTGCCTGTGGGGGCGCTGGGCTCCCACAATACCGCTTCTGGGCGCTTTAGGGCACCCAGAACCGGTTTCTTCCAGGGCTCGGTGTCGGTTATGGTGCCGGCCATCGAGGCCCCCTTTGGGGGCGGCCTCTGCAAAAACAGTTATCAACACCACCACGAAAATAACCACACACACTCGCAATGGTGGTTAACTAACTTGGGCCACGCCCCGGGTCACTTTATTTAACCTCTGGTATCCCTACGTCACGGTCGTGGCTATCGGGACTGCCGTATATAGGGGGGAGGCATCAGAACACCCCTCTCGGGGTTGACTATGTGAGCCTGGCTCATTTGTCAAAACGCATCACCGGCCCTCCAGTTTGCAGTGAGGCCCACTAGCACTGCACCCTATGTTCTGCCCTCCATTCCTAACTTCTCACTCCTTGCACCTGTGGTAAAGAGACAAGGCAGCCCAAGGCCAACCTAAGGCATGCACAGCATCAGCGGCAGCAAGGGACAGTGAGCTAGACCATGCTTCACGCTTATGCACCGGGTTTGCAGAAGCAGCCAGACTAGTTTTGGGTGCAGTTTGTGACCCGGGTGTGCTCTCATCCCCCGCATGCACCCACCACAAGCCCCAAAAAGCCTATTAAATCTATTAAGCTTATCAAGCCTCATTAAACCTCTCAAGTCTCGCTATGCCTACCTGACCCCCACCAAACCCCAACACTAAGTATTCAGACTGGGTGACTGGACGACATCCATAGTAGTGAATATACTGGATGAGCCCGGACGACAAGGCCAACAAGATACACATCCCGGCACTGAAAGTCACATCAGAGAGAGCAGTCATCAGCATTCTGCACCAGTTGGAAACGTTCTCGTAGAGTATTTGAACTACGTAAGCTCCATGCCAAGACAAGAAGGGACCTGAGGAGAGCAGCACTGAGGCCAAAAAATCATGGAAATTATGGAGATCGAAGAAGTGATCTGAGACAGCTGCCTGCACATCCCGCACACCCTAAATACCCTGAGCAGGACAGTACTCCTGGCAAGATCAAAAGAGGGCAGCCCCCGGCGGTGCAGGTGACACAGGTGACAGGCCAGGTGCGGAGGGGCGCGGCAGGCACTGGCCGAGCGAAGAGAAAGTCAGCCACAGCACCCGTGTCTGTGGGCACAAAGAACAATATACACAAGTATCTCACTAGGGCAAGGGCATAGTCCTCAGCAGGCAACATCTGCCAGCCCAACAATGAACTACCCCCACAACAACTAGCTCCACCTCTGAAACACCTACAATAACGGAGATGGTGGTTAACTTTGAAGTTTCTAACAACAGTAAATGCACAAAAATCCCCCTCAATTCAAGCATACCCGGTGACCATAGGAGACATGAGACCAAGGGCCCCTGAACATGACCAAATAAAAGCTGACCAAGCAGATGACTTAAAAGGGGCAAGCTCTGATGGGCCATCAAGGAGGCAGGAAATAGTGGCCCATGTTTATCAATCAACTAAGCACCAGTTTGACAACACAGAGTTATGGAAATTGAGAGATGTAATTGGGAATGCTCCACCCCGTTAGACAACTCTAAGGGGGCACGGTGGACTTTGCGTAATCCCCACAATTCTGATAAGCTGAGTTTTGCTGGCCCCCTGTGGGTTTCTCAGCTTTCAAACTTTGTAATCCTGGAAAAACACACATTGGAACCAGCTGGAATGGGGAACTCCATAAGCGTAGAGGGGGCTGAGCCCAGAGGAGCATCCGGCGCCACACGTCTAGAGGATAGCCCCCAGTGATACACTTCAAGCAGCAATGATGTACCTGATTCCATTATAAACACCATCAATTCTTCTTTATTAGCAGCAGTTAAGACTCTCCCCTGGCAGTTGCACAAACGAGAACTCAAAGAGGAGCTCATACAAATACTTTCCCATAGTGTACTGATGCTTGACAAGAAACTGGATGTGCTCAAACAGAAACTAGACTCCTGTGTGAACAGACACAAGGAAGAAGATGGGGAGGTTGACAACGTCATAATTTATAAGTTAGCTACTCTGCCGAAGCGCTGCCAACAATAGTGAATCATCTGAAAACCACACAGCCCAGCACTAGACTTGGCCGAGACACTCCTTTAGGACACATTCACATGAAAGAGAAGGCCTTGGAACATGCAGACAATGAAACTATGGCAAGCCCCACTGGGAGTCACGCTTACACAGAACTGGATGTGCAATGCAGCCAAAAAGCCACACTACTCATAGCACCATCAAATAAAGGGGCGAATAACAAGGGCACACAAAGTGACATTAGTGAGAATTTACAGAATGCACCCCTAGTCCGCACTAGTCAACTGGGAAGCTATAACATAAACACCGGGGGCAGTAAAAACTCGCAGACAGAAGACCGTGAACTAGAACAGAACAGAGCCAGCTCTGCTATGAGTGGCAGATATGTCGTTGACTAGCAGTAACTCAATGGAGACGGTGTTTAAGACCACAAATGGCAATCGACCTCTAGCGGCACAAAATACTCAAAGACCCCTATCACGACAAGAAAAGAAAAAACTGCGGAAGGCCTTGAAAAATAGTAAAAGGAACAAAAATCAAATTCACAATAGTAAAAACAGAATGTATAGCAAAACGCAAAGACCAAATACCGCAATGAATTGAGCATTGTCTTGTAGCTGCTAATAGGAAAGTATCTGGGCTCCCTAAAATAACAAGACATACACTAATTGGAGTTTAGGCGTCTCACCCCTTACATTCCTGGAATGGCAGGCATGGCCCATACACGTAGATGCTAGCGCCGGCAGGCTCACCCTATGCTCCACCCACTTCCAGTTTCTTGCTTCCGGTCTCTCTCCGAGCCCCGATGCCGACGGACGGTCTGTGATCTGCTATCGTACGTCTTCGACACCGACTCTAATGGGGGAGAACTGTTTGCGTGCTGTTTGCGTGCTGAGTCCTGCCGTGTGGTCGCATCATCTCGCCATCAACGAGGATGGGGATAGTTGACTACTGACTGGCTGACTGGCTGGCTACTGACGGGTCCGGTCCTGGCTTCTGACTTCGCCGACTCCACTGGCCCTCCGTCGCCGAGAGGGCGTCACGCGGCTTTACCTCTCCGTGGCCACTGGTGTCTTCAGTACGCGGTGTAGAGCCCTTGGCCTATCGGCTCATGAGGCGACTCCGGTCCTGGCTTTGAACGCCGACTCCGCTTCTGCCTCTGCTTCTGGTGTGGGGGAAATACCACACCGGGTCCTTCTTCTCCCTCCCTCCCCCACTACAGATCGGGAAACTTGGAGGTAAGGTGAGGGGAGGAACAGCGGCAGCACAACAGGACAGCAGTGTAGGGCTGTGAGATCTCGTCAAGTTCCCCCATAAGGGGATTTATGCAGAAGGGACGCTCTAGGGGAAAAAATAAATAAGTGAAAAATAAGCGAAAAAAGAAATCTAGGGGCATTTGAAGAAAAAACGAGGTACTGCAACTGTTGGGTCAGGGAAAAAGTACTCACTGGCAAAACTTTAAAGACAGGAGGTTCAGCGCCAGATAGTATTGTGCTACTTCTACACAATACTGTCTTGTTCTCCTTTACTTTCCCATTATTTTTTTGGTCCACTGCTCTACTCCTTACTGACTCTTCTACTCTCCCATGAATTTTTTGGCACATTGCGAGAAATATAAACGCACAAGCACAATAAGGGGAGAAAGCAGCAACTAATGCGTAAGGTGAACGATCTTCAAGGTGAATTGTAATTACTTAATTCTGGCTGGCCTTCCATAGCCTGCCTCCATAGGTGTATACCTATAGTCTGGGCCCGCTGTTCCTTTTCTGCGCATAAAAGGAAAATGCGCACAAAACAATCCAAAACAGGCGGGGGAAAAAAGGAAACATCAGAGATGTTGGGCAAAGCAAACACACCCACTCCAGCCCCAAGAGGAGTAAGAAGAGGACAGAGGAACGCTCAACAGAGGATGGAACTGAAGGCCAAGGCGCTAACCGAGAAAGAAAAACAGTATGAGCAGAACGACCGCACTGACCCCATCGACCCATCGGAGGATGAAGAGTGTATGTCGGATCTGGAGATAGAAAATGGCACATATAAAAATGGCCAATTACCAGATGGTCAAACCGGGGGACAGCAAAGCACAGCTCTAAGCACAGATGAGGAGACTCAGAATGCAAGCAGTGAAGCTTTGCTTAGTCCAAAGCAATACCCTCTCTTTTGCAAACTTCCAAAACATCAGGCAGTGAGCAAGCCTAAAGACCCTTCGCAACCCCACAATGAGGATGAAGATGAAGCTAGACTGATAGCACAAGATGTGACAAATCATCTGCAAAACGCCTACACAGTCGCTCCTACCCTTCAAGGCACCCTAGGTATAGAGAACTTTTCACTGGCCGCATTGAGAGGGAAGCAAGTAAGCACTGAAAACACAGTGGAACCAGAGTCAGAGACTTCGGGAGAAGGGCTGAGAGGAGAAGAAGCATCAATTCAAAAAATACTCTTAACCATATTGTACGAGATCAGGGACTTTAAAGCATCTCAAGCAGTGGAGATTGCTCAGCTGCATGAAAGACTGGCAAAGTTGGAAGAGAGCACATTCAACACACCGAAGAGATTGGAAGAGGCCGAAACTCGTATTTCAGATTTGGAGGACAAACTCTCGGCCGTAAATCAAGACATGCTAGCTTTGAGTAGAAGCAAAAGTCAGGTAGAGCAGAAACTCCAGGATTTAGAAAATTATAACCGACGTTCAAATCTGCGACTAGTGGGAATCCTGGAAGGATCTGAAAGTACGGAAATGGCCGAGTGGGCCGGGTCGTTACTTAGGAAAGTAATGCCAGATCTACAAGGGGCCCTAACAATCACTAGGGCCCACAGGGTCCCAGCGCAGAAGCAACTCAACGCTAAATATCCACGCATAATATTATTGAATTTCTAGGACTGCAGAATAAAAGAAAAAATTTTAAGCACCGCCATCGCAATAAGATCTTTTTCCACTCCAGAGATTCAGCAGTTCAGAATATTCTCGGACATGTCCGCAGCTTCTGCACGTAGGCGGAAAGACTTTGTCAAGATGATCGATACATTTAAAGGAAGAGGAGCCTAAGCAGCTATTGTCCAGCAATCGAAACTTAAAGTACTGGCTAAGGGAAATTCTATATCTTTTCAGACCTTCACGATGCTCAATTACTTCTTACAGAGCTGCCAGCTGGGCGGGATTAAGATCCCTTTTTTTTTTTTTTTTTTGGTCTAGGCAGAGGGCCGGGAAGAGGACAGGCAAGCAGTTAATTAGCTCAGCACTTTGTCTGTTTTAAGGGTGGACGGGGGATGAGCCAAAGGGTGCACAGGGATGCAACAAAATGGCATCCAACAAGAGGGGAGGAAGGAGGGAATAGTGGGCAATTCCGTCCTTCGAGGGAGGGGGGCAGGGAAGGAGGGGGAGGGGGTGAAGCGTTTACAAAAAAGAGAGTTCTCACATGTGTGCTCAAAAAATTAATCTATGAGCTTAAACACTATAGGATTTACAAGTGTCTTTTTGAAATGGAAATTATAATAAGGGTTAAGCCGGTTAGGAGACCTATGCTGCCTGTGCTCTTTACTGAAAATCTCGATGCCCTTTAGGTGTTTTTTGCCATCGCTGGATGTTTGAGGTTCTTTATAAATCTTTTACACATTCTAGTTACCAGCTGCTAGGGAGCACAACTAGTATCTTATACCTGCAGTATAAACCGGTTTATGTTCATAGCGTACTGTACGGTGACCTGTTTACCAGTTTCTTAAAGAATGCTGGTATAGTATGGCTATGGCATACGCCTGTAGGTCTGGTCCGCCTTAGTGTTAATTCTAGTAAGAACCTACATATTTTATATACCTTAGGCACTGTCTTCGCTATTCGCACACTATATAAGAATTTTAGGTTATTTTGTTTTTTAAGGACCCAAATCGGATGTTGTTTGATCTAGCACGGGGCACTTTATATAGTCCTGATACATTCTGGATATATGTTGGTACAAACCATTTTAGATTCTATAAGCTTACACTGTAGACTTTCGTTCATTAAGATTCTAAATTGGAGGTCACCAGCTATAGCACAAGGCACTTTATATAGCGATGAGGTAGATCTGACCTATGTTAGCACTACCCACTTTAGTTATCATAAGTACTGTATATGCTTCACAAGCACTTTAACGGTGATCCAGCGCTAACAATAAAAATTCTTCTCCTATATGCTTCGGTCATCCAGGTACAACTATCCCTCCAATACACAGACTATATCCATATGACGGTGGGGCCCATAACACCGCACATGCATTCACTCACTCATTTATTCCCTGGATTTCCTCCATCAGTAACCTAGGAGAAAAACAGTAAAACGATTCGCTGGAAGGAGACGGGATACCTCTTTTAACGCGACATAATATTTCTCATTGTTTTAAGGTATTCCGCTCATTGGTCGATGGACCAACTAGTAGGAATCAGTTGATGGTGATTAAGACCAGCTCAATCACAATAAACCTTCTAACATTTTACATTAATCATTGAGCTAAAGAACCACTGAGTCATTTGTTTAAAGATAATAAAGTTTATATAAAGTTTAGAAGCATGAAATAAGTTTTAGGTTTATTATTCAGATTATTACATTTTGTTATCATTAAACAAATAAATTGAAATTGCAATGCATACCTATTAGATGGAAGAATAAAGTTCGTCATGGCAAGAACTCCCAAAATCTCTATCTATCTGTTCTGGAAAAGTCTAATAGTTCTGAATGGAAAAATCTATCAAGAATAAAAGTTCTTCAAAAAGCAGCATCTTATGCTCAATTAAAATATAAAATAGCAGCAGCAGCCTCAGCTCGTCAGCATCAGCCGCAGCAACTCCATACGCAACTAACAGCAGCTAAAAACGGCAAAAAGCAGCTCCCAGCAACCAGCAGCATCATCTAATAATCATCCTCCCCACCAAGAGTAGGTCTTCTTATACCCTAATTCTAGCTTACTAAATAAAAATGTTGCATCTTTATGGCGAGATTCTCTCTAATTGGTCCATTTGAGTCCATATACATCTTTTATCAAACTTCCTTGTTCTAACCAGTTCTTTGTGGAATGTTCATACTTGCATCGTTTCCCACAGTTCGTGACATTACTCATCCGCTTCGATCAGTCCAACTTGTATCACTTTCCGATACTTTTTAGGTTCAACAGTTCTTTTTGTCCATTTATTCTTTTTGACTTCTCACGCTTCTTGCTGACCCATCTTGGCACACATTTATTCAGTAAGGTCACAATAGCCTTGACCATACTTTCATCCTAGGCTCTTGGAATTGATCCCGTGGTCATTCTTGTTCACGGCCTTTCTCCTTGTCTACATTTCTCCTCGCGCACGCGTATTCTAGCTCATGGCGGCCATTTTATATCGCTGCTCAACAGGCCTAAGCGCACTATTTACAAAGATAAACAAAATATAGTTAAGAATAAAGAATATAAACCCTTTTGTTTCCCTCCCGTCTTTCTACGTACCCCAATTAGGTATTACCAAGCAAAAAGCAACATATAAAGCCGTCCCTTACTTACCATTGCTTTATTTTGCCACTACACGTTTTGTTTTCAAAGCACAAATCATGCATTTTATTATTCTGCAAATATTAGGTTATGTTAGCCACGTCAACAATTATAAGTAAATTAGTTTGCACACAAAATAGCGTGTTACCTTTAACCCTTCACATGTAAATACATTGTTGGTTATTTACTTAAACGAACTTGTTTGTTAATCATTTTACGTAAATTATTAGGAGGTTAAATTTTTCTTTTACCCTGCTCCATCAACTCCCCCTTTGGTGATTTTTAATATCACCACAAAACCCAAGTTACACAATTCTATCAGACAGCATATTCCTTGATCCGTTTGTTTTTTTTTTTGTTAGTTTACACAACTGTATCCCTTTCAACTTGTCTCTTGGTCTTCTTGTACATATTCTCTTTTATTTCTTCTAGCTCTATTTCACCCATTTCTCTCTCTCTCTCCTTGTTTATCTTGTTTTCTTTTTCTATTTTCTTCTGTTTTCTTCTTTTCTTTATACATGTAATTGCAAGCTTCAGTACTAAAATTATTATTATTATCATGGTTGCTATTATTATGACTTTCCCTATTATTAATCCACTCATTCTAGTAAACCAATTTATTACTGAAGAAAACCCTTTACCAAGTTTTCCAAACGCGCTTTCAACCTCCAGTGGAACAAGTTCTTTGTGCAAACTTGTAATATTCTTTATATACTTTTGTATATTTTCACTTTTATCTGGAATGTAAGTGCAACAATGTTGGACTTTCAGAATTCCACAGACTCCACCCTCTTTTGCCAAAAGAATGTCAAGGGCAAGTCGATTTTGCATTACCATAGCTCTCATGGCAACCATCTCGGTATTTACCATCAAGAACCCTCCAGCAGTATCTGTAGATAAACGATCTACCACTGTGGATAATTTCCGAATTTTAAATGCATTCAAAGATATTCCCACTGCTGGTATCAATGCACCAAAAATATCACCTACTATTTCTGAAAAACTTTCCCTTTTTCTACGTGTAAAGGTATTTATCATTTTGTGTGTTCCTTTTTCTGTTCTATCCATATGAAAAATCTTTGGAAAGACCAGGCCTAAATAGCATGACCCATACCAATGGTCCGGCAACCTGTAATAAGCCCTATTACCGCAAACATAATAGATCCCTGGAAATATTGGATCTTTTCCCCCTTTGAATCCCCATCCGCCTAAAATTTGATAATTGTCATGGCAATCACTGGAACCCACGAAATAATTGTCATATCTTGTTCTATTTCTTCTAATGCACAACCTTCCCTGTTGAGGCCAATCCAGAGTCATAGCTGCATTTGTCTTTTTCTTGTCATGATTGTCTTCCTCAAACACCCAAAGAGGTGTTTTTGTCTCTTCTATCACTTTTCTTTGAAATTTCGCTCTTCTATCCTCTACCATTTCTAAAAATACCTTTTCTTCTTTCTTTAACGCACAGGTAAGGTTGTTTTTAACTATATTATCTAAGGTTAAAATCTTATCTTCTATGAAAAATTCACCAAACGTTTTCCCTCTTTCACTTTGTTTAGTTCAGGAACTACAGAAATTTTCGCAAAAATCTTATCTATATCAGTGTAATAATATTCTAATCTTCCTGTCTTATAAAATAAACTTGCTAAAACACTACATGTTATTCCATACGTCAAAGGAAGGTGATGATAAGTCACACCCTCTGCTACAGACGCAGGCAATTGCATACAAACATAACAATCTCTTACATCCATTGTTTCTACATACTCTTATAATAATTTTGTAAATACATTTTTTGAAAAATCTGTTATTGATTTGTCTTTATGTAATTCTGCACTACCTTTTAATATAGCTGTTTCTTGAATGTTAGCTCCTTTTTCTTTCTCTGTGTGATTAGACGTTTCTTCTACAGCTAAACTAATTGGAATAGTGATTGCTAAAACCACCCACACTGTCATTAATAATCCTGTACAAAAGAAGCACATCTTACACCATCTTCTTAAAAACTCACATCTACATTTTCTATCTTTAGTATCTTCCATTTTTGTTCTATAACCTATTTATATTATGTACAGGGAAAATGTGTCACCACACCTCAGAAATGACTTCTTAGCCACCCTGCACTCTAATTTTGTCTTCGTTTGGTACTTTCTTTTGATTCTTTTCAGAATTCTTTCTTTGTCAAATCCAGTATTTTGTCAACTCCGGTAGAAATTCGTTTAACTTTCTTCACATTTGTTGCACTTCACCTTTACCCATTAGGTTTCTTTGTTCTGGGTTCTCGTGAGTGTTCTCTTCTTCTTTGATATCAGTTAAAGCAAGGTACAACCACTCAGGTGATCTATACTTCAGATTTACTTTCTTTACTCTTTTCGTTTTCTGCAAGTGTTTTCCACTTTGTTGGTCTTGCTCTTTTTGACTTGTTATTTCATTCACTTGTTCAGCACTTTTTCCATCCAGCCTTATGATCCTGTATCTTAGTTTTCTTACTTCGTTGGGCCAATTGTCTCCTTTTCTTGGCCTTTTCGTCTCACTTTCTTTTTCTCTCTTTCTGCTTTCCAGGTTCTCTTTCTTGACTCTAGTTTTTGTTTTCTTTCTTCTCCACTTTCTTCAGACTCTGTTTCAGTTCTTTCTTTATTGTCTCTTATTTTGAATTTTATAATTTCATTTTCTCCCTTTACTTGTGGTTCTTTTCTTATTTTCCTTCGTTCACCTACTTCTGTCCCTCCTCGGTGTTCTTCCGAATTTGTGTTAATTTCTCTATCTGCTTCTAAATTTCCCTGTTCTTTTGTTTGGCTATCTGTCCCTATTGCTCCTCGGGGATCTTCCGATTTTCTAACTTTTTGTTTGAAACTCTCCCTTCTTCATCTATTAATATTATCTCCGAAGGATTTTACCACAACTTGTACTTGGTTGCTCACCGTCACTATCTTTATGCTCAGTCTCTTCTCTTATGCTTTCAAATTTCCAATTTCTCTTCAGATTTTCACCACAATCCGAATGATCTGTATCAGATTCTGAACTGGTGTCTGATATTTCCAGATGTCGACTCACATGTCGATCTTCAAATTCTGGAACTTCAGCTATTTCCTCCATTCCTTCTGTCGTTGCACTCGTAGTTGGGTCTTCCAGATGTCGACTTACAGGTCGATCTTCAGGTTCTGGCACCCTGTTCGTTTCTTCTTCCGCTTCCGATGCTGAACTGTTATTCAACTCTTCCAGATGTCGACTCACATGTCGATCTTCAGGTTCTGGAACTCTGATGGTGTGGCTGGCATGCACCCAGTGTTTCACTCCCGCACATTTGACTGCAGTGGTTGTCACCAGTATCACCTGTCGCGGTTCGTCCCAGCGAGGAACCAAACAGTTTCTTCTTCTATGGACTTTTATGCGGACCCAATCTCCTGGATTCAAGTCGTGAGCTGGTTTTCTTTCAAGAGTGGTCGCATCCGGTCCAACCTGATGAAACACAGAACGCACCACATCAGCCAATCCTTTGCAATAATCCAGCACCAGATCATCAGTTATAGTCAGTAGTTTGTTGACAGGTACATGTGCTTGTCTCATTGCTCGTCCCATAATTATCTCATGGGGACTGAGTCCAGTTTTCCTTTCCGGAATACTTCTGATTGTCATTAAAACTAATGGCAAGGCATCTGGCCATTTGAGTCCTGTGGCTTGACACATTTTTCCTAGCCTGTTCTTAATTGTTCCATTCACTTGCTCTACTATTCCAGAAGCCTCTGGTCTGTATGCACAATGCAGTTTCTGTTTAATACTAAGTGCTTCACAAATTAGTTGAATTAATTCGTTTTGGAAATGTGTTCCTCTATCTGTTTCAATCGTGACTGGAAAACCATACCTTGGAATGAATTCTCGCAGCATAAGTTTTGCTACCGTGATTCCATCATTCCTTCTGGTCGGGTATGCTTCCACCCAACGGGAAAACAAACAGACGACTACAAGGACATACCTTAGTCTATTGCTCGATGGCATTTCTATGAAATCCATTTGCATTCTAGTGAACGGACCTCCTTCTCGTCCTATTGTTCCTAGACTCACTACGGTCTTCCTTCCTGGATTTAACTGTTGACAAACAAGACATCTTTGACAAAGACTCTCAGCTATGGCTCTGAATTTTGGATTATACCATGTTTGTCTGAAAAGTCTGATCATTGAATCTCTCCCAATATGGGCTTGTCCATGGTACATCCGTGCCATGTCAGAAATCATGCTATCAGGCATAACTGGTCTTTCATCTCTGTAAACCCAAACATCATTTTCCTCATGTTTTCTACATCCTGCTTTTATCCAAGTATCTTTCTCCTCTTCATCTGCTGCTTCCTGTAATTGTCTCACCTCATCCCATGTCTCAACAGGGTTAGTAAAAAGCAAAGGACATGAAATATGCTCTCTTTCTCGGTTCCTGTTCAAAGAGACCACATTCTTTGCACAGTACTGTGCAATCTCATCAGCATACTTATTGCCGACAGTTATGTAGTCTTCCCCATTTTTATGTGCATTGCACTTCACGACAGCAATCTGTTCAGGCAGCTGTATCGCCTCAAGCAGTTTTTCACAAAATCTCCATTTCTAATTGGCGTTCCTGCAGACGTCAAGAAACCTCTTTGTGACCAAATCTGACCAAAGTCATGCACAACTCCAAAACCGTATTGGCTATCCGTCACAATTGTAACCCGTACATTTCTTCCCAACTTGCAGGCTTGAATCAGAGCTATTAGTTCTGCTACCTGGGCAGACCGTATCCCTTTCAGACAAGATGCTTCCATTACAGTTGCTACTGTGCAAACTGCATATGCTGCACTTAGAACTCCATCATTTGTTCTCAAACATGAGCCATCCACGAACAGAATATAATCTGATTCCTTTAAGGGCTCATCTCTTATATCTGGTCTCGGTTTTGTACAATATTCAAGCACATTCAGACAGTCATGATCCACTTCATCCATTTCAATCACACTCTCTTCATCTGGCAATGATGTCGAAGGATTCACATTCATGCATCTGTCAATGGTCACATTATCTGCACTCAAAATTACCTTTTCATACCTCTCTTTGCGTCATTGGAGCTCTCATTCCTGGAATCATTTTTATTCTCTCGGTCGTTACCTTTCGTACTCCTTTCTCAATTTTATGCCCTAAATATTGGACTTCTTGTTGACAAAACTGCAATTTTGATGGGGACACTTTATGTCCTCTTTTGGCTAAATGATTCAGCAAAGCAATTGTATCATTGACACATGCTTCCTTCGTTTTTGATGCCACCAGTAGGTCATCAATATACTGAACCATTACTGACTTTTCTGGCATTTTTAAATCTTCCAAGGATTTCTTTAAAATCTGATTAAAGATCGAGGGGCTTTCTGTGTACCCTTGCGGAATTCGGCACCATGCCAAAATACGCTCTCCGAACCTGAACGCAAATAATGGCTGGCTATCTGGATGCAATGGAATAGAGAAAAATGCATGGCATAAATCAATTACTGTGTACCATTCTGCTTCGCGTGGAATCTGGTATAGAATCACAGCAGGGTTCGGTACTATTGGGCAACAAGGCACAACAATTTTGTTTACCTTCCTCAAATCCTGTACAATCCTATATGTTCCGTTTGGCTTTTTCAGTCCCATTATTGGCGAATTACATGGACTGCTCATGATTTCTTTTAGAATCCCTTGTTCAATCATTTTATTTATTACTGGCGTTATTCCTTCAATTATTTCTGGTGTCAATTTATACTGGGCGTATTTGGGTAACTCGTTCCTCTTTTACGGATATTTTAACAGGGTCTACTCCTTTCATTAACCCTATATCTTCTCCTGTAAAATCCCACACTTTCTCTTCCACTGCCTCTTTTAGTTCAATTGGCATTTTCTCTGCATCAAATACAGGAAACAAATCATTTACTTCTGGTTCCAAATTTACCATTGTCATTTTATACAGTACATCTTCATCTGGGGTCTGAAATGCAATTCCATCTGGAGTACAATAGATAGTGCAATTCATTTTGCACAATAGATCGCGTCCTAATAGGTTCACAGGACTGCAATCACACACCACAAATCGGTGCATTTCACTAAATGGACCAATCTTTACCTCCACTAGTTTAGTAAGAGGCGTCTTAATTTGCTGATTCGATACTCCAACTACTTGGATATGTTCACCTGAGAGAGGAAGGTTTGGAATTTCCACTGACCTAACAGTAGAACGGGTAGCTCCAGTGTCCACAAGGAATGTTACATTTGCACCATTCACTCCTCCATCTACAAATGGACCTGCTTGATCTACCTCTAGAGTTGCGCCAAGCACGCACTCTTCCCCCTCTCCTAGGCACCGTCAGAAGCTTTCATCCGTCTCATCATCATCCTGTCGTAACCAATATTGAGAAATGGCAGCTACACGCGGCAACTGTGTTACCTGCTCTCCTCCGTAGAATCCTGTTTCTGCACTGAATTTCTGTTGGTTAACACTCTTGGGAAGTGGTGGTTGTGGCACCTGACTCTGTGGAGTAACTATCTCACTCTGCACCTGTGGATTTAATGATTGATTTTCCGCATTAAGTTTTGGAGGAAATTTACATTCGTTTCTCCAATGCCCTAGCTTTCCGCAGTTGTGGCATGGCCACTTTTTCTTTGCCTCATCTATGCTCATTTGTCCTTTTCCTTTGCCTATATTTGGTCTAAATCTAGCCTGTCCTGCTTCATTAACTGTATTGTTCAATTGAGCTTCTTGCTTCTCTGCAACTTTCACCTGTGCCCACATGGCTTTCTCTTTCAATTTACGCTGTCTACTCTCAATATCATCACTGCAATACTTAGCATATCTCAAAACCTCGTCAACTGTGCTATTCTGCCAACAAATCATATGCTGCTTAATCATTTCACTTATCTCCGGTTTCAATCCATACACAAATCTATATACAAAATGACTCATATCCTTCTCATTTAGTGTCTCATAGCCACTATACTGTTTGAAAACTAACAATAGCCTCTCATAGTAAGCATGCACTGATTCTTTACTTTCCTGCGTGGTTCTGTCTATCTTTACCCAATCCGTTTCTTTAGGTGGAATCTTATTCTTCAAAAAGGTAATTACTTGGTCATACTTCCTCATTACTTCTGGTCCTGGCGCTCCTGTTTTAGCATCCCTTGGATATTCTACAGTTGGCCAATCAATAGTAATCTTACATTCTGTCCACAAATCAGCTGGTACTACTATATCAAACAATCCATCCAAATCTATCCACAACACCTTTGAAACTTTAACAAATCTCTCCACTTGTCTGTACCATTCTACTGGCTTCTCTCTCAACTTTGGGAAATCATTTGTAAATGACAGTATATCCTATCTAGACCACAGAACATGCACATAACTACCTCCTGGAGTCTCTCTCATCGGGTACTCCCTTACAACTGGTTCCTTATCTGTTACTGCAAAAGCTAAAGATGCTTTATCTGTTATTTTCTCATTCTTTTTCGTCCATCTACTTCTCCATCTATCCACATCACCCCATTTTCTCAACAAAACAATTAATTCTTTTATTTGGGTCAATCGTCCTGATGTGTTCAGATTCTCTATATCTTTCTCACAAAAATCTACTCTATATGGTTTCTGCAACGTTCTCACTTTTGCAAATTCTACTCCTAGTTCAATCGCTGTCTCTTCTAATTTGTCATGTAAATTTCTAGCTCTCCATGTAATAATCTTGCACAAAAACATAATCTCGTCATCCTGATAACTTTTCAATTTTTCTGTACCAATCGTTCCTAAAATCAATTCTTCCATGTCTATTTTTAACCTAATTACATCTAGTGGTTTTACTTCTGTCTCTTTTGTTTTTAGCGTTTTCATCCATTCATTTAATTCATCTGGAGTTGGACCTACAGGCATACTATTTAATTCTATCCAATTGTTACTCCTTTCTGGTGTCTCTGATGCAGACTCCGTTACCATAGGTATTCTCCTGAACTCATTCTCATTTATTGTCAAATTAGTAGGTGGGCTTGGTCTATAGGTACTAACCAAATGGTGTGCACCTTCATTGTCCAGTTCCATCCCTTCTCTCCTTCTTTGCAAATGTGAATTCATAGGAATCACTAAAGAACGTTCATCAATTTTCTGATTCTCAAAAATTGGCATTACTGGACCTATGGTTACTGGTACAGTTACAGCTTCCATATTCTTTGTTAATTCTCTTATCTTTTCAGTTAATTCTCTTGTGGTTTTTGCTAATTCAGTTGTATTGTCACTTTCTATCTCCTCATTTTGTGAAGTTTTTAATTGATCTTGTGACCTATTTATCTCATATCCTCGTTCGGGATTTTTATTCCTCCCAGTTTCCTTTGGCGGTGCATTAGGTGTCACCACCGCAGAAGTCTGTTGGTATGGAGGTGGGTTTCTGTTTAAAATATCTTCCAGCAATTCATCTTCCGTTTCACTACCACCATATCCATATTTTTCCGTAACCACATGTTTCTTTTTCTCTTTACACTTTCTCTTTGCTTCTTCCTCCACTGTAAAAGCTGGAAACAAACCTCCTGTCATATTAGCACATCTCCAACGCTTTAGTCTGTCCTCATGATTCAACCCCCATAACCTTCCAGGCACAAACTCATGATTCTTCAATCCTCTGAATCTCTCTCGTTCATACATTTCATCTTCCCATTCACTTAAAGCTTCAAACTGTGTCGGTCTAGGTCTAGGTTCTAGTTTTATCATTTTCTCTCTCAAATTCCAAGTACAGCTACACTAAATGAACCATTCTCAGGAAAAGCCAATGCTCCATCATTCTTAGTATATTTTGTCCAATTTTCTAACCATATGCATGTATGATATCCGTACTTCAGCATCATATGCGAAGCTGGTGATTTCGGCGGAGGAATTACTTGTCCCTCTCTAGTCACTACCTTTTGTCTTTCTTAAAGAAGTTCTTAACTTTCGACATCCACGACGTTTTCTCTCTACCATATTCATAATACTGACATGATTCACAATCTCTTTTCTCCTCAAAAAGTTCCGCAATTCAACACTGTTCTCTATGCGTTATTCCAACCAATCCTAGCGCGACTCACACCAATACTCCAATCATAAACTTCCACGTCACTATTCTATCCGTCCAATCCTAGCGCGACTCACACCAACACTCCAATCAGAGCGGTTTCTGTCTACAGCGCACTGTCCAATCCCAGCGCAGCTTTTTCTTTACGTCAGCTCTGCTCCTGTTTCTGTATGACTAGCGCACTGTCCAATCCTAGCGCGGCTTTTGTCTACGTCAGTTCTGCTCCTGACCCCTCCTTTACAAAATTTATCGGCAATTTCTTTTTCAACAATTCTTCGTTAGTTACAACATTTAAAACATATTTCCATTGTCTGATTCGCTAAACCAAAGAAATAGCTTTGTCCATTTACACAAGAATTCTGTATTTTCCAGTAGGCAGCACTTACCTCTACCCTACCACAGAATTTTTCTGTTTCGCCGATAAAGTAGCACTTCCCTCTACCTTACCCTTCTTTCAAGCAAGCGGTAAACCCGTTTCTCTGGGGATAAAACACATGTGGAGACTATACTGCTCCTGAGAATTAAGGCCAGAGTTTCACAAGAAAACCGGTCGCTATTTCACTCACACCTTTTATACGGAAAATGTCCCTATCATAACACAACCTGTGTTATCACCAATATGAACTCAGACAATGCACTATTCCATGTGACTTCTCTTGCCACACATGTTCCACTTCCTACTTCCCGGAAGCGTGAAAACTTCGACTTACATATAACATAACAGCGACGCAACATAAAGTGTTAGACATTAAATAATCAATAATCAATAATCACCAAACTAATCTATAGTAACCATAACTCTGCTACCAAGAAATCTGATCCAGCGCTAACAATATAAATTCTTCTCCTATATGCTCGGTCATCCAGGTACAACTATCCCTCCAATACACAGACTATATCCATATGACGGTAGGGCCCATAACACCGCACATGCATTCACTCACTCATTTATTCCCTGGATTTCGATCCGTCAGTAACCTAGGAGAAAAACAGTAAAACGATTCGCTGGAAGGAGACGGGATACCTCTTTTAACGCAACATAATATTTCTCATTGTTTTAAGGTATTCCGCTCATTGGTCGATGGACCAACTAGTAGGAATCAGTTAATGGTGATTAAGACCAGCTCAATCACAATAAACCTTCTAACATTTTACATTAATCATTGAGCTAAAGAACCATTTGTTTAAAGATAATAAAGTTTATATAAAGTTTAGAAGCATGAAATAAGTTTTAGGTTTATTATTCAGATTATTACATTTGTTATCATTATACGAATAAATTGAAATTGCAATGCATACCTATTAGATGGAAGAATAAAGTTCGTCACGGCAAGAACTCCCAAAATCTCTATCTATCTGTTCTGGAAAAGTCTAATAGTTCTGAATGGAAAAATCTATCAAGAATAAAAGTTCTTCAAAAAGCAGCATCTTATGCTCAATTAAAATATAAAATAGCAGCAGCAGCCTCAGCTCGTCAGCATCAGCCGCAGCAACTCCATACGCAACTAACAGCAGCTAAAAATGGCAAAAAGCAGCTCCCAGCAACCAGCAACATCATCTAATAATCATCCTCCCCACCAAGAGTAGGTCTTCTTATACCCTAATTCTAGCTTACTAAATAAAAATGTTGCATCTTTATGGCGAGATTCTCTCTAATTGGTCCATTTGAGTCCATATACATCTTTTATCAAACTTCCTTGTTCTAACCAGTTCTTTGTGGAATGTTCATACTTGCATCGTTTCCCACAGTTCGTGACATTACTCATCCGCTTCGATCAGTCCAACTTGTATCACTTTCCGATACTTTTTAGGTTCAACAGTTCTTTTTGTCCATTTATTCTTTTTGACTTCTCACGCTTCTTGCTGACCCATCTTGGCACACATTTATTCAGTAAGGTCACAATAGCCTTGACCATACTTTCATCCTAGGCTCTTGGAACGATCACGTGGTCATTCTTGTTCACGGCCTTTCTCCTTGTCTACATTTCTCCTCGCGCACGCGTATTCTAGCTCATGGCGGCCATTTTATATCGCTGCTCAACAGGCCTAAGCGCACTATTTACAAAGATAAACAAAATATAGTTAAGAATAAAGAATATAAACCCTTTCGTTTCCCTCCCGTCTTTCTACGTACCCCAATTAGGTATTACCTAGCAAAAAGTAAAAACATATAAAGCCGTCCCTTACTTACCATTGCTTTATTTTGCCACTACACGTTTTGTTTTCAAAGCACAAATCATGCATTTTATTATTCTGCAAATATTAGGTTATGTTAGCCACGTCAACAATTCTAAGTAAATTAGTTTGCACAGAAAATAGCGTGTTACCTTTAACCCTTCACATGTAACATACATTGTTGGTTATTTACTTAAACGAACTTGTTTGTTAATCATTTTACGTAAATTATTAGGAGGTTAAATTTTTTCTTTTACCCTGCTCCATCAACGGCTATGAAAGCCTGTGGTTTTTGATACATGCTAGCACCAGTCACTTTATATATTCTAGATACTGTAAATGTTACTGCTATTTATTTGCTATTTCTCGCATTTTCGACTTGTGCCTCCTGCAGATGTATATATGCACTTCAGCACAGCTGTGCCAATCACAAAGTTATACGCCTCTGAGACACGTAGGGTTGAGGGTAGCGTCTGTAGAGGCGGCGCACAAATCCACTAGCCAACTTTTAATAAACTAATTATGAGTAAGGAAAACATTACGGTCCTTTCTTTTAATGCTAATGGCATGAATAACAAGCGCAAGGCACAGGCAATCGAAAGCTGGCTCAGAAGACACAATCCGGATGCTATCCTGTTACAGGAAACCCATTTACAGAGCGCTTCGGATGCGAGTAAAATCTTCCAGAAATGGGCTGGCTTTTACTGTTCAGCGAACGCAGGATGTGCACAGAAGGGGGTAGGGATATATATAGGGAAACATGTACAATTCCAAGTAAAAAGCACTCAGTTGGACGCGGGAGGTAGGTGGGCTCTCGTACATGGAAATTTAAATCAGTCAAATCTCACTTTGGCCACAATCTATGCCCCAGTTTTAGATAACCCTCTACCCCTGCTACAGCTGAAGCAGGCACTTTCCTGTATTCCCGGCCCTATTATATGGGGGGGTGAGTTTAACTTTCTCCAGGATCCCTCAGGTGATTCCTCTAAGAAGGCTTGAAAATAAAAACAAGCCCCAGGTGGCCATTGCCTTGGCTAGCTGCAAAAAGTCCTTAGATTTGACAGATCGATGGCGCTCCCAAAACCCAGGAAAACAGGACTTTTCATACTTTTCGGCAAAGTATGACACAGCTTCCAGGATAGATTTTTTTTTAATCTCACACGGCCTCAAGATTAATACATACGATCACATCCCGAACGCCTTTTCAGACCATGCTTTAATTAAGGTGGAAATAGTGGGAGTAGGACCAAGGGCGGAAACGCCCATGAGGTGGCATTTTAATAAACTGAATTTAGAAAATGAGAGCTGGTGCTTGGAAATAGCCGAGATTAGCACTTTCTTTTCCAACAATACAGATTCAGCACCAATAAACATAGTGTGGGATGCATTTAAGACCACTTTATGAGGGATAATTACATCAAAGAAATCCCGCAGCAAAAGGCTAAAAAGAAGAAAGATTAAAGATTGAGGCACGATTCGTGCAGGCAAATAATGAGCACGTGAAGCATAGAAATGTTAAAGCAAAACAGGAACTGCTGCAGGCGAAATTACAGATGCAGGATTATTATTACCAGCTGGGGGATGCAGTAAGCAGGGCTTATCTTCAAAAGGTATAGGAAGAGAGTGAGTACACAGGGAAATTACTTGCGTGGCAGGCAAAGGAAAAGCAGTTAAAAAATAGAATTGAAAGTATTAAGGATGAGGCATCTAATATACAACTAACTAATACTAAAGACATTGGAGATGCCTTTCTGAGACACTACAGGGAAATCTATCAGTCAGACCGACAAACGTCTCACATCCCGAACGCCTTTTCAGACCATGCTTTAATTAAGGTGGAAATAGTGGGAGTAGGACCAAGGGCGGAAACGCCCATGAGGTGGCATTTTAATAAACTGAATTTAGAAAATGAGAGCTGGTGCTTGGAAATAGCCAACGAGATTAGCACTTTCTTTTCCAACAATACAGATTCAGCACCAATAAACATAGTGTGGGATGCATTTAAGACCACTTTATGAGGGATAATTACATCAAAAGAAATCCCGCAGCAAAAGGCTAAAAAAGAAGAAAGATTAAAGATTGAGGCACGATTCGTGCAGGCAAATAATGAGCACGTGAAGCATAGAAATGTTAAAGCAAAACAGGAACTGCTGCAGGCGAAATTACAGATGCAGGATTATTATTACCAGCTGGGGGATGCAGTAAGCAGGGCTTATCTTCAAAAGGTATAGGAAGAGAGTGAGTACACAGGGAAATTACTTGCGTGGCAGGCAAAGGAAAAGCAGTTAAAAAATAGAATTGAAAGTATTAAGGATGAGGCATCTAATATACAACTAACTAATACTAAAGACATTGGAGATGCCTTTCTGAGACACTACAGGGAAATCTATCAGTCAGACCGACAAACGTCTCCAGACCTTATCACAGGCTTCCTCGACAACTTGCCAATCCCTTCATTGAATGATGATATTAGAGAATCATTACTCGAGGAACTTACCATTGAGGAAGTTGAATTGGTGATTGGTTCATTAGCAAATTGTAAAGCAGCCGGGGAGGACGGATTACCAGCAGAATTATATAAAAGATTAGCCCCAATTCTTAATGTACAAATGCTAAAATTAGCTAACCTCCGGCCTCTTTCCATACAGCTGTGGTAGTCAGCGTCTTGAAGAAAGGTAAAAATAGGGAAAACGCCAACTCTTATAGACCTATTAGTCTTCTTAACGTTGACTATAAGATCTTCACAAAACTTCTTACAAACAGGCTTTACAGAATTGTGGGTTCACTTATTTATGCAGATCAATGTGGTTTTGTGGCTGGGAGACCACATTGATCTGCATAAATAAGTGAACCCACAATTCTGTTAAGCCTGTTTGTAAGATTTTGTGAAGATCTTATAGTCAAAGATTTGACAAATACGACATTTTTAATAGAGGCCCTAGATTATTTTCACAAGAATAGTATTGAGGCTCAGGTGTGGTTTTTAGACGCTGAGAAAGCCTTTGATTTAGTATCCTGGGACTGTCTTTTTTTGATCCTTGAAAAGTTTGGTTTCCCAGAAGGCTTCATACAATTAATAAGAAGACTCTATAAAGGCTCACAGACGCAAAAAATTAATTAATTCTATAAATGTAGGCTCCTGTCAAATAAATCGGGGTACAAGGCAAGCTTGCCCGCTTTCCCCTATTTTATTTGCCCTTTTTATAGAACCATTGGCAATAGCTATCAGACAAAAAATGCCACATACCACACCGTTGCAGGGTATGACCAATATAAAACTGTACGCTGATGATATTGTTCTTTTTTTAAACTCCAGGGAACGTACTCAAGAGGAGATCCTAGGGATCTTTTCGGAATTCCAAGCAATAGGTGGGTACAAAATAAATAAGACCAAGACGGAGATTATATTATGCAACTGCTCCGTGGATACTCTATTGCCAAATTTCAGGGTAACGTACAACTCTTGCCCGAAGAGATATCTAGGGATATGTGTGACAGAAAGAGTAGAGGAGCTGTTCCACTTGAATTATATTCCCCTGACACAAAAAGTTAAGCGCCTTTTAGCACGATGGAATCAACTTCCATTATCAATCATAGGCCGAGTGGCGCTCATACGAATGTCAATTCTACCCCTTTTTAACTTTTTATTCGCAGCAGCCCCGTGCGCTTTACAAATGTCTTTTTTAAAGAGATAGATAGTTTGTTTTCATCCTTTTTGTGGTCTAATAAGACACCAAGACTGACACTAGGCACTTTAAATTCCTCGAACGAGGAGGGAGGACTGTCCCTCCCAAACATAAGAGAATACTTTTACGCAAATTTTGCGCACAATAAATACAGATTTTTTACCCAATCTGATACCTCGGAAATAGATAATTTTTTTATGGACAAAATCTTAATAGAGTATAAAATCAAGGACCTAACAAGAATAGTTAAGGATCCTAAGAAAGTGCGGTACAAAGTACTCCAATGGATTCTTAAACAAAGAACTCAATTGTTAGCTTTTTATGATATTCCTAGAATAAATGGTACAACGGGCCTGTCTTATCTTTATTATGGGGAGGTTAAATTACTACAGACCGTTATTTTAAGAAAGTGGGAGGAAAATGGATATAGGCAAGTAAAAGACTTTCTCAACCTAGACTCCTGGAAAAAGTGACCCGAGATAGAAATCGAGCACCATCATTCCAAGGACATGCTTAAATGGTCATATATTAAAATAAAGCACTTTCTGGAAAATATAGTGCTTGGATGAAAATCTTTAATGACAACACATCTGTTACTTCCTATGAGAAAATGCAGGATAAATGGCGTAAAAAAGAAGGTCTGCAGATTCCAAGAACAATCTGGAGTAGAATCAATAGACTTAACGCCACAGCAATTAGAGGGGCTAATTTTAAACAAATGCAATTTTATTCAAAATGGTTACTCTATAGGACCCCTTCATTTCTGCATAGTGAATATCCCCAGATTGATGACAGATGTTTTCGTTATGCTAAGGAAGAAGGAGGCACATGGTCTCATATCGTTTGGGATTGCCCCAAAATTGAGAATTCATGGGAAGAAATTGAAAAATACCTCAAAAGTACCATAGGCCAATCTATATCTATCGATAATTATATTGCAGTTTTGGGTTGCTCTCCAAATTTAACATTAAACAATATGCAAGAAGAATGTTTATATATATCCGTCCTAGTGGCAAGATCTTTAATTCTGCAAAATTGGCGAAGCAAAAATGTACCCTCATTTCAAGCATGGAGAGCTAAACTGTGTAAAGTTAAAGAACTAGAGAGGCGTTATGCACTAAGAACAGGATCGCTTAGGAAATTTGAGAAACGTTGGGTGCCCATTGGAAATTAATATAGGGTTTGGGTAATAGTACTGCTCTTTGAGCAACTCTACAATATATGGCCTTTTTCGCTTAAACACACATTTCGTAAAAGTAGACTGATATATACATATGTATTTTTCTGTTTATTTCTATCTTACATCGAATATATACACATGTTACTTCATACTTGTCTTCTGTGGAATGAGGAACTGGGCAATATCTGACTATATATAGAATCTGTGTTTTTGAGTACCTTAAGTTCATTGTTTACAGAATGATTTACCCAGGTATTCTCGCTAGGTTGCTAAATGTAATTTATATTGAGCACGTATGCACATTGCACGTTTCCCTGCTTTTATTCATCAGTGTCTATATTGTATCATGATTTGAACTCTCAATAAAAAAATGTACAAAAATTTTAAAAAATAATAATTGGAGTTTAGGCTGGTGAACATGGACATTGAATTCAAAAAGGATGTAAATAAATGTTCTCATCAGATGATCCGAGCAGATGCAGGCTCCATGAAAGGGGCCCTGCGGGTGATTTTTTAGGACGTAAAGAGCAAATGGGCAAGGTACTTCAATAGTGCTTCAACCACATTTAAATTTGGACACAGAATGTCTTCAATTAATTATTCAATCAGGAGTTTGTATAGCGCGACTATACATCCGTGAGGGTCTCAAGGCGCTTAATGCCTTAATAATCCAGCAATGACACCGCAGCATCTGAAGAGCATACTAAAGAAACAGGGCAAGCTCCTGTCTAAGAAACAAGATATATATGAAATTAGACATACCCCAGGCGCTACGGGACTCCACAAATTCCATGAAGACATTCCATGCCAGTAATACATGAGAGCGGCCATGGGAAAACAAGCCCTAAGGAATATATTGCTGACTAGACTCCTGCCACTGCCCATATGGGAATACAGGGCTCACTAGAAAACAAATCCCCCAGGGCAAAGGCAGTGCCCATACACCCTGAAATTCGTAGAACACTTAGAGGCTCATTAGGATGGTGGGTGGAGGCACCTCCGCGGTGCTGGCGGTGGCGGAAAATGTCATTTACCGCACGCCAGCAGCGGTCCTCACGCCCGCCATATTACCATGGGCAAACATAGCCCATTTCCCGTCCGCCGCGGTGCGACGTGACTCGCCATAAAAATGCGCAAGCCACCACGGCGGTGGGAGCCAATAGAGACCTACCGCCGTGCGGAATGACGTCCCGACCGCCGTACAAAACAGGATGCCCCAAACAGCCCATCACACCGCAGCGGAAAAACCACCCAACCAGAGACGGCGGAAGCACGACAGCGGAGCGCGAAACCAGACTCCCGGTCCCCTCCACCCGGTCCGGACCGCAATGGATCCAGCTCTACACGCCTTTCCAGTGCTGTACCTGCTCCACTACCAGCAAATAATGGCCTGTCGCGGACAACGCCGCAGGTACGCAATCATACAACTCCGCACACAACCACAACACACAACTCCTGGGCTGACATACGGTTCCTGTCCACATCAGACACTCTGGTGGGGACAGGAACACATCCCCAAGTGTACCCACACATGTCCTACCTGTCACTAAATCACCCCTCCGCATCCGGGCCACCCATCAACCGTGAAATCACAGCAATGTCCCAGTCACGTCACCGCAGTGGTGCAGACGCGGGAAAACATGCGCACAATGTAGTAGGCAGGGCCAGCACCAGGCATGGGCAGTCCACAAAGATCATAGGGCCCCACCTTCACCCTACACACACTATGTCCCCACACCCATTAGGGGACATGCTGTGTGCTCCTCCTGTGCCCCCCTGCACAATTAACCAGCCAGGTGTACCCAGACCCTGCGCAACACACACCAAAGAACCAGGGAGCCTGTCTCAGAAGGTGGGGGTGAAGAGGAACACACTGCACAGAAGCTCAGGGGCAGGGCATTCCTCCTCCTCACACCTACCCCCCACTCATGTCAAGCAAAATGAGTCCAATCACAAAATGAACACTCACACTGCATATGAACAACCACTTAACTGTACACACTGCCTGTCAAGTCACCCAGACACACCCCACACTGAAACATAGCCACATACACATACCAGATGTCAGCAGCAATGGAGGACAATAAATGGGCTAGCCAAAAGTGAGGTGGACAGTGCTGGAAAGCATGTGTATATCACATGCAAGAGAAGGAACATATCACACCACCCTTAGGCCATCAAATCAGACATGGGTGGCACAGTGAGTGGAATTAAACCACAGTGACCTCTGTGCAACAACTCAGGGAGACAGCAAGGCAAGCCATGCATAGGCACAGGAATGATAGGAAGTGTCTGAAGTCAAACAGTGATCAGCCACACATCTGTCTCAACTTACTTGACATGTGTATGTCATCAGCACAACACACATGGCTCATTGTCACACTCCATGACTGTCAAACACAAGTTTGATCTTTCACACATACCCCTCCTATACCCACCTCACACCTGCAGCACTCAACACCAGTGTCATACACTCAGAATGGTGCAAATGAGGTCCTGTGAGTACACTGACAACCAATCACACTCCTTGGGGTGCATCCACAAACATCACACACACACTCAGGGATGCCTGAACCAATGCTGACACAAAAACAATAGCCAAACACAAACCTCTCAAACAACATACACAGAAGTCCAACAAGCACAGATATGGCCAGCCAAACAGTGGAAAGGCAATGGGACCACAGACAGAACAGGAGTACACAACATTGTCACTCAGGACCAATGCACAGACACCATACTCCAACACAAACAAGAAGTGCATCATCTCAAAACAATCATGAACACAAACAGGGATCAATGGGACAATAAGCTAACACAGACAGACACACCACACCACCCATCAAGTCAACATGGTGTCATAGTGTACCACATGCATGCACATGCACAATCCTGACAAGTGACAGGTCAAAGATAGGAGGACATAGCACTAGTGTGCACTCAAAACAAGGCCAGCAACCAGAATATAACTTGCTGCATGTGACACACACACCAGTAATGTACACTACACTTGCAACACACATCTGAATGTATCACAATGCACAAACAACTCACACACAATGTAATGCAAATAGAACATCACGCACAGAGCATCTGTCAGCAGAAAGAGCCAACACAGCCCAAACACTGCATACATCCACAACAAAAACACAACAGATGCACATGCCAATCCATCACATTGCAAACTCAGCTGGACATCAGGGGATGCACACTAGGCAAGTACAAGGCAACATACACTGACAGCACTGCACGCAGGCCAAGCAGTGTCTGCACACCAACCAAATCAGTAGCACACACATCTCAGTGTCACACCATGTACTCCCACAACACAAATCAGCACAGCACACAAACAACATCACACTCTGGAAGGGTAGCAGTACCTTACCAAACACACATACAGCTAACCCAACACTCACAGATGCACAACTCAAGGACACCCAGGTGCAAACAACATGAACAGAGGACTGTGCAGCACTAACAGTTGCACTGCACATGAGCAACCATGACTGCAAACCAGTACAAGAAAATCACACATAACCATATGTGAAACTGTCCTGAGTGGCACATTGGTCCTGTGCACAGATCAGCACCACAAAGCATAGTGTAACAAATGAAGTGGTGGGGAGGCTCACACACTGGCAACCCAAGGGGATAGGTGACATGAGAGTGAAGTGGTGTGTACGTCAGTAGTGGACAGGTCAGGAGTGTACTATACACAAAGACATGGAGGAGTCACTCACAATGGGTAGGCATCAGAAGCAAAGCTAGGGGATGGTATGACTCCACATCCCACATACCATACTGGAGCCAAAAATGGCTCAAGTGACAGCAATGCATGAGAAAACTCACCAACAATGTCAGTGTGGCTGAGCAGGTCTGCACAGTGAGCACAAACAGTAACAAGACACATGGCTGATCAACAAAACACCACACAGACTTGGCTGTCACACACTCTGCATACTCACAACTGGCAGCAACAACAAGTAGGTGTCCCCCAGGAGTGCAAGGACACACTGCACAGTGCACAACCTACAACTCCCACATGTGCACACAATCAGAAGCACAGGGCTGACAAATCAAACAAACAGGCACCCAGCTCCTGGGTCATACATGTGTGCAGTTGGCATTGCAGGGGCACACACACATCAACACTACTGACCAAGTCACCCCTTCACACTTCATGACCACTCAAGTGGACACATTCAAATGTACCCATGTGACTAGGAAGACAGGCCATCACAAGATTACCATACACCAACACTGCTGTTCACATATCAAGAAATATCACACAGACATGATGGACCCTGGCCAGCCTGCCTGCAATCCTGTGGATAGAATTCCCCTCTGTGCTGGTAGTGCATCCTAACATGACATGTGTACAATTTAGCAAACCTGACCATAGAATGATTAGGATAACAGTATGTCATCACAAACAACTATCATTGCACCCCCAAGCCTCAGAGGCAAGAAGAACTGAAGTGCCTGTCACCTCTGGCAAACTCTGAAAAAGTGAAACAAGCCATTGGCAATGTTAAAGTGGCATACAGAGCATGTGTCACATCAAACCATACCCATACATAAAACATTTTTTATTTATCAAGGACACTGACAAAGCAGACAACAGGAGTAACTGTCTTTATTACATATTACCCAGAGAGGCATCAAAAGTAGACAAGAGCAAGGCCAGTGGCCAGTCCATAGTTCAAAGTAGGCACATGTGTGCATGAGAACCTGCACATGGAATGGGCAAACAAAGTGAAAAACAGCAAGGCCAGTGGCCAGTCCATAGTTCCAAGTAGGCACATGTGTGCATGAGAACCTGCACAGGGAATGGGCAAACAAAGTGAAAAACAGCAAGGCCAGTGGCCAGTCCATAGTTCCAAGTAGGCACATGTGTGCATGAGAACCTGCACAGGGAATGGGCAAACAAAGTGAAAAACAGCAAGGCCAGTGGCCAGTCCATAGTTCTAAGTAGGCACATGTGTGCATGAGAACCTGCACAGGGAATGGGCAAACAAAGTGAAAAACAGCAAGGCCAATGGCCAGTCCATAGTTCCAAGTAGGCACATGTGTGCATGAGAACCTGCACAGGGAATGGGCAAACAAAGTGAAAAACAGCAAGGCCAGTGGCCAGTCCATAGTTCCAAGTAGGCACATGTGTGCATGAGAACCTGCACAGGGAATGGGTGAGACCGTACACTGCCATGGTCAGCAACACAGCTAGGGGGCTAACAATGGGCAGTCCAGGCACCGCTGTGAGAGAGACAGGTGTGGGAGGGGGACTTAGCCTCAGACTTGGCTGTCAGTTGAACTGGGAGGTGGCTGATTGTCGGACACAGTTGGAGGACTGGACCTGGGAGAGAGAGGACCAGCTGAGGTAGAGGCATCAGTGGCTTTGGGAGCCGGAGGGCTGCTTGGACCGGGTGGTGTGGTGGCACGTGGAGGCGGAGACATGCTGCCGTGAGACACAGTGTGTGAGGGAGATTGTGGGGGGTGCCTTTCCACTTCTTGGGGATTCGATAGGTAATTTTGGTCTTGGTATGAGTGGGAGGTGGGGCGGGCACAACAGGCACACCCTCCACCAAAGGTGCATCAGGTGCATGCGGTGGCACCCCCTCTGGGGATCTGCTGGATCCGGCGTTACGCTTGGCCTGGCCTTGTCTTTTCCCCTCCATCCCCTGTTGACCAAGTGAACCCCCTACAGTGCCCTCCTTCCCCAGCTTCACAGGGGTGTGGGTGGAAGTTGAGGTTGTGGGTGAATATGCCTTAGAGGGCTTTTTCTGCGGACTCTTAGCAGGCACCAGCTTCACAGCAGGCACGGCAACTGTCTGCTTGTCTTTGGGAGACGCTTTTGGGACGGGAGTGTCCTTGGATGGTGATGATTTTGAGGCATGTGAGCCTGATGCCTGCTTCTTGGCTTGATGCCCCTGAGTGTCACCTGAAGGGCTTTTGCCTTTGCGCTCCGGTGTGACTTTGGTTTGTTTGGGGGATGGTGTCTGTGCTCTGGCCCGCTTGGTGTGCTGCTGTTGTGTGCTGCGTTTGGTGTACCTTGAGCCTGAGGGCTGTGGTGTGTGGTCACTCTCGTCAGATGTAGCCACTGACAGGGGGGTGGCCGAAGGGACTGGAGCTGGACTCTGAGCCTGTGACAGCCGAATGGGTGTCGTCACTGTGGAGGACAAAGGCTGGACAGTCCTGTGTAGCCCACCCACGTCTGAATGAGTGCCCTCCATGAAGGCAACTACCTGTGCCAACTTCTTGTCATGGTCTAGGAAGGCATTCAGGAGAGTTGTCTGACCCACACACAGCTGGTGCAAAAGGTCCACAGCCTCAACACTGAGGGCAGCAGGGGAGACAGGGGCAGGGGCAGTAGTGCCTGGGGGGAAGGACACTCTTCCCTTCTTACTGGTGCAAACATGGGCAGCACTAGTGGAAGTAGCTGGGAGGGTGGGCACTGGACGATGTGTGGTGGAAGAGGAGGAAGATTTCCCACTCCCTGTGCCCGCCAACATCGAGGAGTCACCGCTGGCGTCAGATGACGTTGAGGTTGGTGTCTCTGGCTGTGATACCTCAAGCACACTCCTGTCCCCCTCCAAGGTGCTGGTCACATCAGTGTCAGTGTGCTCATGTGAAGCAGTCGTGCCTGATGCCTCACCACTGGTGTCCGTCCCCTGTCCTTCTGTGCCCTCGGTAGATGCTGCAAGAGACAGAGACGTAGGTTCAGTTTAGTGCCATACACACAAACATCATATGCAAGCAACGCGCAAATCAAGATGTTGATACCCCCATGTTGCACACCACCCTGTGCAGTTACATTGTGCAACCTGAATTCAAAACTCAAACATTGCATGGTAACATGCAAACCTGGCATAATTGACCCATGTGATGTCCACACAGTCAAATAGCTTGCCCGTGCCTCCGTGTAACCACACATACAGATCCCTCTGAGCATACCTAGGTCCCTGTGGGTGAAAAAGATGTACATCCCAACATGTTGCCACAGTCACATATGGAGTCAGCATAAGGGGACAACACAGATACAGACTCCAAAATATCATTTCGCAATGGCCATGAGCTCATGCCATCTGCCATGTCGTGCTTTGGGGCACAACTACAGTTGCACATTGGTGTCAGATGTGTAGTTCTCACAATTTTGAGGTCAGGCACTGCACACATTGATGAAAGCACACTCAGGTGAGGCACACTGCCGTTCACTGTCATGGGATGTCCCTGACTCCCCCAATGCAGGCAATGCCATAAGGCCACAACTCAGAATGCAACGTCAAGGGCCATTACATCAATGGCATGAGAAAGTACATGTAGCGAAAATGCATGACAGCTGCACCCAACAGAGAGGCCACTTACAAGCCATTGCATCACAATAGCAACATCACAGAGCTCAGCACTGGCTCAGGCTTGGAATACATGCAGTCACTCACAACCAAAGTCACCCTTCCCAGAATACTCACCCCCAGCTTGCTGCTGATGGTCCTTCAAATGTGCATCCAGCTCTGGCTGTGTCATTGCCAAGATGCGGGCTATTAGTGGTGTCATGCTCCTGCGCGCCAACCTGCCTGTCCGAGGGAGCAGCCCCAGCGTCATCTCTGCCATGTTTTTGCTCAGCTGGCAGATGTCATCCCACCTCTTGGGACAGTGTGTGTGTCGTCCGTTGGAGACGCCCAGAGCCCGCACCTTGTGTGCAATGGCCCTCCATACGGCCTTACGCTGGTGGAATTTGAGCTGCAGGCATGGGAGACAAGAGGAGGACATTTTAGTGACACTGGGTTATGTACCACTATCTCTCAGTATAGGAGCTTGCACAAACTCAGCACAGCTTCACAGATATGTTTAGCAGAAACAATACAGCATGACACGTAGTACATGAGCATGGGATGGTCATACCAAAATGCATGCAGGTATGAGGATGGACACAGTACCTGCCCATCTCACACACATGCTGAATGGCAGCACAGAAAGCAATGTGAAGGAGGCCCACATCTGCTATTCAGGTTGTGAGTGAGCAAAACATACATTACATTGGAAATGATGTGTCGGGGCAGACTCACTGTGTCCAACACTGCACACCCCTCAATGTCCTTGCCCTGTGAATGGCTCACTGTGTCATGGAGGTCACATTTAGGGACATGATCTTACAATCTCACACCCTTCTCACAAGGTCTGTCTTGTGCAATCCACAGGCCTGAGATAGCTCTTTGATGGTTAGGGTAGCAGACAACCCATATGTCTCACTCTGTCCATTCAGTGATGGGTCCTTGTCAAATTGGGCAGTGACTGTGCAGGCCAGGGGGCTCACACTGAGGTTTAACGTGGGCCATCAGAACTTTCACATACAGGTACAATATGAGAGGGCAAACAGTGCCTACACATGCGAGTCTGAACACATGATGAAAACAATGGCAGGATGATATTTCCAAAGTACAGCAATCTGATGTGTCATATGTGAATTATTCGGCAAGAGTGTCACCCTCAGGCATTTCACTCTTGTGCATAATGCTTACATATCCATGGTGGCAATGTAGAGTCAAACACACTTCCATCAGTACCCTCTGGACGTAAAGTCTGTCTCATTTCACAAATGAGCCTGTGAAAAACCTCATGGACTCAAAGATCCATTAGCACAGGCAAAGTCTGTCCTGACTCCCACTTTCTATACTTGCAGTGTCACTGTATGGCTGCAAAAAGACTGCATGTCCCTCCCATCCAGAAATGCAGCCCGGGGAATGTGTGAAATAGGCTACAAACCCCATTTCCCTGAAGTCAGCATGTAAGGCAGTGTATAACACAAACCCACACTCTCAGGCACATACTGCAGCAGATCAACTTCATGTGTGCACTCCCTTCACTCTCACTCCCACTCTGAAACACTTACCATGACATCTGGAGCACCAAATAGCCTCCCATACTGTGTGAGCACCTCGTCCACCAGGACCTCCAGCTCCTCTGTGGTGAAGGGACGGGCCCTGATGTTCTCAGTCCTCGCCATCACTGGGTCCAGGAGACAGGGGCAGCAGCAGTTGGTGGTGAAGAGTGTCAGTCAGCAGTGTCTGGGTCCAGGAGACATGAGCAGCAGCAGTTGGTGGTGAAGAGTGTCAGGCAGCAGTGTCTGGGTACAGGAGACAGGAGCAGTAGCAGTTGGTGGTGAAGAGTGTCAGGCAGCAGTGTCTGGGTCCAGGAAACAGGAGCAGAAGCAGTTGGTGGTGAAGAGTGTCAGGCAGCAGTGTCTGGAAGCAGTGGAAATGTGAGGCTCTCTCCCACACATATATAGCCCCCTGGGGTAGTTTCTGTGGTTCTAAGCTGCTGCAATTGGTGTTCCAGGTCAGCTTTTTTCAAATGCATCCAATGACCGGCCCCGCGGTAGCAGAGCATGCCTACCGCGATTTTCAAAATTGCATTTGGCTACCGCGATTGCGGGTCCCATTGTCTGTAAGGGCATGGACATTGGCGGTGACACACCGCAGGGGCCAGGCGGTAGCTACTGCGATATGGCTGCTATACATTGGTGCCTATGACTGTGATTTGGGTGGCGGAGCATGCCAACCGCCATTTCACAATCTGTATATCACTACCGCGATAGCGGGTCCCATTGGCTGTAAGGGCATGGGCATTGGCGGTGACACACCGCAGGGGCCAGGCGGTCGCTACCGCGATATGGCTGCTATACATTGGTGCTATGACCGTGATTTGGGTGGCGGAGCACGTTAACATCAACTATGGACACATCATGCTGTGTCAATGGCAATGGCCAGTTCTCAACAGTGTACAGTAGACATCTGAATCATGCCACAAGATAGTGCAAACAATGCCAGTGTAACATTTAGCCCACTGCTGACAACACATGCCATGTCAGTGCACATGATTGCAAACATTGGCATGTACTCCCTCACATGTCACTTATGATATTGTTGTGCATGTACACAGATCAGTGGTGTGATGGACTCTCCAATGTGTACACATGTCAATGTGTGATCTGGCTAAGCAACACACAGTGATGAAGGTCTGACTACACAATGTGCATATTTCACTGTGTAGTTTGCTTTGCTCATGTACATACTTGATCCTAATGCACAGACTGTGCTCATTGTGTTGTTGATGTGTGCCCTGTTCGGCTTACGCAAGAAGGTGTGGCAGGTACAGCAGCTAGGTAGGAGCCAACAGTGTTGCTGTTTCACACATATGCTGTATGAACTACTCTCAGGGCTGGTTACGCAAGATGTGGACATGTACCTTTGGGCATTCACATAGTCTGAATCTGTTTGGGAGGTACTCACTGTGTGAAAACTGGACAAGTGTACGACTAGTGTAGCTGAAGGTGTCCCTACATGTAAGTTGTGCTGTAAGCTGAAGTGTGATGCCAGTCATTGTTGGCGCTGTGTCAGTCAAAACGTAAGATGTTGGACACATCTCATGGTGGATTGCACTGACATGTGTCCCCTTTCATCTCACCTAGGAGGCGACCAAATGTGCATCATCCCTTCACAGTGCTGGCGGACATGGAGGATGAGGACGTCATACGGAAATTCCATCTGGATTGACCCACCCTACAAGACCTATGTGCTCTTTTGGAGCCCCACTTGCGGCCTCGCAGGACATATCCGACTGCTTTCACACCAACGTCTAAGGTGATGGCGGCACTGCATTTTTTTGCGACTGGATCATTCCAGTACACGGTGTCCAGCCCAGGGGGGATGTCGCAACCTATGTTCAGCATGGTGCTACGTGATGTCCTGTCCGCTATGATGACCTACAAGGACAGATACATCCATTTCCCCAGGAGGCATGAATTGGCGGATATGAAGGCTGATTTTTATGCCCTTGGCCACATCCCTAATGTTGTTGGTGCCATTGACTGCACCCATGTTGGCCTGGTTCCACCACAGGCACGTGAGCACATCTACAGGAATAGGAAACATTTCCATTCCATCAATGTGCAAGTGGTGTGCCAGGCGGATATGATAATCTCACATGTCTGTGCCAAATTTCCCGGCTCTGCCCATGACTCGTACATCCTGCGTAACAGCATTGTGCCACAGCTGATGGCAAATCTGCTTCTGGAGCATGCATGGATTGTGGGTGAGTACGCAGAGTCAAGTGGCGTGCTGTATGTGTGACGCTGCCCTCTGCCACAGTAATGTTACAAGTTTGTTCTGTGTGTCTCACACCTAGGTGACTCTGCATATCCCAACCGGCCTTGGTTGCTGAGCCCACTGCGGAATCCCAGGACCCCAAGTGAAGTCCGCTACAATGATGCCCATGGGAGGACACGTCGTGTGGCGGAGCGCACTTTTGGTCTCCTGAAGTCACGATTTTGGTTAATATACGCTACCATGGTGGTCGGAATGGTTTTCCAACCGCCATCCTAATCGACCCCTAAGTATGCTGTTATCCAGCACTGTTTCCCCAAAGGTGAACCCTCTTAAGGCCACTATTCTTGAAGCATGGCATGCAAAGAGGCAGCGTCTTATGTCTTCTCGACTGACGCGTCACTGGAGCTAGCAAGAATTGGCAAGTTCTTTGCAACAGTTCGAAGGCACCTGAGAGACCTCAGCCCACGGGCGGATACACTCCAGCACGTTGCATTAACCATGAACTTGCACAAACCTAAATAATAGACTTGCAGATCCGAGGACTAACAGATTTCTCCCGGCCAGGCCCTGAACTGACTATCTATCGTCTTTATTGTTTTTATTGCTACTTTTCATGTCGCCTGCATCTTAACTTGTTGCGTTGAAATTTCAGCACCGGCTCGTTTGCACGGAACGTCGCACTTTGGAACATATTCACGCATATCTGCACTGCATGCTGCACCTTCGAGGGCTGTGCTCTTGCTCATATCAAAAAGACTCAGCCCCATGTCACATGGCACTATAACCGTGGCACCCTAGCAATGAGACAAATGACTTACACTACTTAATCTGACAACAACGGCCTTGGGGCTACTAGCACCGCAAGTCGCACTTTCTTGCCAAATGAACCTGTGCTGGCGAGATTCGTAGGTCATTTTTATTATGATAAGGAAATGAGACTATTAATAGCAGTGAAAGCCGTATTGCACGTGCTATGTTTTATCAAAATGTCCCTGTTTTTTATTGTAATGACTTCACCATGTGATTTTAATACGTGGATTTTAAAGGTTTTTTCATTGTTTGCTTTCAGCCTGCAACATGACGGCATTGTAAAGATTTGAATTAATCATACAATAAATGTATTTACTTACTTACATGGTGAACCTGGACAGGACAGATACCAGCAGACAGGATGTTGGAAGGGGGCCTTAATAGGGCGGGCCTTCCAAGGCCATTTTTCCTCAAGAGGGTATTCCAGATAGCATCAGAACTTCAAAGAAAACAACCATCCCACGCTATAAATCAGATGCAAGAGGTGGGCAGATGTGACAGATGTCAAACTTTGTCCCCAAAACTGTCTGAATCAGGATTTTGACCTTGAAGCAACAAAATACGTGGGTTTTTTGTTGTTTTTTTTTTTTTAAATAACGATCTATTTGATTTGAAAAAGCAATAAAAAGCACGGAAGAGCACATCACGTGTACTTTGCTTAGGAAGAAAAATGTATCCATTTTAAGATTTGTCAGTCAGCAGTAAAAACATAGATTGCATTGCTCTTCTCTTAGTCTGTAGTTTCCATTTCAATTTTTCAGAAACTTTGTAAAGGTCATTTTAGAAGTAATCACTCAGAGTATTGTCATGACATTCTGACCTAGTGCACGCCATGTTCTGCTGTCTGTGCCAATATGTGCCCTCCAGCATTAGCCCTCAGAATTCAATTTGTTGCAAACTTTGTCTAATGACTTCCTTAAATCAAACCTATAAATACTCTTATGTACCTTTCGTTGGACCATACTGGGGCTCGATTAAATGAACTGCACTGTACAGATAAAATAAAAAAACATCGATTTTTTGCTGGCAAGGAACACCAGTGATTGCCACAAAAGGACAGACAAAAATAGTACACCTTCACAATATGTAATATGCTGTTCAATGGCACTTCAGTATATTTAATACCGATAAGGCTCTGATTCCTCAGTCAGCGTACACCCACAATCGCATCCGGACTGAGAAGACAAAGCAGCCTTGCAAAAATGCTCAAACTCGCCCTGCTCCCTTCCTGCCATCTCTCTCTTTCTCTCTCTCTCTCTCTCTTTCTCTTTCCATTCATTTTCTGACTCTTTTCTCGCATCTCTCTCTTTCTCTCTTTCTGACCATGCTACATCCTTTCACTTCTCCCTTTCTCCTTCCTTCAACTCTCTTTAATTCACAAAAACTTCTCTTTCCCTCCTTTCTCTCACCCTTTCTCTGTGTCTATGCCCTCCTCCCACCCCTCTGTTGCAATAAAATAAAGTGACAGACCCACCAATGGCGGCAAAGGGAACTCAAAAACAATCCTTCAAATGCTGCAGTATCACCCCACCCCCCAGGACTGCCTCAACCCTAGAGAAATGCCCAATTAGATAAATGGTCAGGAATCCCACCTTTCGGCAGTACCAACTCAGCTTATAGGTACACTGAGGTTCAGAGTGGCCCAAAGAGGGGAAGGAAATTTGGAATGTTGTATTTGAGAAAAAGATCTGGAATGAGATGATAAAAATCATGATTTCAATTAATTTTCGCATTAATCTCCCTTTTCTTAAATGTATGTTTGTGACACAATTGAAGGAGAATTCTAATACAACGCCAAACGGATTCTGTTGCAAATTGACCCCTATTTGGGTGTTTCATCCCTAGTTTTTCTTTTTCTTTGGGATTCACCTGCAGGTAATCTTGAACTCCAGCACGAAGGATATTACTATCCAGTGCCCAGTGTTTGTGCTCTGACCCCTAAATCATGTTGAGATTGGCACATTTAACTTTCCTCTAAGGCAAGAGTACATGATGCAGAAATACATCCCTCACATGGAAAGTTAAATGCCACTTGTGGACTACAACACCTATTGTGCCATCCTCTATAGTGGCAGTGAAAACACGGCTTAAGACCTACCCTGTGTAGCCTGGCAGTAGCAGCTTGAACCCTGCTGCACAGACTTGTCAAAATCAACTTGTTGATAGGTAGGAAAACCTGATTTTAAATATTTAATAAATCACCCCTTAGTGCACCTTGTTGTCCACAAGGTAGTGTCCATAATATTTAAGATTGTAACATGTGTGATGTTAGAAATAGCATGTCCTCTCAGTGATCAGGCCCAAAACGACATTGTCACCGGTCAGGCTAAAAGTGGCACATAGGAAAAGAATAGATTATATACTTTAATTCATAGCTTTTCACCTGTATCAGCTACAGACTTCATACAAGGGCTTATTTTTATATTTGATAAAAATACAATCTAATTCTAAAATCAGATTTTTATTAAGGGCCTTATTACAAATTTGGCAGTCCTCCAGTGGCGCCACCACTGCGCCGTCCGCTGGAAGACTGCCAAAGCCGTGGTGCACCCGCCTACTGGATTACGAGTGTAATCCTGGTCAGGCGGTCTGTTAGGATTATACGAGAGCCTAACATGCAGACCGCAGCTGTGAGAGCATTTGCAGCACGTTCCTGCATGCAGGAACAGGTCTGCAATTACAGGGAGGCACAACATGTTCCCCCCTGCATGAACCCCCAAGCCAAGGAGCAGCAGGGGGCCCCCTTAGTTGCCTCCCTGCCACCATTTTTATAGCAGGCTCATAGCAATGAAAAGAGTGGTGGACAGAGAACTCAGAATATGATCAGCGGTGCCGCAGTCGCACCTCCAGCATATTCCTGCTCCTGACCACTGCACGTCCACCGCAGGATCCTGGATCCCCGGCGGACCCAGCAGTCCTGTGGCGGTCCGACTGCCAAACTCATAATACTGCGGGCAGGCATGCAGTGTGCTGGTGGTCGGACCACCACCGAGAGTACGATGGTCCTATGGAACACCATACTCGTAATAAGCCCCTAAATATATGGGAACTGTAACTTTTACAAAGTTACCTTTACTCTTCCTGGAGCTGCTGTAGGCTAATTTGATTTAGCTTTCTAGCAACTGACCAGCCTATCCTTGGCTGGAATTATGTGTGTAAGAGGTGTAAAAACTGCTCCCAGGAGAGATGCAATGGCTTGGGAGTGAGAAGGTATTTCCTTCCCTTTGGAAGAAGACCTATTGAGGTGGGCTCAGGGACTTAACTAACTTTAAAGAGACCTGCCCTTTCACAAGCAAATGACAGGTTGGCACCAAACCCAGTGGGAGAAAAGTTGCTCTTGGGAACCGGTTTTGAGTGACCACAGAGGAGAGGACTGCTCATTACCCTGGCCACACCTCTGTGTGGGCACACAGGCTCTGTACAAAGGGAGAACGATTTCCCATCTTGGATTTTAACCCTTTCGCTGCTAGGCCTTCCCCCATCCCGTGCTAAGCCTTTTTTTGGCTATTTGGGGTAGTTCGCAATTAGGCCACTGTAACTTTTTGTCCACATAAGGTATCCATGCCAAATTTGCGTCCTTTTCTTCCAACATCATGTGAATTTTAAAGGTACCCAGGGTTTGTTGATTCCCCTGGAGGGGACCCAGAAATTAGCCAAAATACAGCTAAATGTTATTTTTTTTTTTTAAATGGGGAAAAAGTGTTGCAGAAGAAAGCATCCGTTTTTTTCCCTGCAAATGGTATCAACAAAGGGTTTGTGGTGCTAAATCACCATCTTTTCTTTGTCAGAAAACCAACATTTTCTACACAGTTTTGCCGTTTTACTGAGACAGCCTATTTTTGCTATTTTTGTGCTTTCAACCTCCTTCCAGTTAGTGGTAGAAATAGGTATAAAAGCAATGATGGATCCTGGAAAGCTATATATTTCTGAAAAGAAGACAAAATTCTGAATTCAGGAAGGGGTCATTTGTGTAGATCCTTCAAAGTTTTTTTTATAGAAACTAACAGTTGGAAGTAAGAAATATTGAAAATGTTTTGAAAAAAACAGCCACTTGTGCCAACTTTTTCACCTGTGACTTCTTCTAAGTATGACAGATTTTTTAAAGCAATATACCAGTACATCTGCTGGATCCTTCTGGTTCTGGGGATATATAGGACTTGTAGGTTCACTAAGAACCTGAGGAACCCAGTGCCAATAACTGAGCTGCGCCTTGCAATGGTTTTTCATTCTGTACCGGGTATTTAGCAATTCATTTGGTAAAATATAATGAGCGAAAAATAGGTATCAAGGACACCTATGTATTCCCGAAATGGGAACAAAATATAGAGTTTAGAAGCAGTAGTTATTTGCACATCTTCAAAATTGTGTGTACCCATACTATAATGTGAATTATAGGACATTTTTCAAAGTGACTTCTTTTTTACACATTGTCTTACATTTGGAAGGCAGAAATGCATCAAAGGTCAATAGGTAATAACAGTTGCTCTACAATTCTGTGTTCCCCTAAGTCTCCCAATAAAAATGGTACCTCACTTGTGTGAGTAGGCCTAGTGCCCCAGACAGGAAACGGCCCAAAACGTAACGTGGACACACCACATTTTTACAGTGAAAACAGACCCTTTTTTTGCGAAGTGCCTAGCTGTGGATTCCCTATCTCAACCAGCACCTAGGGACATGTTAGACCTGACCTTTGGCGTGGGTCTCCCTTCCATTTTTTTGCTGTTGCCTCCTATGTTTTTGCTGTGTTTTTGCTGGTCTAGATGCTTTGGGCACTTTGCCACTGCTATTCAGTGCCAAAGTGCAAGTGCACCCTATTGTAAATTGTTGTAATGGATTAGTGACTCCATGATTGGCCATTTGATTTACTTGTCAGACCCTAGTACAGTGCAACATGAGTGCCCAGGGCCTGTAAATCAAATGCTGCTGGTGGGCTTGCAGCACTGATTGTGCCACCCACAAAAGCAGCTTGTAAAATATGGCTCAGGCCTGCCATTGCAGAGCCCTTGTGCAGTCTGGGACTGCCATGTTGACTTGGCAAGTGCACGCACTTGCCAGTCCCTAAACCTTCCCTTTTCTACATGTTAGTCACCCCTAAGGTAGGCCCAAGGTACACCTATGGGCAGGGTGTATTGTATGTGAAAGGTAGGACATGCCCTGGTGTGTGTGGCATGTCCTGATAGTGAATTACAGCCAATTTCGTTTTTCACTATTGCAAGGCTATCTGGTCCCATAGGCCAGAATGGGCAGTTTGATTATAACATCTTATAAGCATAACTGACCCAAGGAACAAGATCGGAAAATAAAGTTTAGTATGCCTGAACTCAGAATGTTAAAATACATCTTTTAGTGTGGGTGATTTTTACATTCTGTGTTTAAAAATACCACTTTTAGAAAGTAGGTATTTTCTTGCCTAACCATCCAGTACGCCTCTGCTAGGTTTGTGTATTCCATGTCTGGTTTGTGAGTGACAGGGGGCTGGAGAGGGCTTTGGCTCCAGCAGTCTGATGGGTCAGGGCTGGGCTGAATAGGACCTTCATAGAATAGAGAGTAGGGGAGGAGATTTCCTTTCACTTGCCTGAGCCTTCATAGAATAGAGAGTAGGGGAGGAGATTTCCTTTCAGCTACCTGGGCCAGGTCTGCTTTCAACAATGCTGTCTCCACCTCCTGCCAGGAAGCTGCACCAGGGAGGACAGAACTGGTTTGGGCTGGGTACAGACACTCTCTGCCTTCAGAGAACAAAGGATTTTGGAGTATAAATATTGGGGCCCAGACCCCAGAACTTTAGATCACTTCTGGGAATCAAGACAAACCCTTTGCCAAGGAGAGAAACCAAGGAAGCGGAAGGAGGAGACTGCCCCTGTGCTGTTTTGCTGTTTGGGGTTGGCCTGCAGTGGTTACTCATTGCCAAGGAAAGGAGAAAAGGAACTTTGTGTGTACTTTTACTATCTTGAGGAAGATCTCCAAGGGCTTGAAGCTGAGCTTGCCTCCTGTTCTGAAGTCTCAGGGACACAAAGACTTCAACCCCAGCTTCCCCTGAATTCCCTTGCTGGGAATTCTACCTGCAGAGAGGTGCCTGCTGTTGTTTTGGGCCCTCTGGAGACTGCGTGTCGCTGGGAGCTGGAAGCGCGACGCAACGAGGAAGAAGCGTGTCGCCGCCGCAGCAGTTTGCCGTCGCATCACCGACAAAGCGCGTCGCATCACCGGAGAAGCGTGGCACCGCCGCAGAGGTTGCCGTCGCATCACCGGAGAAGCGTGTCGCAGGGCCTGTCGCAGCTCCAAAGCTCATCGAGTCGCCGCACGGCTGCCGGGCGTGCACGCATAGCATCCAAGTTATTGCATCGCATCAAAGACGCCATTTTGTCACATCGCACCGGATCGTCGCATCGAGGCGCCATCTTGTCGCATCGTAACCGGAACGAGTAAGAAACCGACGCATCACCTCCTCTCTGGTAAGGAACCGACGCATCACCTCCCCAGCGCTGCAGTAAGGAACCGACGCATCACCTCCCCCGAAGCAAGGAACCGATGCATCACCTTCCCTGCGACCCTTTTGTTTGTATTGCGTTACGCATCCAAGGTACTTTGAGAGTAAAGTGTCGCATTTACCATCTACATTGAACTAAGCTATTTCTACCATCTGAAAGTCATATTTTTGAATACTGTATTGTGGTTTTTTGTCGTTTGGTCTTGTGTTAAGTCTAGATAAAGATTACTTATTTTTCTAAACTGGTGTGGTGTCCATTTGTAGTGTTTTCACTGTATTACTGCATGTGTTCACAAATGCTTTACACACTGTCTCTGAGATAAGCCTGCCTGCTCGTGCCAAGCTACCAAGGGGGTGAGCAGGGGTTATTTTAGGAGTGTAGCCCCCTTACCCTGACTAGAAGCAAGGGCACCTACTTGGCAAAGGTACCTACCTCTGCCAACTAGAGACCCCCATTTCTAACATTGGTGGCAGCGGTGGGATTTGGACTTGCATTTGTGACTCATATACAGTGATTGGTGTACACTACTAGTGAGTGCAGACCATAGCGCAACCACATACATTTTGACTAGAAGCAAGGGCCCCTACTTGGTCAAAGGTACCTACCTCTGCCAACTAGAAACCCCCATTTCTAACAGGACACCTAGCAGACCTATGTATTTTTTTAAACTAGACACCGAGGGGAATCCTGTATGGGGTGACTTGTGTGGCTCTCACCAGGTTCTGTTACCCAGAATCCCTTGCAAACCTCAAACTTTGTAAAAAAAAACATTTTCCTCACATTTCTACGATGGAAAGATCTGGAATCTGTGTGGATCCACACAATTCCACCCACCCCGCATTTCCCAAAGTCTCCCGATAAAAATGGTACCTCACTTGTGTGGGTAGGCCTAGTGCCCGCGACAGGAAACGGGGCAAAACGCAACATGGACACACCACAATTTCACAGTGAAAAATGACCCTTTTTTGGCAAAGTGCCTAGCTGTAGTTTTTGAACCCTAGCTCTGCCAGCACCTAGGGAAACCTAGCAAACCTATACATTTTTAAAACTAGACACCCAGGGAATCCAGGATGGGGTGACTTGACTGCCTCTCACCAGGTTCTGTTGCCCAGAATCCCTTGCAAACCTAAAAAATTGTCCAAAAAAACACATTTTCCTCACATTTCTGTGGTGGAAAGTTCTGGAATCTGCGTGGAGCCACAAATTTCCACCCACCCCGCGTTCCCCAAAGTCTTCCAAGAAAAATGGTACCTCACTTGTGTGGGTAGGCCTAGTGCCGCGACAGGAAACGGTGCAAAACGCAACGTGGACACACCACAATTTCACAGTGAAAAATGACCCTTTTTTGGCAAAGTGCCTAGCTGTAGTTTTGGATCCCTAGCTCTGCCGGCACCTAGGAAAACCTAGCAAACCTATACATTTTTGAAAACTAGACACCCAGGGGAATCCTGGATGGGGTGACTTGACTGCCTCTCACCAGGTTCTGTTACCCAAAATCCCTTGCAAACCTAAAAAATTGTCAAAAAAAACACATTTTCCTCACATTTCTGTGGTGGAAAGTTCTGGAATCTGTGTGGATCCACAAATTTCCACCCACCCCGCATTCCCCAAAGTCTTCCGAGAAAAATGGTACCTCACTTGTGTGGGTAGGCCTAGTGCCCGTGACAGGAAACGGGGCAAAACGCAATGTGGACACACCACAATTTCACAGTGAAAAATGACCCTTTTTGGCAAAGTGCCTAGCTGTAGTTTTTGAACCCTAGCTCTGCCGGCACCTATGGAAACCTAGAAAAACTATACATTTTTGAAAACTAGACACCCAGGGGAATCCAGGATGGGGTGACTTGACTGCCTCTCACCAGGTTCTGTTACCCAGAATCCCTTGCAAACCTAAACAATTATCAAAAAAACACATTTTCCTCACATTTCTGTGGTGGAAAGTTTTGGAATCTGCGTGGATCTATAAATTTCCACCCACCCCGCGTTCCCCAAAGTCTTCCGAGTAAAATGGTACCTCACTTGTGTGGGTAGGCCTAGTGCACGCGACAGGAAACGGCGCAAAATGCAACGTGGACACACCACAATTTCACAGTAGAAAATGACCTTTTTGGCAAAGTGCCTAGCTGTAGTTTTTGAACCCTAGCTCTGCCGGCACCTAGGAAACCTAGCAAGCCTATACATTTTTGAAAACTAGACAGCCAGAGGAATCCAGGATGGGGTTAAAAAGAAAAATCATTTTCCTCATATTTCTGTGATGGAAAGTTCTGGACTCTACATGGATCCATAAAAACGTACCCACGCCACCTTTCCCAAATTATCCCGATAAAAATGGTACCTCACTTGTGTGGGTAGGCCTAGTGCCCGCGACAGGAAACAGGCCAAAACACAACGTGGAGACACCACATTTTTACAGTGAAAACTGATCCTTTTTTTGTAAAGGGCCTAGCTGTGGATTTTGAACCCTAGCTCTGCCGGCACCTAGAGAAACATAGCAAACCTATACATTTTTGAAAACTAGACACCCAGGGAAATCCAGGATGGGGTGACTTGTGTGGCTCTCACCAGGTTCTGTTACCCAGAATCCCTTGCAAACCTCAAACTTTGTAAAAACAAAACTCATTTTCCTCACATTTCTGTGATGGAAAGCTCTTGAATCTGCGTGGATCCACAAACTTCCACCCACCCCACATTCTCCAAAGTCTCCTGGTAAAAATGGTACCTCATTTGTGTGGGTGGGCCAAGTGCCCGCAGCAAGGAAGGGCCCAAAACATATTGTGGATACATCAAAATGACCTATCACAAAACAACCTGGTTTTGCAAGGGGGGCACCTGGGTTTTTGGCCCCTGGCTTGGCAGCCATCTAGGGAAACCTTCCAAACCCACACATTTCTGAAAACTAGGCACCCGGGGTAGTCCAGGGAGGTATGGCTTGCTTTAACCCCCCCTAATATTTTCCTACCCAAAATCTCCTGCAAACCTCAAATTTAGCTGAAAAAATCACATTTTTCTCAAATTTCTGTGTGGGAAAGTTGTGGGATCACCGGGTTGACACAAATTTCCTACCACCCAGCGTTCCTCCAGGTCTCCTGATAAAAATGGTACCTCACTCGTGTGGGTGTGCCAATTACCCGCAATAGGCAAGGGCCCAAAACATATTGTGGAGACATCAAAATGACCTATCACAAAACGACCTGGTTTAGCAAGGGGGGGCAGCTGGGTTTTTGGCCCTGGGTTCGGCGGCCATCTAGGGAAAGCTACCAAACCCACATGTTTCTGAAAGCTAGACACCGGGGGGACTCCAGGGAGGTATGGCTTGCATGGACCCCCCAACGTTTTCCTACCCAGAATCCCCTGCAAACATAATATTTTGCTGAAAAAATCAAATTTTTCTCAAATTTCTGTGTGGCAAAGTTGTGGGATCACCGGGCTGACACAAATTTCCTACCACCCAGCGTTCCCCAAGGTCTCCGGATAAAAATGGTACCTCACTCGTGTGGGTGGGCCAAGTACCCATGATCTGCCTTCCGGGGGGCAGAAAGCCTTTTTTGGCGGTGGGTGCATTAGCAGGCCCATTCTCTGCAGCCCCCACCCCATGTATAAAAAAAAAAAATCCCTGGTGCCTATTGGACTTTTAACCCCCCCCCCCCCAGTGGGGCAGATTAGGGACTATTGCCCCCCATCTGCCTCCCGGGGGAAGCAGAAAGACTGGCAATTTTCTGGGGGGATGGGGGCATTGGCATGCCCATTTTGGGCAGCCCCCACCTCAATGTATAAAAAAAAACAATCCCTGGTTCCAAGTGGGCTTTCTGCCCCCCCCCCCCCAGGGGGCAGATCAGGGCTATTGCCCCCATCTGCCTCCTTGGGGGGCCAGAAAGACTGTGGGATTTTTACAGGGGGTGGGGGCATTGGCATGCCCATTTTGAGCAGCCCCTACCCCTATATATATATATAAAAAAATCCCTGGTGCCTAGTGTGCTTTCCGCCCCCCCCCCCACCCGGGAAGGCAGATCGGGGGCTATTGCCCCCATCTGCCTCCCAGGGGAGGCAGAAAGCCTGTGGAATTTTTGGGGGGATGGGGGCATTGGCATGCCCATTTTGGGCAGCCCCCACCCCTAAGTATAAAAAAAAACAATCTGTGGTGCCTTGTGGGCTTTTGGCCCCCTGGGGGCAGATCAGGGGCTACTGCCCCCATCTGCCTCCCAGTGGTGGCAGAAAGACTGTGGAATTTAGCAGATGGCATTGGCATGCCCATTTCGGGCAGCCCCCACCCCTAAATAAAATAAGAAAAATAATCCCTGGAATCTGGTGGGCTTTCTGTCCCTCGGGGGCAGATTGGAGCTATTGCCCTCATCTGCCTCCTGGGGGGGCAAAACGACTGTAATATTGTGTGGGGGGATGGGGGCATTGGCATGCCCATTTTGGGCAGCCCCCACCCCTAAGTATAAAAAAAAACAATCTGTGGTGCCTTGTGGGCTTTTGGCCCCCTGGGGGCAGATCAGGGGCTACTGCCCCCATCTGCCTCCCAGTGGTGGCAGAAAGACTGTGGAATTTAGCAGATGGCATTGGCATGCCCATTTCGGGCAGCCCCCACCCCTAAATTCAATATAAAAAATAACCCCTGGCATCCAGTGGGCTTTCTGCCTGGGGGGCAGATCGGGGATATTGCCCCCATATGCCCCCTGGGGGGCAGAAAGACTGATTTTCCCAAAGCCATGTTGGGGGGAGCAAAGGCCCTTGCCCAAGGGGCCGCTCCCTGCTCCCTGGTGTCGAGTGGATGGATCCCTGGTTGGGGATCGCCCTCCTGGGGCAATCCCCAAGTAGCGATCCACTAGGGAGGGGTACCATTGAAAAGGGGAAATTCCCCCCTTTCCAATGATACCTCTCCTGTCTTTCTACGTGCTCGGGGGACTGAGCTAGCCCCCTGAGCACATACAAAGTGAAACTGAAATGAGCCTATTGGCTCATTTCAGTTTCGGTTTCATTGAAATGACGTCGGCGCGACATGCACGCTGATCGTTATTTCAGGGGAACAGCCTCAGGAGCTGGGGAAGCTCTCGAGGCTGTTGGGGGAAAAAGGAAATCCCTCTGGTGCCCACACCAGAGGGATTTCCAGTGCCATGGCGTCGGACGCTTTGGAGCTGTCCGACGCACATGAGCACTTATACGTCAGACGGCTCCTGCGCGTTCGACGCATAGAAGGGGTTAAGGATTAAGGGTGCTGTGGGATTGTTTGCAGTAGGGCAAACCGGAACTGCTGAAAAAGTGGGTAGGTTTGCCCATGGGAAACCGTTACCCCTTTGGTTAGGGGATGCCCAGGAGTCTTCCCCACCAACAGGTTGGTGATTTCTACAAAGCTGGACCCTCAACCTGCCTTCCTCAGAATACTTTCTGTACCTACAGCAGATAAGAAGAGGACTGGACATGCTGTCTGTGATTTGAGAGCTGCTTTGAAGGAGGAGTGGACCTGCTCCGTCTTGTACCCGGGACAAGGAGGTGGACTTCAAGGGTCAGCTGACTAGTCTCCTTTGTGGCTACAGGGACACAACAAGCTGCAAGAGGCCTTTTCCAGGAAGTACCCAGAAGACCAGTGGCACTTGGACTGCACTTTGCTTTGGACCTCTGCCTGACATCCTGAGAGTCTCTGAGTGCCCTCCTATGAGTTCCTGGGAGCCTTAGAAGTGTTGTTTGGGCATCAGTAGAAAGTTTGGTAAATTTGAAAACGTTTCTTGCAGAGCTCCAGAGTTTCAGAGGGACCTGCAGGAGAAAGTATTCAACTGGAAGAAATAACAACTCACCCCCTCCCGAATTCCAAGCTCTGAGTATTTTGAGTCATGTAACAATTGGCCAAATTCAGTCAACCCACTACAAATGACCTAGTGCTCTACTTGACAACCACAATTTTATGTAATCAGGACTTTCTCACTAAGGAATGTTGGGTAATGCAACATCATGAGACCCATTGGTTCATTGTGGATTCAATTTCCATAATTTAATGAATTCATTGGTCATCCTTTTAGGCCAGTTCTGCAATTAATGGGACATACAAAAATGACACTTGTATCTTATTATAAACCATTCAGCGTTTGTGTGCATATTTATACACCAATGGAGGTTTATAAACAGCTTTTCTTTGCTCATAAATATTCACATGGTGCAAAGATGAAAAAACAGTGTGAAACGTGTGAATATAAAAAAAGTCAGTTAAAACGGCGGAACAGCTAATTTGTAAGGGCATTATTCCATGACGAAAATAAATCCTGAACATGAAAGAATATGCACCAAGTAGTAAGGTCAAGAGTTTGACTGAATTCAAATCAATGATATTTCAACACTGTCACACCCTCAAATCTAGGTAGTCAGGGTGACAGATTGGGGGAAAATGCTGAGTGCTCCCATTAGTCTGTGCATCTAGACTCAGCAGTCGCGGTTCCTGGTAGGAGTGCCGGCCGGGCGGTGACGTGGGGCGGGGAGGGGCAGGGTGGGGGGTAGTAAACCACGGATTACGGCGGAATACAGGTAAGTAAACATTTAAATAAATAAAACGAATTTCGTTTCTCGCACTGCATCGCATTTGGCGATGCAGCGCTCACAACGAAATTCGTTTTATTCATTTAAATGTTTACTTACCTGTATTCCGCCGTAATCCGTGTTTTACTACCCCCCACCCTGCCCCTCCCCCACCCCACGTCACCGCCCGGCCGGCACTCCTACCACCGACCGCTACTGAGACTCAGCGGTTCCCTCCCAGTGGCACAGACTGGAGAGACATAGTAGAGACATGTTTCCTCTTGTTTGGTTAATTTCCCTGCATGCCTGTTGGGGCATTCCTCAGAGGAATGTGGAGTCAACCATTCTTGGTCGGGTGCCCCAAATATACAGATTCACGGAGGCACCATTGCCTTAGTTTTAATAAAGGAAAAACACTTACCCAGATGTTTGCAGGTGTCATAAAGGCTCATTCAGAAAAGAAGCAGATGCACAATACGCTGATTCGAGAAGGTAATTTGCAAAAAAGTCTATGGTCTGGTCAGCTAACTATAGAGCTTGTGAGGATAGAAGCCTCCAAGGTTTTGCCATGTTACGAGATGAATGGACAGAGGCAGGTGTTCGAAGATACCAATCAGAGGAGATTTCTTTTTAAATTGCCCTAGGATTGAGTCATACTCATGCATTCTTGGTGGTGGAGCATTTGAGTGAAATCATGAGTCAGCTAACCATCTGTTTCTCTGTACTATTGCCTCACTTTTCCCCGAACCAGGCATCCACTAGGGAAGTGATGGCTACATGTAAGGAGTTGGAGAGTTGAGTGATGGAGCTAAGCCAGTGGAGGTTGGTGGAGGAGGGAGGTGGAACCACACCAAGGGATGGCAGTGCCTGAATATTTGCTGGAGTTAAAACCCTACGTCTATATTGGCTTTTCAATATCTGTTGTATAACACAGCTGTGTTCAAGAATTTAAACATTTAATTTTGAGTGAAATGCCAGTTTTAAGGTGGATTGTTTATAAAGTCAGTAGTGAAGAGGATAAAATAAATGCCTGAGATCCCTAAATATGGCGGCTACTTCGCTGTTGGGAAAACGCCCTTAAAATCAATTACACCAACAAATCAGCGGTGGAGACCCAACCTGTCCCCACACCAGATTGACCACCTGCTTTAGAGATAGTGGAGGGAAAAGGACTTGTATATTTGTCTGAACAAATTTGAGAACTCAGGATGGCATCAGATGTCCACATAAACAATAACCATAATCTCTCTCAAACTAATATTCTGAGTTCAGAATCTCCTGATCATACTGCAGAGAAAACAGATGCTGTTCTTCAGATCCTTTATCAGGCTGACTAGGCTAGCTAACACTATCTGCCAATGTTAATGTATCACCAGGATTACTGACTCAAGGCCCAACCTCAGGTATGAGCAATATTAGATTTAAAAATTTAAAAAAGGAAGTGACAATTACCTTTTGTTTCAGAATGCTAAGTCAAGTCCAGAGCGTCCCTTAACGAGCTCCCAGGCCAGTTGCCCTACATTAGTCTCTCTAAGTGAGTATCAGCACCTTACTGAAAATATCGCAAATACTCAAAGTTTAAGTGCCAAAGAATGTCCAGAATGCTGAAAGTTATTTAAAATATGTGGTGGACAGGTCTGTGGTTACCAAATGGGCAGTATGCCCAGTTTTCTACTGAAATCAAAACGTATCTTTAATCAGATTGCAATTCAAAATAACTCACCTTAATCTACAGATTTTACAATTACTCTCCAAGGGTTTGCAGGACATTTCAAGAAATCCAACCTTTCTAAGCGATAACCTCATTGAGGACCAATTTTAAGCTAAACAATCTGAGGCATTAGCCTGTGACTTTGGTGACTTAGTAAAGAGTATCTGAGAATGAAGATTATGAAGCACAATTACAAACTTGATACATTTCTATATATATATAACGCAGGTGCTAAACTCCTCACTTTTTTAATGAATGTTTATAACTTTCGTATTAAGGAGCACCTTATGTCTAAAGCCATGCCGAAATGGATGATCAAGATTCCTCAAGATTTAAATTTTTCAATCTATCATGATATGCGCTTTGAAACTTTAAAAAGGAGATGAGAATTAAAACAACTGGCTGAGAGGTTTCTGGTGCTCAGCCAGTTAATACAGCTGCTCACCTGAAAGTTCTCTGGTTAAACCATTATCCTATTTTTACAGGGTTTAATCAGCCCAAGTTCCATTGAGGGAGATTCAGGAAGCCAAAATGCCCTCCATGATGGGAAAAAGAGAAAAATAATACAAATTACCTAATTTGCTCTATCTTAACGATTGCTACATGATATAAGACTGTTGCTATTGGGTGTGACTTTAAACCACAGTCAATGGCAATAAGAATGGACTATTTTCAGGCATGAATGGTGAGGTGTTATACCATGGGTAAAGGTGGTCACAAAATCTACATGGTGTGGGAGATTATGAATAAGGGGTGTGTGGCACAGGTTTGTATGGGTATGGGTGCACTTTTAGTGATTAGGAGGTAAAAAACACAGGAATAGGAAAGTGCAGAATTTGTCTTAAAAGCTTTAATGTTTTTGAACATTTAAATCGTTTGCAAGATTTTCAAATTTATTGCAAGTCATGACACTGTAAGACACTAGTTTTAATGTTAACAGTCTAAATGATAGACGCTAGCACCTGGCCATTTTAGAATGGTGAAAAAACTGAGATGCCACATTAATCTCATTTCAATAAATGCAGTTAGTAGGTGGTAAAAAAAATCTTAAGTACTCTTGTTTACAACACATGTATTTTTCTTCATCCACCTTTGCAGTTAGCGGGGTAGCTCTCCTCAAGAATAAAACTGCAGAAATTTCTACCCCTAGCCACCCTTTATAGATATTCACAGTCAATGGATGATTGTTCCATTTAAAATGGGGTTTCAACAGCATAACCTTGAGTATTATTCCAACCCAGTATCTGAGGATCCCTCATCATTACAAGAACTGTGTTGGCCAGCAGCTCACTTATTAGGTTTGGTATTTGTTAGAGGCAAATTAAACCTTTCCCCTAGTATTAACTTAGACTGATCTAGTCTGAGGCATACCCACAATCTAAGAATAAAACTGAGAAAGCCTTTTTAGCAAAATCTACTGTTTTAGTCCTTATTTCTCTTTGGTGTCAATATCATCGTAGAGAAAGGATCTACTCCTGTTTTTCTGGCAGATTTAAGTAAGCCTCTCGCATTATTTCCTAGTATCCACCCTGTTGCCTGGAGCTAAATTTAGTTATGTCAGCTCCTTTTTCAGATCACTCATTAGTATTATTACAGTTCAAAATGCTGAAGGTTCATTAACCTCCCATGTTTAGATGGAGTCTTGAAAACACAATGCTGCTAGAACAGTGTTTTATAAGGAGAAGTAAAAAAATGTTGAATACTTTTACTTCAGCAATGCCACTGCTGACCAGCAATTGTGTGGGACTTGTTTAAAGTTACTATCCGAGAAGCGTTCATCTCTCAGAAGTCACATCTGTGCAAAAGAAGCTCAGATAACGTTGAAAAAACACAAAAACGATTGTTCTTTGTTGAGACGGAATTTACTTTAGCACTGATGGCCATTACTTTAGCCAAACCAGAAGGGTAAAAACAGCTCTGAAAAAGATTTTCATACATAAATTCATAGTAAAAGAAAAAACGCAAACGGATCAAGTATGTGAAGGAGAGAAAATTGGTATATTTCTAGCATGGTCTGCCAGAGGGCGATCTAGCTGAAATTTAATTGTAGCGACTAGCAATCCTTACTTGAATAGTATTATACATAAACAAGAAAGTATCTTCTCTCTATTCATGAACCATTATCAGTAAATTTATAAAGAAGATTACCTTTCAATATAAGAGGACTGGATTTTGTTTATCTCAGTTCCTCTACCCACACCCTCCTCTGAAGATATTTCTTTATTTTCTGAGTTTATTATTGAGGAAGTGATGAAAGTCGCAATCTACCAACTGACTAATGGGAAAGCTGTAGGTGAGGAAGGTTTTAATGGAAAATTTTATAAAATCTCCTCTTATCTAATGGTCTCAATCACTAAACTCATCAATTAAAATTCCTCACTAAACTCATCAGGTAATATTCCCACATCTTTTGGCAAAGTCATCATTATGGGCTTTCTGAAACCTGGTAATGACCCATTGGAGCTAGGATGGTACTGCTCAATAACACTTTTATATACCAAGTACACAATTTTGGCTAATGTCATTATTAAGAGCCTGGGACAGGTGGTACCTTCATTCATTTATAGGGACCAAAATGGGTCTCTGCTAGGATGAAATCTAGCTGCTAAAACATATTCCCTAGCAGAGATATCTGATTATCCAGTGTCAACAAAACCCCAGCTGCTGTTCTACTTGATGCTGAAAATGCCTGAGATATTGTGAGCTGGGATTTCCTATTTATAATCCTTACTGCACATCAATGTCCTGTCCATCTCACCATGTTGATTGCCTCTCTATTTGTGTTGTCTCAAGGATAACACCCCTGCATTATTGGGTACAATGGAGGGCTGTGATAAATCTCTGTTGGCGACCATAGGTCAAATAGTCACAAAACATGATATTGCACACCCATGGAGTTCAAGTAAGGCCTACCACCATAGCGGTTTGGCATTTAGGGATGGAATACTGTGCCAAGGCAGAGGAATCAGTATGCAATGCATGAGAATGCCGCAATAAACACGGTACGATCTGGAGGCCCTGGTGGGATCACTTCCAAAATATACTACAGGGGCAGGAAAGAAGAGCTCCAAGGCATACATAAAACCGAACACGAGCAGGGTAATGTTCGCCCCTGGGGAATAACGAGTTCCACTACCAAGAGACTCCGGGCAGAGGCTGAACAGTCAATCAATCAATCAGGGAATTGTAAGCGCGCTACTCACCCATGAGGGTCTCAAGGCGCTGAGGGGGTGGGGGGGGATCCGCAGATCTGTGTAGCTGAAGAGCCAGGTCTTGAGGGTCTTCCTGGGGGGGACACCACCAGCCAGGGGAAGGAAGATGCGGGTTCTCCTCCAGACTAACAAGAAGATCTAGAAGTGATGTCCCAAGAAGAGGCCCCAACACTATCAGGGCCTGACTCAAATCCCTCTAACTCCTGTTGTCCCCATTTCATCGGGCCTCCAGCTGCCCCTCCTGCATGTCGTTCTCCTACAAATGCCTACCTGGAAGCACTCAAGTATGTGATGACATCTATTTTAGCAGCTCTGGGAGCAATCTCTTGGACATCCGGGACTTAATGGACGAGGTGTGGATACTTTAAGTGGTGCCATCGCAATCTTGACTGCAGCCAATCTGTCGCATCTGCCTCCCCAACCCACTGTCAGGGAAGTACGCCGGTCCCAGACTCGTCCATGCTTTATTTGTGCCCAACCGTTAGGCTCCTTGGCTGCCTATGTGTATTTCCCCGCCCCATAAATGCTGCTTCTTCATTCGCCTGCAGGAGTAGTGTTTATGCGAAACATAAATGTCCTTGGTTTTAGCAATGCTTGTTTATTGTAGGTAGCATTGCTTGTTGTTTTCTTCATTGCTCTTTCCCTGTGGCAAGCCTCGTGTTCCAGCATTTGGAGGGGCGGGGTTTGCCATGTGTTTGCAAACACCTGTCCCTTTGCCTATAAATAGACAAGCCTTGCACATGCTGGTGGTTGGCTTACTTTCAGCATTCCAAGAGCTTCCTGTTCCACCAGCTGTCATCGGCCAGCAAGGAGATTCCTCTCTTCAGCTGCAGAGTGGCCTCAAGGGATGAGTCAGCTGCAGAGCCTCGACAAGCTAAGTGCCCTGCATTTCTTCATGTCGTTGACCTTTTGCACTCAAACTTGAAGTTTCGTTATGATTAATCTGTGACATTTAAAAAGAGATGAACAGTGCTTAAGGAGACTATTTCCTTAGTTTATTTAACTCTTTGCTCACAAGACTTTCAAGAACTGAAAACTAAGAAGCCTGGATATTTCATGGAGCTTTTATTAGTGACATGTTGAACTGTTTCCTTAGTTTATTTAACTCTTCCCTCACAAGACTTTCAAGAACTGACAACTAAGAAGCTTGGATACTTTATTGAGCTTTTACTATTGACATGTTAAACTGAACTCTTTAGTATTTATATATTGTATGATAGTACTCTATTAGGATTTTGGCAACTCTTATACAAAGTGTTAGTGATATTATTGTCTCTTGTTTTCTGAGTGCACGAATTAATGGTGCCATAGAGTTTTGAGTTCCTTTATATTTTGTTTAGCCTTAATTTAGGTTTCTCTTCAAAACTGTATTGTTTCTGAACATTAGACAGTGGAAACAGAAAAACAGGCATTATGTTTCACCAATGAATCAGTATAATTTGAGTTAGCACAAACTGTTCTTTCTTAATTGCGCATAGTGAACTCCTCAACGCAAATCCTGTGGACAGAGATATTAAGGGCTTGGCAGTTATCCCTGCAATAGGTGATTACATTGTATTTATCTTTATATATTCTATGTTCTATGCCATGTTGTGCATGTGTTGGAGTACGGAGAAGTGCATCAGTACTCATCCCCATTGTTTCTTTGCCAGAGCATCGCACGATAAACACTGTAGATTTCTCAGAGACCCAAGACGTGGCTTGACCAGGCTGATTGAAGAAGCAGTGTTTTTTTTCTTCTCTTATTTCTCATCCACTTCCCCTTCCCTTTGGGAAGCCCTGCCAGTGGATTGTGTTTTATCACAGCACTGAGAGGTGTTCCAAGAGGTATTGGGAGTATACATCGTTCATCGCCTCTGCAGGCATCCTGAGATTTCAGGTGAGTGGTCACGGCACGTCCTTACATTAAACCAAGCCACAAAAAACAGGGCTGCCACGGCGATGGATAAACACAGGGGTTCCTTAGACGCCTTAGCTCAGGCCTTACCAGAAGAGGCTGCGCTGTCCCTAGTAGACATACCCTGACTCCTGCTCCCTGTCATCTCACACTCATTGTGCTCACTACGCCACTGGAGTCAAGCTATCCTGGCTGATGAAGGCTGATAGCCTGAAACCGGTCCTAGGATGCTTGATTCCGGTCCAGGGAAGACATGGCTTGGCAGTTCGGTCTGGACTGTTCCCATGAGGCACAGGGTCAAGACTGATTTGCATATGGCTATGTCTGAACTGGGGTGGCGTGGTGAAGCAAAATAACGATGGATTAAACCCAGATCTGTGACTGGGGGTGAATGTTTGCCAATGTGCAGCATTCCGTCCATCATCTTGTGTGTTTTGCACTTCGCCCTAAGTGGGAAGGGTATGCCCAGATGTGGGTCCCATGCTCACTACGCCACTGGAGTCAAGCTATCCTGGCTGATGTAGGCTGATAGCCTGAAACCGGTCCTAGGATGCTTGATTCCGGTCCAGGGAAGACATGGCTTGGCAGTTCGGTCTGGACTGTTCCCAGAGGCACAGGGTCAAGACTGATTTGCATATGGCTATGTCTGAACTGGGGTGGCGTGGTGAAGCAAAATAACGATGGATTAAACCCAGATCTGTGACTGGGGGTGAATGTTTGCCAATGTGCAGCATTCCGTCCATCATCTTGTGTGTTTTGCATTTCGCCCTAAGTGGGAAGGGTATGCCCAGACGTGGGTCCCGTGCTCACTACGCCACTGGAGTCAAGCTATCCTGGCTGATGAAGGCTGATAGCCTGAAACCGGTCCTAGGATGCTTGATTCCGGTCCAGGGAAGACATGGCTTGGCAGTTCGGTCTGGACTGTTCCCATGAGGCACAGGGTCAAGACTGATTTGCATATGGCTATGTCTGAACTGGGGTGGCGTGGTGAAGCAAAATAACGATGGATTAAACCCAGATCTGTGACTGGGGGTGAATGTTTGCCAATGTGCAGCATTCCGTCCATCATCTTGTGTGTTTTGCACTTCGCCCTAAGTGGGAAGGGTATGCACAGATGTGGGTCCCATGCTCACTACGCCACTGGAGTCAAGCTATCCTGGCTGATGTAGGCTGATAGCCTGAAACCGGTCCTAGGATGCTTGATTCCGGTCCAGGGAAGACATGGCTTGGCAGTTCGGTCTGGACTGTTCCCATGAGGCACAGGGTCAAGACTGATTTGCATATGGCTATGTCTGAACTGGGGTGGCGTGGTGAAGCAAAATAACGATGGATTAAACCCAGATCTGTGACTGGGGTGAATGTTTGCCAATGTGCAGCATTCCGTCCATCATCTTGTGTGTTTTGCATTTCGCCCTAAGTGGGAAGGGTATGCCCAGACGTGGGTCCCGTGCTCACTAAGCCACTGGAGTCAAGCTATCCTGGCTGATGAAGGCTGATAGCCTGAAACCGGTCCTAGGATGCTTGATTCCGGTCCAGGGAAGACATGGCTTGGCAGTTCGGTCTGGACTGTTCCCATGAGGCACAGGGTCAAGACTGATTTTCATATGGCTATGTCTGAACTGGGGTGGCGTGGTGAAGCAAAATAACGATGGATTAAACCCAGATCTGTGACTGGGGGTGAATGTTTGCCAATGTGCAGCATTCCGTCCATCATCTTGTGTGTTTTGCATTTCGCCCTAAGTGGGAAGGGTATGCCCAGACGTGGGTCCCGTACTCACTACGCCACTGGAGTCAAGCTATCCTGGCTGATGAAGGCTGATAGCCTGAAACCGGTCCTAGGATGCTTGATTCCGGTCCAGGGAAGACATGGCTTGGCAGTTCGGTCTGGACTGTTCCCATGAGGCACAGGGTCAAGACTGATTTGCATATGGCTATGTCTGAACTGGGGTGGCGTGGTGAAGCAAAATAACGATGGATTAAACCCAGATCTGTGACTGGGGGTGAATGTTTGCCAATGTGCAGCATTCCGTCCATCATCTTGTGTGTTTTGCATTTCGCCCTAAGTGGGAAGGGTATGCCCAGACGTGGGTCCCGTGCTCACTACGCCACTGGAGTCAAGCTATCCTGGCTGATGAAGGCTGATAGCCTGAAACCGGTCCTAGGATGCTTGATTCCGGTCCAGGGAAGACATGGCTTGGCAGTTCGGTCTGGACTGTTCCCATGGGGCACAGGGTCAAGACTGATTTGCATATGGCTATGTCTGAACTGGGGTGGCGTGGTGAAGCAAAATAACAATGGATTAAACCCAGATCTGTGACTGGGGGTGAATGTTTGCCAATGTGCAGCATTCCGTCCATCATCTTGTGTGTTTTGCATTTCGCCCTAAGTGGGAAGGGTATCCCCAGACGTGGGTCCCGTGCTCACTACGCCACTGGAGTCAAGCTATCCTGGCTGAAGAAGGCTGATAGCCTGAAACCGGTCCTAGGATGCTTGATTCCGGTCCAGGGAAGACATGGCTTGGCAGTTCGGTCTGGACTGTTCCCATGAGGCACAGGGTCAAGACTGATTTGCATATGGCTATGTCTGAACTGGGGTGGCATGGTGAAGCAAAATAACGATGGATTAAACCCAGATCTGTGACTGGGGGTGAATGTTTGCCAATGTGCAGCATTCCGTCCATCATCTTGTGTGTTTTGCATTTCGCCCTAAGTGGGAAGGGTATGCCCAGACGTGGGTCCCGTGCTCACTACGCCACTGGAGTCAAGCTATCCTGGCTGATGAAGGCTGATAGCCTGAAACCGGTCCTAGGATGCTTGATTCCGGTCCAGGGAAGACATGGCTTGGCAGTTCGGTCTGGACTGTTCCCATGAGGCACAGGGTCAAGACTGATTTGCATATGGCTATGTCTGAACTGGGGTGGCGTGGTGAAGCAAAATAACGATGGATTAAACCCAGATCTGTGACTGGGGGTGAATGTTTGCCAATGTGCAGCATTCCGTCCATCATCTTGTGTGTTTTGCATTTCGCCCTAAGTGGGAAGGGTATGCCCAGACGTGGGTCCTGTGCTCACTACGCCACTGGAGTCAAGCTATCCTGGCTGATGAAGGCTGATAGCCTGAAACCGGTCCTAGGATGCTTGATTCCGGTCCAGGGAAGACATGGCTTGGCAGTTCGGTCTGGACTGTTCCCATGAGGCACAGGGTCAAGACTGATTTGCATATGGCTATGTCTGAACTGGGGTGGCGTGGTGAAGCAAAATAAAGATGGATTAAACCCAGATCTGTGACTGGGGGTGAATGTTTGCCAATGTGCAGCATTCCGTCCATCATCTTGTGTGTTTTGCATTTCGCCCTAAGTGGGAAGGGTATGCCCAGACGTGGGTCCCGTGCTCACTAAGCCACTGGAGTCAAGCTATCCTGGCTGATGAAGGCTGATAGCCTGAAACCGGTCCTAGGATGCTTGATTCCGGTCCAGGGAAGACATGGCTTGGCAGTTCGGTCTGGACTGTTCCCATGAGGCACAGGGTCAAGACTGATTTGCATATGGCTATGTCTGAACTGGGGTGGCGTGGTGAAGCAAAATAATGATGGATTAAACCCAGATCTGTGACTGGGGGTGAATGTTTGCCAATGTGCAGCATTCCGTCCATCATCTTGTGTGTTTTACAATTCTGCTTTCCCCAGAGGCACGAAAAGTCTTGCCCATATTACTTGATTCTGGGGCCACCGGTAACTTCCTGGATTGGCCAAAACATTGGGTATTCCATTAGTACGCAAAGCCCAGCCGGAACCTGTGCAGGCCGTTGACGGATCTGAATTATCCTCTGGATTGATTGTGCATAAAACCGGACCACTACAAATGATTTGCGCTAATATGCACACAGAAGAAATCTGCTTCGATCTTATCGACACCCCGGTTTTTGGCGCCATTTTAGGAATACCGTGGCTGCAGCTACACAATCCGACCATAGACTGGATTGCTAGGACCTTTGGGTCCAAGTATTGTTGGCAAGCTTGTTTCAAAGAAAAACCACCAATAGTACTTCCATTGCATTGTGCTTCAACTCATCCTACAATTTGTGTCAGTTCAACAGACTTACCAGCGCCCTATCGCAATTTCCATGATGGTTTTAGTGAAGAGCAGGCCTCTAGATTGCCTCCCCACAGAACATATGACTGTTGGATAGACCTGCTCCCAGGAGCATCATTGCCCTGTAATAGAGTTTATGCCTTATCTGAGCCAGAGACCGTCTTATCTCCGGGAATATTTGGATGACTTGCTAGCCAAGGGCTTCATTAGACACTCCACCTCTCCCGTGTCGTCTTCTCTCTTCTTCGTCCCCAAGAAAAATGGCGAGCTGCGCGTTTGTGTGGACTACAGCGCCATCAACAAGGTGACAGTGAAGAACAGATACCCCTTTCCACTGATCCCTGTTTTATTAGACCAAGTCCGTAGCCCCACAATCTATACCAAACTCGACCTGCGAGGTGCCTATCACCTGATTCGAGTAATGGAAGGGGACAAATGGAAGACAGCGTTCCGGACTAAATATGGGCTCTTTGAATACACTGTGATGCCGTTTGGTTTGTGTAATGCCCCGGCAGCCTTTCAATTTCTTATAAACGAAGTGCTGCAGGACTTCCTTGACGTCTGTGTCATCGAGTATATAGATGACATTCTCATTTATTCTTCTTCCCCTGAAGAACACATTGGCCATCTCCGGGCAGTCCTCCAGCGACTCCGAGAAAACCATTTATATGCCAAATTTGAAAAATGCTTTTTCCATGCTAGAAGTATTGACTTTTTGGGATATGTCATCTCCCCCGATGGTATACCTATGGATACTTCCAAGGTACAGGCCATTCTTTATTGGGAGGCACCCCGCTCAGTGAAGGAGATACAGCAGTGTCTTGGATTCACCAATTTTTACCAGCGTTTTATTCCCAAATTTACCACCATTGTGTCACCAATCACACGTTTGCTAAAAAAGGGAATACCCTTTCTGTGGGATTCAAAGGCTGAAGAGGCATTTCAGCAGTTGAAAAAGACCTTCACAGAGGCCCCACTCCTTAGACACCCAGATCCTTCTCAGCCATTTTTTGTCGAGGCTGATGCCTCCCAGATAGCTGTAGGGGGTGTACTGTCTCAGCGAGACCCAGAATCCGGACGCTTCCATCCTGTTGCATATTTCTTGAAAAACCTGCTCCCGGCTGAACAAAACTATACGGTGGCTGAGAGAGAGCTCCTTGCCATAAAGCTTGCTTTCCAAGAATGGCGCCATCATTTGTTAGGAGCGCGACACACCATAACAATACATACCGACCATCGTAACCTGCAATTTTTCCAAAACATCAAAGCTTTAACATCTCGTCAGCTCCGCTGGTTGTTATTCTTCAATTAATTTGATTTCGTTATCACCTACCGGCCAGAGAATACTCAACAAAAGCATATAAGTTGTCACGCTTGGGTTTCTCCTCTTTAGAACAACCTCAGGAAGAGGCCAAACCTATTATCCCAACTGAACAGATAATATCTATATGCTCCCCAACTGAGTTTCATGAAAAACGTACCCACATGAAGGATAGTACTCCTTATCCCCCAGATGTAGTGGAACGCAAGGGTCTACTCTATCACAACGAACAATTATACATACCCACTCAAGAGCTGCAAGAAACAGTATTACATTGGAACCACGACTCAATTCTTGCAGGACACATGGGAGAAGAAAACCTTAGAGCTGTGTAAGCGCTGGTTTTGGTGGCCCACGTTGTCACAGTATTTCAAGCACTATGCCCAGAACTGTCCCAAGTGTATCCAAGCAAAGACACCACATACTGCACCATCCATAGCTCATGGTCACACGGTTATCTGGGTGGTGGTAGACTACCTGACCAAAATGGCACATTTTGTCCCATTAAAAGACTTTCCCACTGCCAAGACTCTGGCCACCCTTTTTATACAACATATTGTATGAATTCATGGGCTACCTTCCACGATCATCTCCGACCGCAGTCCCAGTTTGTGTCACGCTTCTGGCGGGGTTTGTGTTCCTCGTTAGGAGTGGACATTCGGTTGTCCTTCGCATATCACCCCCAAACAGACGGACAGACGGAACGCACAAACCAATCATTAGAACAGATCCTGCGATGTCTTTTGGCCACTTGGTCTTCTGACTGGGATACTGCTTTGCCAATGGTTGAGTTTGTATACAACAATAGTGTACATACAGCAATGGGAGTATCTCCTTTTTACGGTTTGTTTGGTCACCACCCCAGGATGCTTCCTGTCCTAAACCCCACCATAGCAGAGACACTTCCATCAGTTCAGGAACATCACACAAGGTTGAACGATATCCAACACCAAGGTCAACAACACATAGCACACTATCGAGAGCAACTCAAGAACCAAGCTGACAAACATAGGAAGCCTGCTCCCGATTATCAGGTGGGAGACCAGGTATGGTTGGCCACAGCTTATCTCCATCTAGCCGGTCCCAAGAAGTTACATCCACGTTTCCTTGGCCCCTTTGCCATCAAGCGAGTTATCAACCCGTTGGCCATGGAGCTTGCTTTGCCTGATGATCTTAAAGTACATCCGGTGTTTCATGTATCCCTCCTCCGTCCCTATTCCCCAGAGACTAGAAGCGTACCTCTGCAACCTCCTGTGCATGTGAAGGACCATTGGGAGATAGAGGTTGCCAGGGTCATTGATTCCAAGAGAGTTTGGGGCAAATTGTTTTATCTTCTAGCTTGGAAGGGCTATGGGCCGGAAGACAACTCCTGGGAACCTGCTTCACCTGTCCATGCCCCATGCCGTGTTCGCAAATTCCATCTGCGGTGCCCAACGAAACCTTGTCCCCTTGGAGGTTCTTTGGTGGGGGGAACTGTCAAGGAAGTACGCCGGTCCCAGACTCCGCCATGCTTTATTTGTGCCCAACCGTTAGGCTCCTTGGCTGCCTATGTGTATTTCCCCGCCCCATAAATGCTGCTTCTTCATTCGCCTGCAGGAGTAGTGTTTATGCGAAACCTGAATGTCCTTGGTTTTAGCAATGCTTGTTTATTGTAGGTAGCATTGCTTGTTGTTTTCTGCATTGCTCTTTCCCTGTGGCAAGCCTCGTGTTCCAGCATTTGGAGGGGCGGGGTTTGCCATGTGTTTGCAAACACCTGTCCCTTTGCCTATAAATAGACAAGCCTTGCACATGCTGGTGCTTGGCTTACTTTCAGCATTCCAAGAGCTTCCTGTTCCACCAGCTGTCATCGGCCAGCAAGGAGATTCCTCTCTTCAGCTGCAGAGTGGCCTCAAGGGATGAGTCAGCTGCAGAGCCTCAGACATGCTAAGTGCCCTGCATTTCTTCATGTCTTCATGTCGTTGACCTTTTGAACTCAAACTTGAAGTTTCCTTATGATTAATCTGTGACATTTAAAAAGAGATGAACAGTGCTTAAGGAGACTATTTCCTTAGTTTATTTAACTCTTTGCTCACAAGACTTTCAAGAACTGAAAACTAAGAATCCTGGATATTTCATAGATCTTTTATTAGTGACATGTTGAACTGTTTCCTTAGTTTATTTAACTCTTCACTCACAAGACTTTCAAGAACGAACAACTAAGAAGCTTGGATACTTTATTGAGCTTTTACTATTGAAATGTTAAACTGAACTCTTTAGTATTTATATATTGTATGAAGGTAAGCTATTAGGACTTTGGCAACTCTGATACAAAGTGTTATTGATATTATTGCTCTTGTTTTCTGAGTGCACTGATGAATGGTGCCATAGTGTTTTGAGTTCCTTTTTATTTTGTTTAGCCTAAATTTAGGTTTCTCTTCCAAACTGTATTGTTCCTGAACATTAGACAGTGGAAACAGAAAAACAGGCATTATGTTTCACAAATGAATCATTATAATCTGAGTTAGCATGAACTGTTCTTTCTTAAGTACGCATAGTGAACTCCTCAACGCAAATCCCGTGGACAGAGATATTAAGGGCTTGCAGTTATCCCTGCAATAGGTGATTACATGTTATTTATCTTTATATATTCTATGTTCTGTGCCATTTTGTGCATGTGTTTGAGTACAGAGAAGTGCATCAGTACTCATCCCCATTGTTTCTTTGCCAGAGCATCGCACGATAAACGCTGTAGATTTGTCAGAGACCCAAGACGTGGTACCCGGCTGGACCAGGTTGAGTGAAGAAGCAGTGTTTTTTTTCTTCTCCTATTTCTTATCCACTTCCCCTTCCCTTTGGGAAGCCCTGCCAGTGGATTGTGTTTTATCACAGCACTGAGAGGTGTTCCAAGAGGGATTGGGAGCATACATCGTTCATCGCCCCTGCAGACATCCTGAGATTTCAGGTGAGTGGTCACGCCACGTCCTTACACCCACCCCACCCTCTGTTGTCCTGTCTCCAAGTTCGTCTGTTCTCCCTGTTTACCCTGCAACCCCTCATGGTGTTTCTTCCCATGGGCTGTCTGGTCCTGCAATGACCAGAATAATAATATCCGCATCAGATGAGGTTTTAAATCTAGTAAAAACAGAAAGTGAGGATGGCAAGTGATATTTCCCCTAAGATAGTCCCTCGATTTGGACTCATCATGTGGCTTAGGGGGTCAGACTTCCTTGTTTAATTTAACAGTGGACTCCATTTCCTTGATGATTCCTGACGTTATTTTCATTTTCTAAAGCCCTTCCAAGTTAGCTTTCCCATTCTGGATCAAGATTGCATTTATTTGCCCTTTTCCCATTCTAAAAGACAGTCTTTAATTTTATTTTAATCTCTATGGTTTCTAAAATCATTTTGTAATTCCTTGGGTGCTAACAACGTGCTTGACACATTCTCGGGAGCTGAGGATGTGTTCAGTATGTGCAAGCACCCACCGAAAGAGGAATTGCTGGTGCTTCCCCCGTGGGCCCCTCGCAAGATGCCCCCATCAGGGATGGCAGCAGAAGTGCTTCCGCTGCCATCGCCCTCCCACGGCACGATGATGACAACAGTGCACGCACTGCGCTCCAACGTCATCATAAGGAGCCTGGACGCTCTGGAAGCCATTTGCTTCCAGCGCGTGGTGGGTTCAGGACCTGTTACAGGTAGGTCCGCTTGCTGGAGGAGGGATCGGAGTTCACAATGCACAGCGGGGGAAAGGAAAGAGTTTTTCATTTCCCCTGGTGTCTCTCTTCAGTGCATTCCTGCTGCATGATTGCGGAAGGAACCGCGATCGTGCATCAGGAGGCCACTCACTAGATACCAGGGATGTCTTTTTGGTGCGGGGGGCAGTCCCTTAGGCAAGGGTCACGCCCCAAAATATCTGGGCATTTGTTTTGGCCGTTTCTGCCCCCCTGGAGGCAGTTTGGCCATGTTTTTAGGCCGATCTGCTCCACGGTGGGTGGACAGTCACTGGACACCAAGGATTACGGTGACTATGTATTTTACAGGGAGCGACCCTTTGGGAAAGAGTCTCTCCCCCTCAGGGGCACAATTTCCATTGTTTCTCCCCCCCCTCAGGCATAGATTGGCCATTTTTTAGGCCGATCTGCCTTCCCGGGTAGAAACGCACTAGACACCAGGGATTTCAAAATTCTGTATGCCGGGCAAGCGACTTCTTGGACATGGCAGTTTGTTTTGCCAGTCTCTGCACCCCTGCCCCTCCCTGGGGCCTATCAGCCATTTTTTAGGCCGCTCTATCCCCAAGAGGGACAGGAAACCACTAGACAACAGGGATTTTATTGTACAATTATGTTGGGGAGCAGCCCCTTAGGCAGGAGTTGCTCCCCAATTTTGGGGACCTGTTTTGAACTGCTTTCTGCCCCTCTACCCCGGGGACATTTTTTAGGCAGATCTGCCCCCTTGGGGGGCAGACAACTATTAGACAACAGGGATTATATTTTTATATATGTTGGTGGAGCAGCCCCTTGGTCAAGCGTCGCTCTCCAGAATTGCCCACACATTTTCTTTGTTTTCTGCTCTACCTGGGGGAGATTAGACTTTTCTTAGAGCAATCTGCCCATGGGAGGGGTGCAGAAAACCACTACACACTAGGAAATACGTTTCTATGTGTGTGTGAACTGGCATTTGGCTGGCGGTGTGCGTTTACTGGCGTTTGGCTAGCGGTGTGTGGCAACTGGTGTGTGATTGGTGTTTGGCTGATGGTGTGTTTGAACTGGGGTTTTTGCTGGCAGTGTTTATAGACTGGCTTCTTGATGGCGATGTGTATGGCTGGCGTCTGGATGGTGGTGTTTGTGAACTGATATTTGACTTGTGTTTGGCTGGTGGCTGGGGGTAAATGTCCTCCTCCCTCTGTGGTGCAAATTTCTTGTGTTTGCTTTGTGCCCCTACTGGAGGTAGATAAGACGTTTGTGATGCCAATTAGCACCGAGGGGCAGACTTTATAGTGTTTTATGTTAACTGTTTTATTTCTAGTCATAATTTGCATTTGTGATCTTAATGTTTTATTTCTCCTTTTTATTGTAGTGCAAAGCTTTTGATTTCCTTGGTGGCAACTCCTGCTTGCGGTTTCGGCACTGGTAGATCTGCAATTTGTGCAGTTGCATGTGTTTGAGAAGGAAACCTTTTGTAATGTTTACTTCAAATAAGTATCATTGCCCTGCTTGAATGTTTTTTTTTAGCGGTTGTAATAATTGTAGCACATTTTGCTTATGATTTTTGTTTTTTAAATTCATGTTTGGATTTGTGCAAAATGTGTATTATGTTACCTTGTGTGTAATCTTTTTTTTCCTTTTGAGTGGGATATCTTTGGTGCTTGCCATGTCTGTGCAGAGTAGGTGCAGTCTAGCTATCTGTGGCAAGTGCAAGGTATCTTTTAGGAGTATCAAGTTAATTGTGTGGATTGTATTGATAGCTTCTTCCACTTCATATGTCAACAGTTATATTTACTGTTTGGTACAGCTGAGGTTGTGGAGTTCCAATTTGACACAGCGTTGTTTATTGTATTGTTAGTTTCATAAGTTAGCATTGCGGCTTCCCGCAAGCTGACCGCCCAGCAGGTTGTAGGTTTGCTTTTTAAATCTGCCTCTGAGCATGGCTCTGAGAATGACTCTGTATCTGAGGTAGAGGACCAAGTTGAAGATTCTGGCAGTGAATTTCTGTTCGAGAGGAATCATCTGATGATTAATCTACTATTAGTGCTGATGAAGTGCCTCTTTTAGAGGAGGACAGTGATATGCCAGAAGAGCAGCAAAAACAAGATGGACTGCAACAAGGGGCTAGAAGGCTACCTATTGGAAGTGCTGAACCCTGGGTTGCCCCAAACATGGTGCAGCCTGTTTTGCCTGCCGTTAGTGGTGTTTCAGGGTGTAGAATCAATACAGAAAACATTTTGCCTATCAATTTCTTCCAACTTCTTATTAATGCTGTGTTTTTGGATGATATTGTTCAGCAGACTAATTTGTATGCAGAACAGTTTTTGTGGGACAACAGTGCCACATTTAAGACCCACTACAGAGCTACCCAGTAGACTCCTACAAATCTCCATGAGATTAAGCAGTTCTGGGGTTTAGCTTTCCTGATGGGATTAATAAGGAAGCCATCACTGTTTTAATATTAGTCTACTAGTCTCCTGATGTCAACTGCAATATTTCCAGCGAATTATGAGTCAAGATAGGTATTTGCTTCTGTAGTGGATGCTGCATTTTGTGGATAATGTTACAGCATTGCATCTAGATCACCCTGATTGTGACCGTCTCTTCAGGATGCGCCTGTCATTCACCATTTAGTAGATTTTTTCTCAGAGATTTATGTTCCAGGGAAAGATATATCTGTGGATGAGTCTCTGGTCTTGGTCAAGGGGTGTTTGGTTTTCAGACAATACATTCACTGCAAGAGAGCATATTTTGGTATTAAGCTGTGTTTGCTGTGTGAAAGTGCCACTGAATATGCACATAATTTCAGGGTGTACACTTATAGGGAGTCTTCAATTTGTCGTACAGCATATACTTCCCCAAGGAAAACTTTGCATTTGTTGGGCAACATAACCATCAGAACTGTGCAAAACTGATTCCGCGCATACCGTCCGGATATGTTGGCCAAAGTCCTGCTAGCTCACAGTGCACCATCTGTATCCCTAACCTTGAAGGGTAACAAATGGATTTTACAGAACACTTTTTTCCTATTTATTCCCAAAAACTCAAAATGTAGCTATATTTTGCCCATATTCTCAGTCCCCCCCAGGGGAATCCACAAACCCTGAGTATCCTTGGAATCCCCAGGATTATGGAAAAGGATACAAATTTGGCATGGATACCTTATGTGGAAAAAAGGTTATGGATGCCTAATCGTGAACTACCTCAAGTAGCCAAAAAAGGGCTTAGCATTCTAAGGGGAAAAGGCTTAGCAGCCAAGGAGTTAAAAAATATTAACGAAACAAAAGTGTCTTCCTTTTTTCTGTTAAAAAAACCCCACTTTTTATTGAGATTTTATGCGTTACAGTGCTGGTATATACAGCATTACAGAAGATAAGGCACAGCAACAAAAGTGTCTTCCTTTTATGATTTAATGATAATGTTTGTTGCTTGCAATGCCCTTTGATGAAAAAGTGAAACTGTTCGATAAATGCTCACCATAAGTTAATTTCAGTTATAAAATGGCTTAACTTTCAAAATCGGCAATGATGAAAACATATGTTAACATATGGAAATATATGTGGGACAACAAGAAAAAACAAACAAATACATGAACCCGACACAGGTTTGAGTTGTAATAGGTCATTGTGACTGAGAATCAGCATTGAGTGGTTGTGAAGGTGCCAGTGCAGATGGGACGGGAGCCAGCGCAGGTTGGGCAGGGGCCACTGAAGGTGAGGTAGGTGCAGTGGAGGTGTGGCAGGACCCACTGCAAGTGGGGCAGATGGCAGTGCACGTGAGACAAGAGCCACTGCAGGTGGAGCAGGTGGCGGTGCAGGCAAGGCAGTTATCTGTCGAACCTTCCGCATGTGTTGGCTGTGGAAACTGAATTTGACTTTATTTGGTTATTGCCTATATCATCTTCATGGCCAAGGCATGGTGTCTTGCACCCTCTTCCCTATATGTTTTTAACTATTCTTGGTGCATCTTTGTTGTGTCTTGGGAACATCTTGCAACATTTTCCAAGGCACAGGTCTGCCTGTCAATCATGTGAGGGAGTCCTTTAAGTGAGTTTGAAATTTCACTTAGAGTAGCCCTCATTGCATGAAAATCCTGGACACATACATTTGCTGATGGCAAAATTCATCCTCCCAGCAGCCCGCATTAGCGCATATCAACCCCCCCACTCATAAGTTACCGTCTCAAATAACCAGCACATAGACCAGCACAGAGAGGGGTGGCACCTGGGAGGTTGTGGGGAGGGGATTCATGAATGAGAGAACGCTACTTCTCTCCAGTTGTGTTCTCTCCTTCAGATGACTAAGAGAAGGCCTGAGATGCACCTTCATGGAATGACAGTATAGGGGATTCTACACAGAGACTTGAGAAGTGAGCGTTGTGCATAGGTTAGGGTTACACAGGCTGCCGTAGTTTCTGTGGCTGGGTGGATGATTTCTGGGGACTGGCAAACCTCTGAAAGGAAATAGCAGGAACACTGCTGCCCAGACGTGAAGTTGCTTTCAGTCTTTAGGTGTTGTGGCAACAACGCCCTACTCTTCATCCATGTCCTCCTCTTCGAGCAGCTCCTGCTCCTTGTCCTCATCTTCCTCCTCCTCCACTTCTTGAGTAGTGCTGGCTGCAGTTCTTGTTGCTTGGAGGAGAATTGTGTGCTTTCCTGGGAATACCTGCTGTCCACCGCTTACAGATGGTTCAGCATCATCATCTGGCTTAGTGTCCCCAGTTCCTAGACGAATAAGATTGCAACAGATGAAGTACATTACATTGCAGTTTCAATGGTATTAGGCAGCATATCATTTCAGTACATAGTTTGCAAAGATTTTAAAAATATATATTAAAGGATTAGTTGAATTCACCACATGATATGAATTATTGCACCAGAGATAATATATCTGAACATTAACAGTGCAAACTCACCAGCTCGAGCCACAGAGATGAGTGTGTTAGAGTTCTCCTGTGATGTCAGCTGCTGAACCGTGGCACTTCATTTTCTAGTAGATGAAGACAGTTTGATCCAGCAGCTAGAAATATAAGTGGTAATTACAATGTATATATTGTATAGTAATAATTCATCATGAACAATAGAAAATTTTCCAGCACATGCAACAAGAATTTTAGATTCTATTAAGGACACGGAGGCGAGGATTATGCTTCTCAATCTTTACTACTCACTTTAACAGCAGCAAATAAAAAAAAGGACAACATTTTAACACTACAAATCCCATGAGGCTTTGAACCACGCCTCCATAAGCCACCAATCGGAATAGCCCAATGTCTACAAAATAGCGAGGCACCATCTTACTGCCTCTTTCTTTGCAACAAGCAGTCTATTCCTGGTGTAAGCAAAACAGGATACAGTTCCATCTCTCAACGGAGAGCAACTCCAATAACAGGTCCCTGAAGAGACAACTTATCCGTAAGTAGCGCAGAGATCGCCAACCGGCAATGAAACTCCAGATTCACCTCTGTTTGGAATCTGTTCCTGAAATCAGAACCAAGTTTTGAATGTTGTAGAAGCCATGAACTTTATCATATCAAGGGCGGGAAAAAACAGCCATATCAAACTTCATCATATGACATCATGGCAGTTAAATACAACTCTTAACTATCGCAACTGGTGGGATAATCCTTGCCTCCATGTCCTTAATAGAATCTAAAATACTTGTTGCATATGCTGAAAAATTTTCTATTCTATGGCAGGGCCAGAGGCTCAGATTATGAATGAATGCATGAAAAAGTACTTATAGAGCGCGTAGCTACCATAAGGCATACCAGCGCTAATAACAGCAGCAGACAGAGGATAACGGACTACTGGGTGGGGTTTTGGAAAAGCCATGTTTTAAGAAGTTTCCGGAAGGCCAAAAGATTGGACTCAAGACGTAAGTGAGGAGGAAGGGCGTTCCAAAGCTTGGCGATGTTATAGGAGAATGAACGCCCGCCGCTTCTCACCTTTTTTATTTTTGGGGCTGAAGCAAGACGGAGATTGGTCGAGCGGAGACATCTGTTTGGGCGATAGGGAGAGATAATGGATTGAATAATTGGCGGTCCTTTCCCCCAGAAGGACTTGTGTGCAATACATAGAGACTTAAATTTAATTCTCCCCAATACGGGTAGCCAGTGAAGAGCCTTCAAAGCCGGGTTAGCGGATTGACGATTGGGCATCTGGAGGAGCAAACGAGCTGCACAGTTTTGGACAATCTGCAGTGTGGAGATGGTTGCTCGAGGAGCTCCTAGATAAAGGGCATGCCCATAGTCCAGGCGGGAAAGAATAAGAGCCTGGACCATTAGTCTCCTAGCCAAAAAGGGAAGAAGAGGAAGAACTTTATGGAGCATCCTGAGAATGCCATAACAAGTGGCTGCTAGTTTCGTCCCCTGATACTCAAAATTCAGGGAATGGTCCAGCCGCATGCCCAGACTTTTGATCTGATTTTTAGGGACAGGAGCGGGGCCAAGACAATTTGGCCACAGCAGACCTGTATTGAAGATGGGGGAGTTACCTAGGAGCAGGCGCGGCCCGTGGTAAGAGTGCCGGTCGGGCGGTGACGTGGGGCGGGGGAGGGGCAGGGTGGGGGTTAGTAAACTACGGATTAAGGCCGAATACAGGTAAGTGAACATTTAAATAAATAAAACGAATTTCGTTGTGAGCACTGCATCGCCAAATGCGATGCAGTGCGCGCAACGAAATTCGTTTTATTTATTTAAATGTTCACTTACCTGTATTCGGCCTTAATCCGTAGTTTACTACCCCCATCCTGCCCCTCCCCCGCCCCACGTCACCGCCCGACCGGCACTCCTACCACGGGCCGCGCCTGCCTAGGAGCATTCGCTCCGTCTTTTCTCCATTCAGTTTAAGGCAGGAGAGCTCCATTCACTTGGCCACCTTCTCCAAACAGGGGCCCTGGCCGGAAGAAGAATTCTCTGACTGATTTAGGGCCACAACTAGTTGCGTGTCATCAGCATATGTGACTATCTTAATACCAAATGGAAGGACTATCTCAGCCAGAGGGCACATATATACATTAAACAATGTGGGGCTCAAGGATGATCCCTGAGGAACACCACAGCTGAGAGACATACGCTTGTAGATGTTGTCTCCTTCGAAAACCTGAAAAGACCTGCCTTCCAGGAAGGACTGCAACCAGGTGATGACACCACATCCGATGGGAGTCACTGTTCCTGTCAGAGAGAGGAGAAAGGAGGAGAAAGAGACTCTGGTCGTCCTACTATTCAACTTGTGGGGGACAGTGTGTCCTGATCTTGATGCCCTCACACACCCCGAAGGATGTCATGCTTCATCATAGGGCTGTTGCTCCACGTCGGGCCGGTGCTGCAATGCCCTACTGGTCCCCCGAAGGGTCACTTTGTCAGAGATCTTTTGATAAAGCCGTGTGGGTGCATGGGGTGAGAGGCAGTGATGTCCTAGTGTGAGATTAAAAAATGACTGGAGGGGTGTTAGGTGAATTTATTAAGAAAGGAAGTCCCTCTGTCATTGTTAAAAAACCAAGAAGGTGGTGCTGCTGTGAGGGATATAATGGCCCTCTGTAGCTAGGATATGTAGCGTACCCCTAATGGATATGCTTATGGGTCAACATGTTTTGCGCTGATCAGTGGCCTCAGGAGGAGATCCGAAAGCGCTTTTTCAGGACCAAAGAAATATATTTTTAAAGAGAGAGTGATAATGGCCTATATTAATCTAGTGCCACTAGGAAAATGCAGGAGTAGTACTCTGGAACGACAAAAGAAAAACAGCATGGAGAAGTAATTTTATGAGAAACTTAATGTATATATTAATACATCGTGAAATGACCTGGATCTTCCATTGGTAGGCCAAGTGCTCGTGTTAATCTTGCACCAGACTTAGCATACAGACGGTGCAGCTATGAGTGAACTATATACAGGAAAAATACTACAAAACAAGACGAACAAACATAAATGGTGGTGGACATTTCTTTATGCCATGGCGAGGATGTCGAAATACACAGCTGAAGAAACAAATATAGAGCCCAGTATAGTTTTTGTCAGGACCGCCATAGTCGTTTGGTATAATACCAGTGCAAAAATAGACAAATAAATAAAATACTAGGCCCCCCATTGATGGCAAACCTCAGATCACTATGTATAAAGTGATCGGAAAGTAAAGATTAAATCGTAAACGGAGTGCTCACCCCGAGATAGTGGGAAACAATCCCCATGAGAATCGGTCCGTGGGTCCCTCGAGACCTGTAGTGAGTTAAAATTGGAAATGAGGCAGCGGTAACATTAGTGGTGGAAACCAAGACGCTGCAGTTCGGTACCTAGTGCTAATAGCCAGGGCGTCTCAGGGCAAGAATAGTACTCACTGTGCCTCGTAGCTGCAGGTGCCGTTACACCTACCCGACCTCACGCTGTCTCCGCCGGTTAAGGAAAGACGCCGGTGTTCTGTTTTTAAGCTGCCGAACACTCGACGTGGACGAGTGGCGTTGCCGGGTCATGTGGGTGGTGCCGAGCAAGTGGCATGCTGGGCAGTCGCTCGCGTCAGCTTGGGGGCCATTTTGGAGTGGGCTAGTAAGTATGTAGACAGGTCTGTCTAGTTACCAATCTAATATGCGAATCCAGTTTATGTTCGCAATTTTAGAATGATGTTCATAATACATTGGATACACACCACATACTATCAATTCCTAAGGCAATTGATGTTCATGAAGCAAGAGCTATCTAACAGAGACTATCTAATTCAGTAAGTGGTAGGACTGCTGAATGGTAGTCGTATCAATGGTTAACGACGAGGGTTTGGAGGCCAAATAGGAACATGTAGAGTAAATTGTGAAAAGAAGTGTATGGTGATGCCCTGCAAAAAGTATCCTGCCTGGTCGGCCTTGAGATTGGATGGTTCAAAAATTATGGTGGTGGTATGAGTTCATTTGGTCCCACCCATGTTGTTGTTAGATGGTTCATACGCGGTGCATGTTTGTTTTACGTGTGGGGCGAGAAAGTGCTCAGTTGTAGGTTAACCGTCAGAGTCATACGGAGTCCATGCAAAATATCCCAGGGAGAGCTCTAAACCTGACTCTTAGTCGATGGTGGTGGGAGGGAGAGAGATGGTGTACGGCGCAAGTGTCTATATGTTCCTGGACAGTGTGGATATGGAGTCAGATGGAGTCACAGGACTTCTATCCAGGGAATTTCATAATTGAGCCCCCGCGTGTTCGTCTGCAGACGGTGAACCCATCTCTGCTCTTTCCGGAATAGTGTCATCTGTTCCACTGGGGGTCAGTCTCTAAGATCGTCCAATTGACCTGCTCAGGTGTGTGTCCCTTTTCTATATAATGTGCACTCATTTTAGTTGTACTGCAGCTGCAGCGGATATTGCTCCTGTGTTCGTTGATTCATACCCTAACTGGTCTGGTGGTCATCCCTACATAAAGGAGACTGCAGGGATATCTGATAAGGTACACACAGTTTTTTGTGGTACAGTTGGTGTGTCTGCGTTGTGTCCATTCAAGATTGCCTATCTGCAGTGTCCTAGTGTGAGTAGTGAGATTGCATATATTTCAGTTGCCACACGGGTAGTGTCCTTTTACTGCTGGTAAACCTCATAATGTAGTTTGATCCTCTGTTGGTTTTCTGTGAGGTCTAGTATGAACTAATAAATCTTTCAGGTTTTGTGTGCGTCTGAAGGCAAACCTAAGGCGCTCCAAGTTCATGTCACCTGTGTTGACAATGTGCCAGTGTTTTAGTAGTATGTTTTTGACTCTATTTGATTGAGGCGTGAATGTGGTCACGCACGTAATGATATCTTCCTGGATTTTGGGATTGGTTTCCAGGAGAGCTTCACGATGGTTGTTGCGTACTCGTTTTCTTGCGGAATTGATCATCCGTTTCGGGTAGCTTCTTCTTTCCAGGTTCGTACTCAGTTGATCAGCTTGGATTTCATAATCCTGGGTGGTGCTGCAGTTTCTCCTTAACCTAAGGAATTGTCTGTAAGGGAGATTCTCCCTTAGGGCTCTCGGGTGGTGGCTGTTGTATGGTAGGAGGCTGTTCCGATCTGTAGGTTTTCGGTAAGTCTTGGTTGTCAGTTTGCCATTCTAAACAGTAATGATCAGGTCCAGAAAAGGGATTTCCCTTGGTGACGTGGAGAGGGTGAACTTCAAGAATGGGTCTTGTTGATTAAGCCATGAGTGAAACTCGCTGCAGCGTGCCTCCGTGCCTGTCCATAAGACCAGGATGTCGTCGATGTAGCGTTTCCACTCCTTTATCTCTCTGTGAAAGGGATTTGTCTCCGTCTGAATGCATAGGGTTCAAAATGGGCCATATACAGGCATGCCAGGCTTGGTGCAAATGTACTGCCCATGCATGTCCCGTGGACTTGATGGAAGAACTGATTCTTGAATTTAAAGAAGTTGTTCTTCAGTGCTAGTTCCGTGCAGCTCATGATGAAGTCGATTAGTAATGATGCCGTCAAGGTGGTTGTCCTGAGGGTCTCTTCGACCACCCTGATGGTAGCTTCCTGCGGGATGTTGGTGTATAATGCTTCGACATCAAGCGTGACCAATAGGGTGATTTCTTCGGGTCCTGAGATGCTCTCGATGAGGCAGATGGTAGCTTTGGTATCCTTGAGAAATGATGGAGTTGTTTGGACCAGTGGCGCCAGGAAATGGTCGCAGTATTGACTCAATGGTTCAAGGATTGAGTTAATCCCCGATACTATTGGTCTTCCCGGTGGTGGCATCACATTTTTGTGTATCTTCAGTAAGATATAAAAGTAGGAATAGTCGGTTTGGTCTTCACTAGGTAATCCGCCTCATTCTGTGATGTCCATCCATTAGTCAAAGCCTCATTCACCATGATGCTGATCCATCTTGAGAGGGAGTCAGACGGGTCTGTGTTCATCTTCTGGTAATATGTGGTGTTGGCAAGTTGCCTGTTGCATTCATTGTCATAGTCCTCAGTGTTTAAGACAACCGTGGCCCCACCTTTGTCTGCTGGTTTGATCGTGATTTCGGGGTCATCATTCAGATCTCTTATCGCTCTTCTTTCCCTTGCTGGCAGATTGTCAAATGCTGTTCTTGGTTGTATACGGTTGACATCTCGTAGGACGGCTTTCTCATACGTCAGTATTTCGCTGGGTGTCATGGCTGCTGTGAGTGTGAATTTAGAAGGGTTGCGGAGACCTGAGTCTGTTGTCGTGTCGCGTGTCTGGAAGAAGGAACGTAGTCTCAGTTTTCTGAAAAAAGAGTGGAGTTCTCCTGTAAGTTTAAACAAGTCTTCTCTTGGAGTAGGGACGAAGCCTAGTCCCCTCTGTAGGACAGATTCCTCGGTGGCTGTGAGTGTCCTTCTAGACAAGTTCACTACTAGCTTCTCTTCGTCTGGCTCCTGGTCCTGCGCAGATCCTCATTGTCTGACCATAGGACCTGTCTTTGGTCGTTTTTTCTCCTTCCTCTTTCTCTGCCCCTGCCTCTGCTCCAAAAAGGAGGGGGTTGATGATGTTGATAAAATGGGAAGGTAGGTGGTGGACCATGGTAGCCGGGTACCAGGGTGGAGGTGCTGCAGGGTACCCTTGCATTGGGTAGTTGTACATTGGTGGCGTTGGTAGGAGTCCTGATCCTCCTTGGTTACCCTTCCAGCTGCCGTTGCTTGACGTGCTGTTTGATCTTTTCGATCTTGTTGACGTGGTGGAGTCATCATCGGAGGAGGTATCGGTATTGGTGTTCGTGTAATCTTCTTTCGTGTATGGATACACCTTCTCCCTTTCAAAGTTTTTGATATCCTTCTGTAATTTGTTGATTTTCTTCTGCAGTAGATACTCTTTATGTTCGTTCATCTCGGTATTGATTTCTGTGAGCCGTGATTTCCATACCGTGATGCTAATAGTAGTCTTCAGGGCGTTCTCTGCTATGGATATTTTTATGATTAGTGCATCAGAGAGACGTTTGGCTGTTCTGATTATTAGGATGAACCAATCCCGGGTACACTTCCAGGCTATTTGGCTCCACTCCTTTCTGAATATGATGTGTTCCAGGAAGATACGAGGGGCCACAGTCACCAGGAGTCCATTGGGCGCAATGTTGGCCCGTAGGTATTCCGTCATTATAGCCCCATGCATGGATATCTTCACCTGCTGTTTTTTAAGGGAAGATATTCTGTTCCAGTCACCTTGAGGTGTGCTCGTTGAGGCTATCCCATCTGCTCCTATTAGGCTGGGTGTTCTTAATATTTCCGAAACTATATCCTCACCATAGCTTAGTCCTAGTTGTTCGTCCATTGTCAAGTACAGGGTAGAAAAAAAAGGGGTTTGAAAGAAAAAGGGATAGATAGGTCCCTCGGCTGAGCCACCGTACTAGAAATACAAAATCAAGGAGAGGGGGGACACAGGGAGCTACATAAAGGTCCAGTGACTCGTGCTCCTGAGAAGACTACACATCCGATGGGAGTCACTGTTCGTGTCAGAGAGAGGAGAAAGGAGGAGAAAGAGACTCTGGTTGTCCTACTACTCAACTTGTGGGGGACAGTGTGTCCTGATCTTGATGCCCTCACACACCCCAAAGGATGTCATGCTTCATCATAGGGCTGTTGCTCCTCGTCGGGCTGGCGCTGCAATGCCCTACGGGTCCCCCGAAGGGTCACTTTGTCGGAGATCTTTTGATAAAGCCGTGTGGGTGCGTGGGGGTGAGAGGCAGTGATGTCCTAATGTGAGATTAAAAAATGACTGGAGGGGTGTTAGGTGAATTTATTAAGAAAGGAAGTCCCTCTGTCATTGTTAAAAAACCAAGAAGGTGGTGCTGCTGTGAGGGATATAATGGCCCTCTGTAGCTAGGTTATGTAGCGTACCCCTAATGGATATGCTTATGGGTCAACATGTTTCACGCTTATCAGTGGCCTCAGGAGGAGATCCTAAAGCGTGAGAAATGCGCATGCGTGGGCGCGCGCGCATGCGCAGTTTTTCCAGAGAACGCGATGAAGAGGAGGAGGGCAGCCCGGGGATGCCGCAGCTAAGGTAAGGTGTTTTTATTTACTTTAAAGTCGTTTTATTTAACTTGTAAGTAATTATTAATAGGGCGGGTGGGAGGCGGGTGGCGTAGCGGAGCTCCACGGAGTTCCACGGAGTTTGTTCTCAACTCCGTGGCCCTCCGCGTAGCCCCGCTACGCCCACAACGCCCGGGATTATTATGTTTGTTCGTCTTGTTTTGTAGTATTTTTCCTGTATATAGCTCACTCATAGCTGCACCGTCTGTATGCTAAGTCTAGTGGAAGATTAACATGAGCACTTGGCCTACCACTGGAAGATCCAGGTCATTTCACGATGTAATAATATATACATTAAGTTTCTCATAAAATTACTTATCCATGCTGTTTTTCTTTTGTCGTTCCAGAGTACTACTCCTGCATTTTCCTAGTGGCACTAGATTAATATAGGCCATTATCTCTCTCTCTTTAAAAATATCTTTATTTGGTCCTGAAGAAACACTTTCGGATCTCCTCCTGAGGCCACTGATCAGCGCGAAACATGTTGACCCATAAGCATATCCATTAGGGGTACGCTACATAACCTAGCTACAGAGGGCTATTATATCCCTCACAGCAGCACCACCTTCTTGGTTTTTTAACAATGACAGAGGGACTTCTTTTCTTAATAAATTCACCTAACACCCCTCCAGTCATTTTTTAAACTCGCATTAGGACATCACTGCCTCTCACCCCCACGCACCCACACGGCTTTATCAAAAGATCTCCGACAAAGTGACTCTTCGAGGGACCCGTAGGGCATTGCAGCGCCGGCCCGACGAGGAGCAACAGCCCTATGATGAAGCATGACATCCTTCGGGTGTGTGAGGGCATCAAGATCAGGACACACTGTCCCCCACAAGTTGAGTAGTAGGAAGACCAGAGTCTCTTTCTCCTCCTTTCTCCTCTCTCTGACAGGAACAGTGACTCCCATCGGATGTGTAGTCTACTCAGGAGCACGAGTCACTGGACCTTTATGTAGCTCCCTGTGTCCCCCCTCCCCTTGATTTTATACAGGTGATGACACCCCCAGACACTCCAAGATTCCTAAGTCTGAGGATCAGGGTGTTGTAGTTGACAGTGTCAAAAGCGGCGCTGAGGTCTAGGAGGATGATAGCCGCTGTACCTCCTCGTTCCAGAATTTTCCTGGACTCTTCAACCACCACTAAAAGAGCAGTTTCTGTCCCTTGTTGGGGTCGGAAACCAGTCTGGGAGAAGTGCATGAGGTTATGGGACTCTAAAAACGTGTACAAAACTGAGTTAACATGTTTTTCAAGGATCTTGCTGATCACCGGGACGATGGAAATAGGGCGAAAATTCCCCAGCAGATCAGGGTCGAGATTAGGCTTTTTGAGCAGTGCCTTCCCCATGGCACATTTCCATGGTGGAGGGACTGATCCAGTAGAGATCGATGAGTTGATTAGTTCCAGTATCACTGGAAGAACTGTTTCCACGGCTTGGTTCAGAGAGCCAGGAAGTGCTGGATCGCTGGGAGAGCCTGATTTTACAAGGGCCAGGATGTCTTTTAAGGACTTAAGGTCCATCAAGGGGATTTCCTCCAGCAGAAGCTTGGTGCAATGGGGGGGCGGTGTCCATAAGCGACGGGTCATTGTGGCAAGCTACGAGAGGGAAGGTGATGTATATGTCTTGAATTTTTTAATGGAAGAACTCTGCCAGTTCGTTACAGCGGGCGAGGGTGTCATCAGTGGGGGCTTGTGGGGAAGGAAGTTTGAGAAGATTCTTTGCGATGCAGAAGATTTCCCGCGGGTAATTGGATGCAAGGCTGATTTTTTCTTCATAATAAGAGGCTTGAGCGGATTTGATTTCAGCTTGATAGAGTTTGATGGCATCCCTATATTTCAATTTGCTTGATGCGGCGTAATCCTGTCTCCATTTGCTTTCTAGTCTTTTGCAGACTTGTTCATATTCACGGAGCTTAGGGGAGTACCACGTGGAGGTATTGGTCCTGACTTTTTTGCGGATACATTTTTTAGGGAGAACACGGTCCAAAGAGGACTCAATCCACTGGTTAAATTGATTGTTAGCAATAATGGGGTTAGGTTCTAGAGTAGGCCTGGTATCTTCAAGAACTGAGACCCACTGTTCTAACGGGAGTTTAGACCACATGCGTTCCTGGCTACTGAAAGTGCCGTAGGAGGAAGGTGGTTCCGTGGTATCCCAGGAAAGGGGAATCAGAAAGTGATCTGACCATGGCAGAGGGATGGGAACCCCACAGAAAGTTCTTCGCTATTAGTAAAGATTGGGTCAAGTAAATGACCTTTGAAGTGAGTGGGCCCAATACCTTTTTGTTTGAGCTGAAACGCTGAGAGATTTCTAACTGTAGATTAAGATCTCCTAATATCGTAAAGTTGGAAGGGGAGCTGGCTAAGTTAGCGACAGTTTCGGGAAGAAGTTTAAAAAGCTGTCCATGGGTTCCAGGGGGGTGATAGATTAGGATGCCTGAGAATGTTTGAATAGGCGAAAATCCTATCGCAAAGGAGAGATTCTCGCAGTCAGGTAGGGGGTCTGCTGTGATGTGACACTTAAACTGATCTTTATGTATAATGACAATGCCACCACCTTTGCCTTTTTCGCGGTCTTTCCGCTGGATGTGATAACTGGGGGGGAGGGATTGTACGAGGTCAGGGTCAGACTCATTGTCAAGCCATGTTTCGGTTAGGAACAGAGCATCAGGGGCGGACGGGCGCAGACAGGCTTGCATTTGGCGCGCCTTCGACGTGCGTCCGCTGCGCATCGGGGTGTGCACAAGTTTAAATAGACCCAGGAAGCAGCTAGACTGCTAACCCTGTGGCTCCACCCCTGCCTCCTGCCCGTAAGTGAGAGAAAGTACCACCGTTAACTCCCTCCACACAACCGGGAAAACCCGTGGTGGACCGGGGAGAGGAGCAGTGAGTCACAGCAGGAGGGAGAGAGATATCAAGAAAAAGAGCAGCCGGTACGATAAAATAACCGGATACCAAAGTGCAGGTGATTTAAAACAATTAATAATAAGCATCCGATATTTAGCAGCATCTAAAGAAGCAGCCTTACTCTGTAGCGCGTCCGCTGCGCGTCGGGGTGGGCATGAGTTTAAATAGACCCAGGAAGCAGCTAGACTGCTAACCCTGTGGCTCCACCCCTGCCTCCTGCCCGTAAGTGAGAGAAAGTACCACCGCTAACTCCCTCCACACAACCGGGAAAACCCGTGATGGACCGGGGAGAGGAGCGGTGAGTCACAGCAGGCAGGAGAGAGACATTAAGAAAAAGAGCAGCCGGTACGATAAAATAACCAGATACCAAAGTGTAAGTGATTTAAAACAATTAATAATAAGCATCCAATATTTAGCAGCATGTAAAGAAGCAGCCTTACTCTGTATGCTGGTTCAAAGCTGATCAACTACAACAGAAGAAACATGTACAATCGGTTTGTAATAAAATATTTTAAACATTGAGTCAGATGACCAATCCGCTGCCTTAAGAATATCTTCTAGCCTGGATCCCATAACAAAGGTTTTGGGCGCCATTGCGCCCCTAGTAGAATGAGCACCATACACAGAGACATCTATACCGGCTTCAGCCATTACTCATCGAACCCAATGAGCTAATGTAGCCGCCGATACCAGGCGGAAATGCTTTTGAATTGGCACAAGTAAAGGTCCCAAGGGTTCGGTTCTGTGAGGCAAAGTACGAAGGATAGTCAACTGAACGTGACATAGTCTTGGGGCCCAATTACAATGGCGCACAGAAAATCATTCCGACCGCCATGGTCCCGGAAAAAATCTCCCCGCATGAGCCGCGGAATTTCCGTCGGTCAAATTACGATGCAATGTACGCAAAATCAGACCGCGGCGGACGGATGTCACAAAAGACCGTCCACCACGGCCGGAAAAGCTGCAATTCCGACCGCGGAGGACGGGGAAAGCTGTCCAACGGCTTGGAAAGGCCGCTCCCGCCGCGGCATGACCGCACGGCAAATTACGATGAGAATGCGGAGCTGGCGGACCGAGCACTGCGTCCGACCGCCACGCACGCACATAGGCCAAATGAATGGCGGACGGAACCAACTTCACAAAAATGCCCGAAGTGCGCCTGTATTCCCTGCCGCCCTCAATCACAACACACATGTCACAATGACACACCCCAACTTGCTCCTGGGAAGGAAAGCCATGCGCAGCATGTAAGAGACATCTGGAGGCCATCACTCATGTGGACACACCCACATACCACAGTATAAAACCAACCTCTTTCTGGACCAGCATCCTTTGCACACCACGAGCCGAGACAGAGAGACAGGACACCATTGACTCACACTGCACAACATCACACCCACCTATCTCCACACAACACCACTTTCACCCACACACCTCACACACTTCACATATCTCCACCACTACCTTGCACCCTTGCACCCCTCATTCATTTGCACCATGGCCCCCAAGAAAATGCCCAAATTCACCGACTCAGAGTTGAAAGTGATGGTAGACGAGACAATCAGGGTAGAAACACATTTGTTTGGGCACCTGGTCCAACACACCCCACCTGCACGCAAGAATCAGATGTGGGCAAGGATCCACAGCAAAGTCAATGCCGTAGGGACCACCCTACGCACTGTGCGTGACATCAGGAAGCGGTGGGGTGACCTCAAGGGCCTGGTCAAGCATCGGGCCCAGAGGAACCACGAGGCGGACCAAAGAACTGGTGGCAGCCCTCCCATTCCACCACTAACCTTCACTGAATGGGAGAAGAAGGTGCTTGCCATACTGCATCCCTAGAGTCTCACAGGAATCGAGGGGGGAGTGGAGGCTGGTAAGTACAAACAAAATGATCACATCCCACTGTAATGAACTGTTGTGCACAAGAAGTGAGCCACAATCGCCAGCCCACATCAAAGTCATGTGGAATGCATGCTTTCACCATGAATGGATCACGAGGCTAGCATTTCCTTACACAGCTTCACCTCAAAGGTAGGTAGTCAGCTCATGCACCCTGGCCTCCCTCCCAAACAGCATGGCCCACCCTCCCCACCCCACAGCCATGTGTCAGCTAACTCCGTCGACAGAGCCTCCTAAAAGGTAGGTAGCTATCTCACTGGGGAGGGGGTTGTTGAGCCCTGACAGCAAGACCACAACTCCCACAAGGCCCTCTGTCTTCCCTCACAGACAGCATGAAGCCAAATGACCCCCACATCCAGCACTTGGTAGTCAACTCTGGAACCCCCATAAGTTGTAGGCAGTGCACACACAGCTAATACCATCGACAGGCCACATGATTCACAGTGTCAGTGATGAAGTCACATGTAACTGCAAAGCTAAATACAAGAACGCGATCACAAAAAGCCAATGTGCAAGTCCCATTGCCTCAAAGCAGAAAGACTCGGGTCAACACAACACATGCATGGAAACTCTGTCAAACCTCACAACCACAGGAGGTAAGTACAAAAAGCATAACACAAATCATGGAGTTGCGGCATAGTAGTCAGATACTCATGGAAAAGACACAAATGTCCAAGCATGAACTGAATCGGATGAGCAACAAGGTGGTACCAGAGGACATGTCCTTGGAAACACAATATCTGTACAAATGATTTTGTATATTCAGCCATGACACATAGCTAACGAGCAATGTATGTACCTCCACATCACGGTCGACTGCTGACAAACTGTTATGGATGCATAGTAATGCCAAGCTAAAAAGTAAGGCCATCTCAAATGAAATGTGCGAAACATGAACATCAAAGTTGTGCTGTGTACTGAACATGCTGAAAATATAACCTCTCTTCAACAGGTGACTCACCAGCAACAGCGGGCGACCGTGCCATGGGCGAGCCCAGACAGTCTCCCCCCCTGGAAGGTGAACCCTCAGGTGCAGACTCCCTGGTCTTTTTTGGAGGAGGAGGACCGACCTGGTCCCTCCGGCGTGCCCAGGACAGCTCAGTCTCTGGCCCTCACTGTCCCCACCACCACCACCACGACTCCCACAACAGCTGCACCGCCAACGCAGACCCCTGCAGCAACGACCTGTGTGGCAGCCACCTCCACCATCACCACTGCTGCCCCCAACACTGTCCCTGTGCCAGCAGCTGAGAATACCACCAGGCAGACTGGGGTGCTGGGGACAGTGTGCGGCGGCAGCGCCAGGTGCCGCCACAGGTCCATGACAGCAGGGCATGTGGGAGGACAACTGGGGGACAGCCACAGGAGGACAATGAGACTGCGGCCCTGGACACCGTGCTAACTGTCCTTGGTGCATACCAGCAGAACCAGGGACAAATGGGCCAGGTCCTTGAAGAACTGCGGGAACTGCGCCGGCTGCAGAGCTCCATGGACACTCGCTTGGGACAACATGTGGAGTACATGGGCCAGTTTGTGGGTGTCCTGAGGGACATGCATGCGGCTCAAATCGCTGCCAACCCCCTCCCCCAGTGGCCAGCCGGATGCTAGTCACACCACCTCAGCAGCGGCCACAGGGAGGGGTGAGTCACACCACAGCAAATCCTCAGACACCTCTGAGCATGCAGCAGGTTCCCCCCAGGCCAAATGGCAGAGGGGGCGTCCGAAAAAGACCCCGGGAGGATCACGTGGCAAAGCACCGTGCCGTACCAGTTCTCGGAGCAACCGCTGATGTCACCACTGTAACACCGAGCATTGACTTTGTTGTAAATACAAATCCACATTGCCACAAGAATGGCAGTGTCCGGTTTGACTTTGGAACTCTACCATTGTTTGTTCTACCCTAACTATCCGTGTGCCATCACTTTCCACTTCACCCCTCACCTGTCACTCATTGCAAAATAAACACAACTCACAACAGTATGCCTTTGTTTCAAGAGCATTTTCATCACAGTAAGTAGCATGTTGACTCACATTGCAATGTATCCGATTATGTAAAAGCGAAAATCCATTGAGAGAGTGGAGGAACATGGAAAGACCCGAGGAAATAACAGTGCGTTGCCATATTATGGATCAACCGCAAAAGCACACCACGAGGCAACACTGTACAATATGCATTACAGATAACACCGGCAAACTCCATCAACATGGACAGCAGGGGGCCTGGAGCACACGACTGCACCTCCCAACACAGTTTAGCCCTTAGCATCCTGGTAGATGCAGTTCAGTTGAAAAGCTTACTTCTGTTACCGTTGTCGGGTATCACCAAGGTCGGTGCAGGTCAGTACTGTGAATCTCTAGACACATGTGTGTCGCGTTATCCTCCCACATCAGTAGGGGTAAGATACATTGTGATCGGTGTCTGCTGAGGAAGCTGCCAAAATCTACTTGGGTCTCTGTACCTCTCCCTGCCCAACACAGGTGAAACACCTCAGTCACATGACAAGTCAGCATCATGACTGAACTGCATTTTCCAGAATGCCCAGGGGTGAACTGTGCTGGGAGGTGAAGCAGTGTGCTCACATCCCCCTAATGACATCATCATGGACATGATGGAAGTTGTCACAGATCACACAGCGTAGAACAATGAAATCCTTAGCAGTGTGCCCACAAGAGCCAGCATCACAACACATCCTGTCATGTGGACAATGGTGACATTGTCGCATTCACACACTCAAGTACTGCTGCCCAGGGATTTTCATGTGACATGTACAATCTATGCATGTTTACCCACATGAACACCAGTCGCTGGCAACATACCCACGCTAAATCTGTTTTACAACCGAAGTTATCTTCTCCTGAATGAGCACAACTGCTGCGGTCACAGGGCAGGCATCGCATATATAGGAACTGTTGCACGCCGTGTTCCTTGCTGTAGCAATATCCTCCTTACTCCTCCATATGTGATTGTGGATAGCCATTTGTGGCCTCACATTCCCACAGCGAAAGCATACTTCAAAAAGTGTGCAGGCACAATGGGCTTCTGTTTCAACAAGTAGTCTCTCACACACCAGCCCTGAGACCTTCGAATTCCAGGTGCCTTGACCGTCCCGCGCGATTCAGTCACTGCTGAATACGGCCCTCCCACTTTTTTCCGGGGCACTGACACAGAAATCATCATAAGCCTCCGGTACTGAAGGCCGTAGCACACTTTTTTCAAACTTGTGGGCTCTGGCCATGTCCCTTAGTTTCATGCTATTTTTGGAGTACTACCGGGTATCATTCCTCCAATTTTCAGACTGCATTTAGCGGTTTGATATCACTACTTGTGGCTGTGCAGCTGAGCGCTGGTTCTAAGAGTGCTCTCACGCCATGTCTGCCCATCCTGTGGTCCAGGCGAACCCCGGTCAGTTGCAACTGTACCGTGACCGCATGCAGCTTCTCTTTGGATGTGTCCCATTAGCTGTGCTACGCATCAGTTAAAGGCTAACCTTCCGCTATGCCTATTTCACCTGCATGCAACCTGTGTTCTGTTGTCGACGATGCCCCTTTTACTGGGCCATGGATGTCTGCCTTTCCAACACATCCCTTGCTGCCCTGGATCATGAGCTGTAGGTGAGTCCTTTGTTGGTCCACGACCAGGACTGCTCCGGTGATACACGTTTGTGGGATGCCTTTCAATGTGTCAGACAGGCTGCCAGCTGCACCTGTGCGTTTGCGCAAAGGCTCCTGTGGCAGGCCTACATCGAACCTCTCCCAGGTTGCCATTGGATGCTCCTTTCATCCTCGTGGTGCGAGGAGCACATCTGTTCCTTCATACTGCTGGATTGGATGGCGGTCCTTTTTGCTGAAGATGATTTGGATCGTCTTTTGGAACTGATTGCCTTCGAAACTGCCTGTGCCTTCTTGGATTCGTAATTACTTAACAGCAACAGGAACTGTTGGTGACTAATTCAATATCCTTTTACCTTTTTCACGCCTACTGACAGGAATTGTTATTCTGCTCTCTGACTTTGGCCCTGTCTTCATTAGCTTTGACTCTGCTGACCTCTGCGGTCTGTTTCGCTTGGTACCACAGACCTGAGCAAGGGGAGGCTGTCATCTGACCATCATGGACATTGTCGATTGGCATGAGCCCGGCTTCCATCATGCAGCTGTAGCGCACGAAATTTACATGGCGTAGTCGTCTTGCAAGTACCTTAGTATTTTGTCTGTCACATGAGAAGTGTCTGCAGAGCTTGTTCTCTGCGCGGTCCAGGAGTACTGCCTGCCCATTCTGTCCGTGGTCGGAGGACATTGTCCGTTGTCATTCTGTTCTGGTCAGGCCCTAGCACCCCGACTCAACAAAGTGTCACATCTGCTAGAGGTCACGGGTGCCTTTTAGATGTCATGGGGAGGCGGGCTAGTTGCCCCACACTTGGAGAGTGATCCATCCAGTGATGAGAGCGACACAGCACATGGGATGTACATTTCACCATGTATTGGCTGAGGAATGAGGGCTGCTGACAAAGCCCATAGACCTGGGACATCTCATACAACTCCTCCCAGCAAGGGGTGGGGGGATATGCTCGTGGGGCTCCGTACAGAGGGATTGTTGATATGCCTAAGGCAAGCCCGTCTGCACCCGTCCGCGCCCGACCGGGCCCTGGGGCCAGGCCCCCTGGTTCCACAACAAGAGTTAGACTCTCATTTACGTCTGATCAGCTCCATTATCTTAGAGAGAGATTACCTCATAAATGTGCTTACACAATGGTACCCACCAATACTTATATGAAATGTCCGCATTGCCCCTTTGAATTAGGCTCACTGATTCCGGCTGTGGCCGACGAAATCCCGTCCTCCCAAGTGACTTTTAAAATGGCCCTTTTGAATTGTCGCTCTTTACCAAGGCATACCACTGAACTTCGCTTACTGCTTGAGGAACGAGATCTCGATGCCTTGTTTCTGACAGAAACATGGCTTTCAAGTATTTCAGACCCAGCGGTAGTTCAAGCCCTGCCCCCTGGGTATCTGATACAGAGACAGGATCGGGAATTAAGCAGAGGGGGTGGTCTGGCCATTATCTACAAAGACAAGTACAACTGCCGGATCTCTCCGAGCATGATTCCCGACTGTGAAAGCTGCCTCTTTGCACTTGGCTTTTCCCCTACATGCACCTTTTATGGTGCCCTCATTTACCGGCCGCCAGGACCTATTGGCCACTTCAGCAGGGAGCTCTCGGATGTGTTAGCCACATCGGTCAGCTCCTTTTCTAATTTTTCCGTTTTGGGGGATCTTAATATTCATTTTGATGTGGCATCTTCTTCTGATGCTGAGGCTGTAATTGACAATTTGGGTGCTCTGGCACTGAAGCTGAAAGTGTCCGGCCCCACCCACCAAAAAGGCCATCTCCTTGACCCACTCTTCTCCAACATTGATAGTCTTGTTGTGGAAGAGCATATCCCCCTGCCGTGGTCAGATCACCTTATGGTCCCCTTTGTGTGGACTAAACAGGATGGTGGTCATCCACGGGAAAGAGTAAAAATGTGGTGTCGGAACTGGTCAAAACTTTCTATTGACTCCTGGGCATCTACCTTGAACAAGTCCAAACCCGACTTAAGTAATGATCCGGAAGCTGCTAACAATAAAGTCAATCAATGGTTGGAATTATCGTTGGATACGCTAATCCCAAAAAACTGGATAACTAGTAAAAAAGATGGGCACTGCGCAGCCTGGTACTCCCTAAACTTAGAGAACTGAAACAACTATGTAAGCGCCTGGAGAGAAGCTGGAGAAAGGACTTCTCTACTGTTGAGAAGACTAAATACAGAGAAGCCATTAAAGCCTGTAAGGCAGAAATTAGAACTGCCCAATCCGAGTATTATGAAAAAAGATTATCTCAGCCTCCAACTCCCCCGTGAAATCTTTAAAATTGCTAAATCCCTCCTTAAGCCTCCTGTGCCCTCCTTACCGTCTGAAGACACCTTAGGACGCTGTAATAATTTGGCTCATTACTTTTATAAGAAAATTGAAGATATTTATTCGACCTTTCCCCCTCTTCCACCCTTCATAAATCCCCCCTGCTGATGCTAAACTTCCAGACCCTTTTATTGAGACAATCCCTCCCTTGGATATGAAATCTTTAAAAATCTACCTTGACCGTCTGAAATCCGGCTCCCCAAGCGATGTTGTACCCCCTAATATTCTCAGTCAGGTCTTTGACTCTGTCGCCCCAGTTATTTTAGATCTCATCAATACATCACATTCTTCTGGGATTGTGACGTACTCATGGAAACGGGCCATGGTCAGAGCTCTTTTGAAGAAACCCACCCTGGACTCTGAAGCCTTTGCTAATTACCGGCCGATCTCGCTCCTGCCAGGGATTGCCAAAATTTGCGAAAAGTATGTCACTTCCGTTCTCTCCGCTTTTTTGGAGGAGAATGAACGTCTTCACCCCTCTCAAACGGGCTTTAGGCCCCAACAAGGCACGGAGATGGCCCTATTAGCAGTGATCGAAGAAGCCAGAAAAATTCTGGATAGCGGCGGGTCTGCAGCTATTGTATTGCTCGACCTCAGCGCGGCCTTCGACATGGTCAACCACCAACTATTGATCGCAAGACTCAGAGAGATTGGGGTTTCAGGAATTTTACTCAAATGGCTTGAGTCTTTTTTGGCCGATAGATCATTCCAGGTTTTTGAGAACAATTTTATCTCAAAAAGTATGCCTCTGCGATGTGGGGTGCCTCAGGGCTCCTCCCTGAGCCCCATACTTTTCAATGTTTATCTACGCCCACTGGACGAGGTGGTCAAGCCCTTTGGGGTTAGGATCATCTTGTATGCTGATGACACTCAGCTGATTGTGTCCCTCAATCTTCTGGACAATTCTAAGATTAATTTGGCCAATTGCTTGTAAAGGATCTCCGCGTGGATGGATGGCTCTTTCCTAAAACTGAATGCAGCCAAAACAGAGTTGATGTTTTTGGGTAAGAACACCAATCTTGATACCAGCGTACTTTGGCCTAAATGCTTAGGTGTGATGCCCACCCCCAAAGAGCAAATAAAAAGTCTCGGGTGTGGCTGGATCACAACCTGAACTTTAGGGAACAGGCACGCAGGGTGGCAGGCACCTGTTATGGTATCCTAAAAATTATTAGGAAAGTTTTTCCCTTTCTACCTTTTATTGCAAGGAAATTATTGGTGCAAGCCTTGATTCTTTCAAGGCTTGACAATGCCAATGTGCTCTACCTTGGAGCTCCTTGCTCCACTATTAAAAAACTCCAAACGGTTCAAAACTGTGCGGCGCGACTTCTTATGCAGGCTCATAATCGGGAATCTGCCAAACCACACATTATTGCTTTGCACTGGCTACCAGTGGCCGAAAGAATTCAGTTCAAGGCTTTGTGCATCGCCCATAAGCCACTGTGAGCTAGGGCACCACCAAATCTGCAATCTATCATTTCCCCATACCTCCCGCTATGAGCATTGCGCTCCGGGAAAAAACTCCTAGCAGCTGTCCCCAGAATAAACCGAGCTCGGAGTGGTGGACGTCTGTTTTCCTTCATTGCGGCAAAATGTTGGAATCAGTTACCAGAACATATCCGGCTGGAGGTCAATCATCTTTCTTTCCGCAAACTCCTGAAGACTCTGCTGTTTCCTTGATCCCCCCTGTTACTCTTTAGTTGTCGGCTTTGTCTCTAGCGCTGGGAGGCCTTTGGTAGCCATGCGCTTTATAAGTGTATATTCATTCATTCATTCACATCTTGCTTCTTGTGATATGGATGTGTCACTATGGTAACTTTTTTTGTACTCATGCATTCTTAACTTGTTGTGGCACGTATGTTGCATGTTTTGACACTGTAGTAAAAATGCACATTTCAAAGCATTTCTTGTCTTCAACTTATCTACTTGTGTACACGCGCTTGAATTCCTCTGAGTGAGTAGGAGAGCTAGTGAGGCACTATAGTGATTGAATCCTGTGCTCATGGGTGATTCTGGGTGCTCGGTCCCTGCCTGCCCAAGTCCTCTGATCCTGCGCATAGTCCTGTATGTGTACAAAATGCCAGCAACAATTCTCAAAGTTTGTGAGACAACAGCAAGGCACACAGACACAGTCATAGTCGCTCATTGTTAACTTACACTCAACGGAAGTTGTTGATGATGAGCTGTTGACGCTGGTCAAGGCCTTCTTCCTCACCACTGTCATCGTCACTGGTCATGTGTGGGTTGGGAGCGGGGGGCTGCTGCTGTTCATCGTCGTCCAGAATCAGGGGGATCCTTCTGCGCAAGGCCAGGTTGTGTAGCATGCAGCAGGCGACTACCATCTGGCATACCTTCTGTGGTGAGTACATAAGTGCACCACCAGTCTTGTCCAGGCACATGAAGCTTGAGTTCAGCAGTCCAAAAGTGCGCTCCACCACACGACGTGCCCTCCCATGTGCATCATTGTATAGGACTTCCCCCGGCGTTGTTGGATTCCGCAGTGGGGACAGCAACCACGGACAATTGGGATACCCAGGGTCACCTAGTTGTGAGACATACAGGCAAACAGTGTGATCTGAATATGTGATTTGAGCCGCATGTCACACATACATCACAGTCATTGACACAGCCCACTCACCAACAAGCCAGGCCCGCTCGGGTGCAGATTGGCCATCAATTGGGGTATGGTGCTGTTCCGCAAGATGTGGGAGTCATGTGCCGAGCCAGGATACTTTGCACACACGTGTGGGATGATCTGATCCGCCTGGCATACCACTTGCATGTTGATGGAGTAGTAGTGTTTGCGGTTCCTATAGATGTGTTCACTTGCCTGTGGTGGAATGAGGGCAATGTGGGTACCATCAATGGCTCCCACAACATTTGGAATGCCTCCCAGGTCATAGTACTCCCTCTTCACAGCTGCCAATTCATCCCTCCTCGGGAAGTGGACATGTCTGTCCTTGTAAAGCATCGATGCTGACAGGACGTCACGCAACTCCATGCTGAACATGGGCTGTGACATCCCACCGGCGCTGGCCACAGTGTACTGGAAAGACCCAGTAGCGAAGAAATGCAGTGCAGCCATAACCTTCACTGTAGCAGACAATGCAGCCGGATATATTCTTTTGGGCTTCAAATGGGCCTCCAACTGGGCACATAGGTTTCGTAGTGTGCGGCGATCCAAATGGAATTTCCTGATGATTTCGTTGTCCTACATTGTCGCCAGGTCGGGGACAGGTCGGAAGAAGGGTGGTCTCCCCCTACGTATGTCAGGGTACACAAGCATGTGCTGAGTTATAAATGAGATGTGGTGAACAACTTACCCAGAGACTCACACAACCACAACATTGACAGGACTCATGGTCACGTGAAATGCACAAGTGACCTGCATTCATAAGTTGTTTTTCTTCACTCACTCGACATACTGACACTACGACATCCAAAGAAGTCGATGTGTATGGCAAAAAGTGCACTGCTACATCAAGGATGAGCTGCCCTGTGGTTAGATGGCACAGCACTAGTGTTTCCCAGCATCAGTGCTGAGTTGCATGTAGCTGATGTCACTCCACAACCACAAGCTTTGGTCCCACAATACACAACAACATTACGGGATGAGGGCAGTGAGTGTCATCTGGACAACGCAACATGGATATACAGCACGGTGGATAGACACATGTGGACATTATGGGGTCAGTTCTGCGTGAGTGTGTGAGGAATTTGCGTAACAGACATTGCAATGTCCACCTGAATGAGGCACAAATGCACATTGATTGTGTATACATGCCCACATGGCTGACAATGACCGATGATGTCGGTCAGGGCTATGTTTTTTTGTTCCACGTGTGCACTCCTATGACGTGTGTGAGAACATTTGCAGGCAATGGCAGCTAGGCACACTGCACGCCACCCCAGTACGTGTGTTAGGGGTGCTAGGGATTGCAAGTCTGTCTGATTTGTAGACAATGGACACCTCTGATTGTCTGCCTACATCACTAGCCCTTTACAAATCGACCCCTGGCCAAGAGACGCCAGTCAGATGTCAAGGGATGTTCAAGCGATGTTCACAGGTTGGATGTTTCATTACACAACATTGGTACAGTGCGAGGGACCTTTGTCATTTTTGACTCCTTCCCTCATTTCAGTCCATGCTGGCACGAGGCCTGACAATGTCTGTAATTTCACTCTCATTTTCTTGGACATACCATGTGTGCGAGGACTTGACTCAAAGGTCACACTCTCTCATACCTTCACAGTGTAGTGACCAGCTGGTCACTGTTCTAGTTGTTCTGATGCACCAGCGACTCCCAGAGGGCTGGCTTACCCCCCACCCCACAGCCACCCAGCACAGGTGTCACTGGACATGTGACCCTGCCAACAAACGGGGCCGGACGCGGACGCACGTGCCCTGGGCCAGTTCTCCTATACATGTACAGTATCTGTGTGGTTACTTTCTATGCATGGGGGCCTCGTGCCCCACGACATTACACATGGGGTGCACCAATCACTTTAGGCACATGGGTTGTGATGTGTGATGTGATTCGGATGGCACCAATGCAAATGCAGAATGTGTTCGCATGCGCGGTAGCTGGAATCCGCAGCGATGACACGCATTGGCCCCAATTGGATGATGCAGGGTTGCTGTCGCAGCTTCCAGGCCGCCGCGGTGTGGCTACCACTATGCGAATGAGCCATCAGCCAATGGGGGCCTTCGGCATACATTTCTTGACATTGCGGCGTGTGCGCTCTGCAACTGCAGGGCTCGTCATTGGCCCCAATTACCTTCAGGGGCACCGAGGGTCACTCATGAGGATTGGGTGGGCCTCGCACTTTGCATTTAGCAGGTTGCCACATTCATCATGGTGCCGCCATGCTTGCTGGGAGTTGTAGTTGTTCAGGGGTTGCATGCATGGAGATGTTCGGTACGTACCTCTGCTGTTAAGTGCAGGGGCGTCTGGTCTGCCGGAGGTGCAGCAGATAGAACAGCGGGGAGGCCTGTAGCGCAGGATCCATGTCGACTCCGGTAGTTTGGATGGGTTCTGTATCGGATCTTCCTCTCCGTTGTTGTGTTTCCGCCATCCGCAACGTGGTGGTTTTTACCGGGAGGTGGGAAGGGCTGTTTACCACATCGTAATCTGGTTGGCGGACGGCACATGTTTCCCCACGCTGGTCTTGCTCTGTTGGCTCCATCCACCACCCTTGCGTACGCAAGAAACGTGCGGAGCCTGACAGACTGCGGCGGACGGAATACGGCCTCTGTTGGACCATTGTAATTCGGTGGTCGCAATGACCGCATCCGGAGCGGGGAAATTAACCTTTTCCGCCACCGCCACCAGTGCGGATGGGCTTCCGTCCGTCATCGTAATGAGCCCCTTAGTTCTTCTAGATATAATAAGCAATACACCATGTGGAGAAAATAACCTACCTGCTAGATCAAGAGCACGTACGTCTGACACTCGCCAACAAGAAATGAGACACAACAGCATGGTAAGTTTAGCTGAAAGTTGTTTTAATGATAAGTCTTTATTCTCTGGCCAAGATTCTAATAACGATAACAAATTAGAAACATGCCATAGGGTATTATACCTGGGTTTCGGAGCTCGAGCGGCCTTTATACCTTTCAGCCATTTGCATACAACAGGGTGAACACCTACCGGTTTTCCATGTATGTGATTATATCCGGCTGACAAGGCAGATCTAAAGTTGTTTACTGACCTGTAACACAACCCGGACTCTGCACACTCTGAGAGAAAAGTCAAGACATCTTTCAGATCGGATCCCACGGAATCCATCTCCCGTTGAAGGCACCAACCCACCCAACGTTTCCAAGCAGCAGAATATCGTTTATGGGGGAAGGAGCCCAAGCCTGTTGTATAAATCCGGCAGCCGACGATGAAAGGCCTTCAATTTGCTCATGTCTCCTGATAGCTTCCAAACCATGAGCGTTAGTTGGTTCTGCAGAACCAATGGATGAGGAGATCCGACTGGGTCCAGGAGCAACTGCGGAAATACAAGAAGTCGAAAGGGAAGATCTACTGACAACTCTAAGATTGTGTTTTCCAAAGAGGTGTGATTAAAACCAACGATGCTGACTGGTGGCGAACTTGGGCCGCAACTTTCGGGATCATTGCAAAGGGGGGGAAGGCATAGTTCATCTGCGATCCCCAAGGATGAAGAAAAGCGTCCGTTCCCAACGCCATCAGGTCCGGTCTCCAACTGTAAAACCGGGGAAGTTGAGGGTTCAGACGAGAGGCAAACAGTTCCATTAGGCATGGGCCTCAAATAGTCATGATCTCTTGAAAAAGGGCAGGATGGAGTCTCCAATCACTGAAGTCTTTCAGGAATCTGGAATTCCAGCCCGCCACCAGGTTGTCTTTGCCGGGGATGTATTCCGCCAGAGCAGTGATCTTCTGCGCTAGGCAGAAGTTCCAGAATCTTGAGCTATGTTGGCTAACAGATGAGATCTCGTACCTCCCAGGCGAGTAATGTATCGCACTGCGGACACATTGTCCATCCGAAGGAAGATGCAACTGTTGCTCTTTATCGGGGAGATCGACTTGATGGCGAAGGAACCTGCCAACAGTTCCAGACAGTTGATATGTAGTTTCAGTTCTTCTGCTGACAGCGACCACCGGTAGCGAATTCTCTGCATCTTGCGCCCCTGCCCCAGCGACTGGCATCTGATTCGATGATAACATCAGAGACACTCCGAAAATGGCCTTGCCATTCCAAGCTTTCATATGTTGCAGCCACCATTGAAGTTCTTCTTGGGCTTCGAGTGTCAGTGCAATCGTGTGATTGTAACTGAAGTTCTGCTGAAGATATCTTCGAACGTTGTTGCACTCTGTAGTGCTGAGGGCCTGGAAAGATCGCCTGAATGGAGGATGCCAGCAGGCCAACAATCCTTGCCAGGGATCTCAAAGAAACTGTCTGTTTCGACAATGTCGTTCCGATTTCTCTCTTGATGTACTTTATTTTAGTTGGAGGGAGAAGTAACTGGGCCGTCATGGAGTTGATCTGAAATCCCAAGAAGTCCACTTGCTGAGAGGGAGTCGTCATGGACTTCTTGGGATTTATTACAAAACCTAAGTTCTGCAGGAGAGACACAGTCCATTGCAGGTGCGTTATCAACAAAGAACGATCTTGAGCCAACAGAAGCATGTCGTCTATGTATATGATCATGCAAACCCTCTTTTCTTTTAGTCGGGTCACCGCGAGTTTCAATAATTTGGTGAACACCCAAGGGGCTGAGGATAGGCCGAACGGTAGAGAATGATACCAAAACCATTGGCCTTTCCATTTAAATTGGAGGTAACGTTGGTGAGGGGGATAGATCGGGACTGTCAGATAAGCATCTTGTAGATCTAATCGGACCATCCAGTCCTTTTCTATCAACAAATCCCTCAAAATATGGATGCCTTCCATCTTGAAATGGCTGTAAGTTACGAAGGAGATGAATTCTCTGAGATTTAGCACTATTCTCTGACCACCTCCTTTCTTTTGAACCAAGAAGACGTTGCTGCAAAAACCTTCTGGCTGGAGAGCTCCAGCAGCAATAGCCCACTTTTTCAAAAGATCTAGCAGTTCCGAGTCTATAAAAGACTCTTCTTGTTGGGAAAAATGGAGAGGCGGGGCAGGGGCATGTTGAGTTAGGGGCCTGTCAAGTCTATTTGGTACCCTCGAACAGTGTTCAGGACCCATTTATCTGCTGTGATCTTTGACCAATTGTGAATGAAATGCATCAGTCTGGCCCCCAAGGGGATCAAAGGAAGAAAATGATGAATCATTACCCGAGGGCTGGGCGTCGTTGTTGCGAAATCCTCTATTGATGCCCCTGTTGAAACGTTCTCTGAATCCCCGTGATCTAGTGGGATAGAATCTACCTTGGGCTGGGTTTTGCGCGTATCCACCGTGTCTGGGGCCGTAGCCGCGGTGAGGACCTTGCTGGTTGAAGCGGCCGGTCGAGCGTCCTCTGCCACGACCTGCCCTACCAGAGAGGGGATTGAGTACTCTCTTGAGGGAAGACTGAGATTTGTCTAGGGAGGTGAAAGTATTTACAAACTCAGGGGGTCATTACGATGGCAGACGGACTTGAGTCCGTCCGCCATTGATGTGGATACTGGGGCCACCCACCTGGATTGCAGCAGTCCCGCACACAAGATTACGATGCGACCGCCACCGTAGCGGTCGCATCGTATATCTCTGACATTGCAGCCGGTGCTGCTGGCTGCAGCACCAGCTGCAATGTCAGAAATACAGTGTTTGCATTTCCCTGCACTACGTGGCAGGCACCGCGCGGTGCCTGCCACCTGGTGCAGGGAATGGTACCCCCCCCAGTGCATACCCACCTCCCCCAACACAAGGGGGGCCCGCTACGGGCCTCCAAATGCAATCCCCGCCAGCCTGTGAATGGCGGTTTCACCGCCATCAACCAGCTGGTGGGGAGGCAGCATCATAATATAGCGAACGGTGCCTGCTAGGCACCGCCACCATATTGTTGATGCGGGGTGGGTCCGCCAGGCAATCGTAACGATTGCCTCTGGTGGTCCCATGGCGGACAGACTTTGCGTCCGCCAGCACACCGCCCGCCATTGTAATTTGGCTGGTGGAGAAGTGCTTTACAATGGCGGTGAAACCGCCATCGTAATGACCCCCTTAGCAATGTCCTTGACAAATCGAGGTAAGTAGACATAATATCGAGTTTAAAATATCGTTGTATTATAATATGGAGTTTTTAATGTTGATAGTCAAAAATATCGTGGATTATTATATTGATGTCAAGAATATCGATTTAGTGTGCTGTATAAAATATCGTTGTTAAAAATATCGATTTTGAAAATATCGTTATTAAAAAATATCGATTTTGTAAATGTAGTGTACTTTTTATTATAGTATATATATGTAAATATAATACATTTTAATAAATTGGATATGTTTTATTGAAAAATTATTTTAGGAGCTGGATGTTGGTTTTATAGGGGATAAGAGTGGGGAGTGTTTTAAAAAAAAAATGTTACATTTGAAAAAAAATTAAGTAATTTTAAAGAAATTTAAAATTGTTTTTTAGGAGCGGGATGTTGGGGTTAAAGGGGATAAGGGTAAGGAGTATTTAAAAAAAAAAAAAACTTTTTTTTTTTTTTTTAGTAATAATAAAGAAACTTAAAATTGTTTTTTAGGAGTGGGATGTTGGGTTTATAGGGGATAAGGATGGGGAGTGCTTTAAAAAAATTATTAAAAGGTTTTTAAACACTTTAGTAATAAAAAATGTAACAATGTTTGTTAGGAGCATGATGTTGGGTTTATAGGGGGTAAGGGTGGGGAGTTTTTTGTAATAAAAATGTAAAACTTTTAAAAAGAATAATAATAAAGAAATTTAAAAATGTTTTTAGGAGTGAAATGTTGGGTTTATAGTGGATAAGGGTGGGGAGTGTTTATAAAAAAATGTAAATTTTTATTTAAAAAATTTAATTAAGCAATTTTAAAAATATTTTTTAGCAGTGGGATGTTGGGTTCATAGGGGACGAGGGGGGTGGCATTTAAAAAAAAATGTAATTTAAAAAAATATAAAATAAAATATAATTACAAATATTAATTAAAAAAATTATATTAAGTGTGATTTTATGGGTATTGCAGATAATTTTGTGGAGTAATGTTTAAAATTAAAAACAATTGGAAAAAGTAAAAAGTTGAAATAAAATGTTTAAAAAATTATTATTTGTTGTTTTTATATGGGATAACAGTAGTGAAAAATTAAACTTAATAAAAAATATATATATATTTGAGATAGAGGTGTGTTGTGTTGAGATGGGATTAGTGTGCCTTTTTTTCAAAAAATGTGTAATAGTTTAAAAATGTCAAAATTTTAATTAAAAAATATTTTATTTCTAAACTTTGAGGATGTTGAATGTTTGGGTTTGTAATTATAAAAATGTAAAGTAATTATAAAAATGTAAAGTAATTTTTTTTAATGTTTATTATTTTTATAAAAATTAATAATTAAAATTTATTTTTCAAACATTATTTAAAAAAAATTCTTATAATATAATTTATAAATAAAAAATGATTAAATTTTTTTATTAAAAATCTCATAACTTTGGGGTCTATTAGGATGGCGGGCGGAGGCACCACCGCGGTGCTGGCGGGGGTGGAAAATGCAATTTTCCGCCCGCGAACAGCGGTCCTCACGGCCGCCATATTAGCATGGGCAAACATAGGCCATTTCCCGTCCGCCGCGGTGCGACATGAACCGCCATCTAAAAGCGCCCGCCACCGCGGCGGTGGGAGCCAAAGGAGACTCACCGCCGTGCGGAATGACGTCCCATCTGCCGTACAAATCAGGATGCCCCAAACAGCCAGCTGCACCGCAGCGGAGAAATCGGCTAACCAGAGACGGCGGAAACATCACAGCTGAGCGAGAGCAACCAGATTCACGGTCCCTACCACCCGGTCACGACCTCAATGGACCCAGCCTCACATGTATTCCCAGCACTATACGTGATCCACCACCAGCAAGTCATGAACCATCGCGGATGCCGCCGCAGGTACGCAATGACACAACTCCGCCCACAAACAGAACACACAACTCCCGGGATGACACAGGGTTCCTGTCCACACCAGACACCCTGGTGGGGACAGGAACACAACCACAAGTGCACCCACACATGTCCTACCTGCCAGTAAATCACCCCTCCTCATCCAGGCCACCCATCCACCTCAATCTTGCTGTAATGTCCCGGTCACGTCACCGCAGCGGTGAAGACGCGGGAAAACATGCGCACAATGCAGGAAGGCAGGGCCTGCGCCAGGCATGGGCTGTGCACAAAGATCACAGGGCCACACCTCCACCCTCCACACACTAGGCCCCCCCCTCAAGGGACATGCCATGTGCCTCACCTGTGCCACCCCATGTACAACAACCACCCAGGTGACCCCACAGCCTGCACCACACACTCCAAACAACTAGGGAGGCAGCCTCAGCAGGTAGGGCTGCAGAGGAACACACAGCACAGAAACACATGGCCAGGGCAACCCTCACACCACACAGACACTACACTCATGGCAGCAAAACTGAGTCCAAGCACAAAATTAACACTGATACAGAATAGGAACAAACACTGAACTGGACACACAGCCTGTCAAGTTACACAGACATACCCCACACTGACACACAGCCACATACACAGACCACATGTCAGCATCAATGTAGGACCACAAATAGGAAAGCAAAAGTGAGGTGCACACCAATGGAAGGCCAAGGAGACAACCACTAAGCATGTGTACATCACATGCAAGATAAGGAACATTTGACGACACCCTTACCCCATCAAACCACACATGGCTGCCACAGTGAGTGAAATTAAACCACAGCCACCCCATCTGCAACAACTCAGGGAGACAGCAAGGCAAAACATGTATAGGTGCAGGAATGAAAGGAAGTCTCAGAAGTTAAACAGTCAACAGCCACACATCTGCATCCAACTACTTGATAGGTATTGGTCAGCAGCACCACACACAGGGCCCATTGACAAGCTCCACAACTGTCAAACACAAGTAGGATCCTCCACACATACCCCCACCCAAACCACACACACATCACACAACACCAGTGTCAAACACACATAAGGGGGCCAATAATGTCCAGTCAATACATTGACAAACAATCACACTCCCTGGGGGGCAGACACAAACATCACACACACTAAGGGATGCCTGAACCAATGCTGACACCAAAACAACAGCCATACACCAACATCAATCACAACACACACAGGAGTACAACAAGACCAGACCTGACCTGTGCAGCAAAACTGTAGAAAGCCAATGGGAGCACAGACAGAACAGGAGAACTCAACGTCATCACCAAGCAACACTGCACAGACAACATACCCCAACACAGACAAGAAGTGCATCATCTCAAAACAATTATGGACACAAACTGGCACCAAGGGGCCTACAATGAAACACAGACAGACATACCACACCACCCATCAAGTCAACATGGTGTCATAGTGTACCACCTGCATGCACATGCACAATCTTGACAAATGACAGCTCCCACATGAGAGGAGAAAACCTCCAGCATGCACCCAAACCAAGCCCAGGGAGAAGAATAGCCCTAAGTGCATGTGACAGACACACAAGTAATGCACACCACACTGGAAACACACATCTGAATGAATAACAACACACTAACAAAACACACACACTGACATGTCAAAAGAACATCACACACGGAGCACCTGTCAGCTGCAAGAGACAACACAGCCCAAACACTGCACACATCCACATCAAACACACAACAGATGCACATGCCAATACATCACATTGCTAACACAGCAGGACATCAGGGGGTGCACACCAGGCAAGGACAAGGCAACATACACACACAGCACTGCATGCACGACAAGCAGTGTGTGCACAAGAAACATACCAGTACCACACAGATATGAGTGACACAACATGAACACACACACCACCAATCAGCACAGCACTGACACAACATCACACTCAGAAAGTGAAGCAGTACCACAGCAAACACACATACAGCCAATACAACACCCACACATGCAGAAATGTGGGACTCCCAGGTGACAACACCATGACTAGAGGACTGTGCAGCACAAACAGCAGAACTGCAAATGAGCAAACAGGTCTGCAAAACAAAACAAGAAAATCACATATAACCAATTGGTCAAATGTCCTCAGTGGCACATTGGTCCTGTGCACAGCAAAGCATAGTGAAGCCAATGAACTGATGGGGAGGCACACACAAAGGCAAACCAAGGGGACAGCTGACATGAGAGTGAAGTGGTGTGTACGCCAGGAGTGGACAGGTGAGGAGTGCCCCATACAAATATAGATGCAGGGCACACAAACAATGTGTAGGCATCAGAAGCACAGATAGGCAATGGTCTTACTCCACACCCCACATGCCATAATGGCTCCAAATCAGACCTAAGTGACAGCAATGCATGAGAAAACATGTGAGAAGTTGGCCTGGCATATGCTGTCCACTAATTATAGTGGGCACCTTGCACCAGTCCAAACAACCCCTTATTGGAGATCGGTTAAAGACAACCTTTATTGAAAGCTATCCTAGTGGTAGCTATGGAGAGCAGCCTTCAGGCTAAGTCTTGAAGGAATGTAAAGCAGCTTGTTTTACCAGTCTATAATCTCTTGAGTGACCAAATGAAAGAGGACCACACCAGGTATATATTCAAAATATATGTATTTATTACTAAACACACCCCTCTAGTCTCTTTATGAGGCTAGAGTTCGAAGTACATAAATTATAAGTTAGTTATCTACAGTAATAGCACAAATACACGTTTGAGCCCCAGGGGCGTACCAAACCATATACCAATAAAGTGGTATAAGAACCACGACTGAGCTAGACACAAGGCCTAGAGCCTGTAGAAGTGCTTGGACCACAAGGAACCACCCAAGGCAGTGACACAGGGGACCCACGGGGGACGCGTGCAGTGTATGAACACAGCCGCGAACCACCGTTAACTTCTATGGGGAAAGTCGCGATTAGAATTTAAAAGAAAAGGGACACTTAGAGGAGGACTTGGAGCAAACCCTTTGAGAACTAGGCTGTTCTAGTGTCAATACCCACGGGAGCACTGGAGTACTCGAGTTACCTCACCCAGGGGAGCCGGGTGCATAGGTGTCTTTCGGGGTCGGGTTTCGTCGTCGCTTTCAATGGCGATCTGCTGCAAAGTGCTGCTGGCGACCAAGTCGAAAGTGTTCGGGTGGATCCAAAGGTGGATCGAAGATCTGAAGAACCTGAAAGCAGAGGGGACAGAGTCTGGGTCACTAGCCCACCGATGTCGAGTGCTTCAGGTAGGTTGACAGTCGTCTTGACTCTTCAGCCACGAGGTCCAGGAGGCGTCGACGACAACCACGAGCTGGATTCGAGCTGTCCCACGACGATTGTCGATTGCAGGGGTGTCAGCGACCGGATTAGACCCAACAAGCCTTGGCAACGGCAAGTCTCGTGGAAATAGAAGAAGGACGATGTTGCAGACCACCAAGGTCTGGGGGACTCACCCAGCAAGGATAAGTCAGGGCACACCTGGAGCAACCAGGGAGCCCAAGCTGAAAAGATTGGCCTTCGGGAGGGCCTACTAGCCAACGGACTAGCGACCGCGAAGGAGCCTCGAGACGGTGCACGTGGAGCTGGCTCACAGGACACTCGTGGAGTGGAGGCTAGTGATCTTCGGTGCAGTTGGTGCTGGAGGCTAGGGCTACTAGGAGCCCAAAGCACGACTTCGTGGGAGACCCAGAAGAGGATGCACTTGCAAATGCGATTGGTGTCCAGGGGTCACGGTTCCACATTACCCACGACAGCTACGGGCCTCAGCTTTGCAGGGGACTCAGGGCAGCCTTGGGGAAGTCTGTAAATCCACCTCTGGTGATGCAAAGACTTCGGCGTCCGACGGGAGCTTCAGCGATGCAGACCGGACAATTGCTTCTTTGGTGCCTGCCAAGCAGGGGAGTCACTCCTTGACCCCAAGGGAGATTCTTCAGTCCTCTAATCTTGAAGTAGAGCGTCGAAGGTCCAGGATTCTGTGTCAGAGTTTCGTCCAGGTAAATCTAAAGTCCTAAGGACTGGGGTCCCCTACTTATACTAAGGTAGGGGGTTGGACATACTCTGTGGCCCCACCTATGGGAGGGCCAGGGCAGAGGGGTGGTTACACCCCTTTCCCTTTGTCCAGTTTCGCGCCAGAGCAGGGGCTGGAAGCCCCTGAGCCGGTTTGAACTGGGGTATGCACAGGGACACCAAATGTGCCCCCAGTGCAGGATTTCAAAGCACCCGAGAGTGCTCCCGCCCAGCCCCAAAACACACTATCCTGTCTGGGGAGGTGGTCACACCTCCCTGGGACAGGAAACCTATTGTCCAGGCCTCCCCTGCCGGAGTTTCGGTCAGCAGCAGGAGGCCAGACTCGTGTCTGTGGCAGCGGCATCCATTTTGTGATGCCAGGGCTCTGGAAAGTCAGTACCGGGTATACCGGTGTGTACATGTCTTTCCCTCTAGAAGGGTGGAATGCTACCCCCGCCGCCAGAACTGGCGGGGGGTAGTATTCCAAGATGTTTGACACCAAACACGACATGTTTCCGTGCAGCCATCCCAAAGTTAGCATTTAACGCGAGGTTATAATGCGCTTAAGAGTATATGGTCAGGCTGCACTACAAACAGCATCAGAGAAGGGTCTCCGAACGCTGCAGAGGGGCCCAGCTCATGCAGGGGCACCCTCTCACATAGGAACCACGCACTCTGCCTTCAGGATTGATAAGGCCTGCCATAGGAGTGACTTATAGGTTTATATGTGTGTATGTATATAGTGATATAGGTAGCCTATATCACAGTAAGGGGTGCATGCACCACCTTACCCAGGCTGCAGTAGCAGACCTGTGGTGTCAGTTTGGATGGCCTTCCAGGGGTGGCACAATACATGCTGCAGCCCCTGGTAGGCCTCTGAGGTACCTATGCCCTGGGTACATAGTATACCATATACTAGGGACTTATAAGGGCACTCCAGATTCCAATCAGAGATGTGCCTAAGGCACATGGAAACCATTTTAAAGAGGAAGCAGCTAGGCTGGGGTTCTGATTAGCAGGGCCCCAGCCAGACTAAGGTCGAAAAACAGTGAAGCATCAGCAAAAAGTGGGGGTACCCATGTGAAGCAGATCCTACTCTCCTACACAACCCCCCCAAACGTAGGGACATTAAACTAACCTTGCCCAGTTAAGTCTTCATGTTCTAAGTGGAAGTACCTAGAGAGTCCATCTGCATTGGCATGGTTACTCCCAGGTCTATGTTCCACTGTGAAGTCCATCCCCTGTAGGGAAATGGACCACCTAAGCAGTTTGGGGTTTTCACCCTTCATTTGTTTTAGCCATAAGAGGGGCTTATGGTCTGTTTGAACAAGGAAGTGAGTACCAAACAAGTATGGCCTCAACTTCTTCAGAGCCCAGACCACAGCAAAGGCCTCCCTCTCAATGGCTGACCAACGTTTCTCTCTAGGGGTCAGCCTTCTGCTAATGAAAGCTACTGGCTGATCCTGACCTTCATCATTCAATTGTGACAGTACAGCCCCTACCCCCAATTCAGATGCATCAGTTTGAACAATGAACTTCTTGGAGTAATCAGGACTCTGTAGAATGGGAGCAGTGCACATGGCCTGCTTCAGGTCATCAAATGCCTTTTGACAGCTAACTGTCCACTGAACCTTTTTGGGCATTTTCTTGGAAGTTAAGTCATTCAGGGGTGTCACTATTGATCCATACCCCTTGACAAATCTCCTATAGTACCCAGTCAGGCCTAAGAAGGCTCTCACCTGAGTCTGGGTAGTTGGAGCAGTCCAGTCCATGATGGTCTGGATCTTGCTCTGCAGTGGTTGAACCTGGCCTCCACCCACAAGGTGGCCCAGGTACACAACCTGACTCTGCCCTATCTGGCACTTGGTGGCCTTGATAGTCAGGCCTGCTTTCTGCAGGGCCTGTAAAACATTTCTGAGGTGGACCAGGTGATCCTCCCAGGTGGAGCTAAAGACAGCAATATCATCTAGATATGCTGCACTATAGGCTTCCAGACCTGTAAGGACTGTATTCACCAACCTCTGAAAAGTGGCAGGTGCATTCTTCAGACCAAAGGGCATCACCACAAATTGATAATGCCCACTAGGGGTTGAGAATGCTGTCTTTGGCTTTGCATCATCAGCTAGTCTGATCTGCCAGTAGCCAGCTGTCAGGTCAAATGTGCTTAGATACTTGGCTGAGGCCAAAGTGTCTATTAGCTCATCTGCCCTTGGTATTGGATGGGCATCAGTCCTAGTGACTGCATTGAGACCCCTGTAGTCCACACAAAACCTCATCTCTCTTTTCCCACCATTGGTGTGAGGTTTTGGCACAAGGACCACTGGACTAGCCCAAGGGCTATCTGAGGGTTCAATAACTCCCAAATCCAACATCTTCTGGACTTCTGTCCTGATACAGTCCCTGACATGGTCAGGTTGCCTATAAATCTTATTTTTAATAGGCAGACTGTCCCCAGTGTCCACTTCATGAGTGCACCAGGTAGTCTGACTGGGTGTCAGTGAGAATATGTGTCTGAACTGATTGAGCACCTGTCTGCAATCAGTCTGCTGCTGGGTAGTGAGGCTGCCTGCCAAGGCTACACCATCCACTGACCCATCACCAGGGTTCTGTGAGAGCAGGTCAGGGAGTGGGTCACTCTCTTCCTCCTGTCCCTCATCAGTAGCCATGAGCAAGCCCATGTCTGCCCTGTCCACATATGGTTTTAACCTGTTGACATGGAGAACCCTGTGGGGACTCCTGGGTGTTCCTAGGTCTACTAAGTAGGTAACCTCACCCTTCTGTTCAACAATGGTGTGGGGTCCACTCCATTTGTCTTGGAGAGCTGCTGGGGCCACTGGCTCCAACACCCACACCTTCTGTCCTGGCTGGTAAACAGTCAGTACAGCCTTTTGGTCATGCCAGGCTTTTTGAAGTTCCTGGCTAGCCTCAAGGTTTTTAGTTGCCTTTTTCATATACTCAGCCATCCGGGAGCGGAGACCAAGTACATAGTCCACTACGTCTTGCTTTGGGGGCTTGAGAGGTAACTCCCATCCTTCCTTCACCAAGCACAGTGGACCCCTGACAGGGTGACCAAACAAAAGTTCAAAAGGGCTGTAGCCAACCCCCTTTTGAGGCACCTCTCTGTACGCAAATAAAAGGCAGGGCAAGAGTATGTCCCATCTTCGCCTAAGCTTTTCTGGGAGCCCTTTAATCATGCCCTTCAAGGTTTTGTTGAATCTCTCAACTAAACCATTGCATTGTGGGTGATAGGGTGTGGTGAACTTGTAAGTAACTCCACACTCCTTCCACATTGCTTTTAAGTATCCAGACATAAAGTTTGCACCCCTGTCTGATACAACCTCCTTAGGGAAGCCCACTCTTGTGAAAATTCCCAGGAGGGCTCTTGCCACCACAGGTGCTGTAGTGGTCCTAAGGGGAATAGCCTCTGGGTACCTGGTGGCATGATCCACTACCACCAGGATAAACCTGTGCCCAGATGCTGTTTGGGGATCCATGGGACCAACAATGTCAATCCCCACCCTTTCAAAGGGAACCCCCACCACAGGTAGTGGTATCAGGGGGGCCTTTGTAGTGCCACCTGCCTTGCCACTGGCCTGGCAGGTTACACAGGAGCGACAAAACTCCTTGGTGTCTTCAGACATGTGGGGCCAGTGAAAGTGAGGGACAATTCTGTCCCAAGTCTTGTTCTGGCCCAGGTGACCTGCTAAGGGAATATCATGGGCTAGGGTCAATAGGAAGCCCCTGAACTTCAAAGGTATAACCAACCTCCTGGTAGCACCAGGCTTGGGGTCTCTACACTCTGAGTACAAGAGTCCATCATCCCAATACACAGTATGGGGACCACTAGCTTTCCCAGCAGCCTCAGCAGCAGCTTGCTGTCTGAGGGGTTCAAGAGAGGGGCAGCTCTGCTGCTCCTGGCTCAGATCTGCCCTGGAAGGTCCCCCTGTCCCCAAGAACTCAACCTGGTCAGGTTCAAGCTCCTCTGGGACAGTTCCTTCCTCAGGACTGAGATCATCCCCCTCAAGGGACTGATCTTCCTTCTGAGCCAAGGGGGAAGGCACTGCCTTTACCCTACTACTCCTCTTCTTGGAGGGCACTTGGTCCATTATTCCAGAATCCAAGGCCTGTTCAGTGCTGGACATTTTGGCTTGTGACCTGGTCACAGCAAACACATCTGCAGGGATCCCCAGCATTTCTGCATGGGTCCTGAGCTCCACTTCTGCCCAAGCTGAAGTTTCTAAGTCATTGCCAAGCAAGCATTCAACGGGTAGGTCTGCACTTACCACAACCTTCTTAAGGCCAGTTACCCCTCCCCAGGAGAAGTTAACAACTGCCAGAGTATGGTCTGTTCTGACGTTGCTAGCATTGGTCACTTGGTACATTTCACCAAGTATTATCTGCCCAGGATTCACAAGGTCTTGTGTCACCATGGTGACACTTGCCCCTGTGTCCCTAAATGCCAAAGCCTCTCTTCCATTGATTAAAGGCTGTTGTCTGTACTTGCCCAGATTACTGGGACTCACAGAGGAGGTCATATCCATGCCTCCATCACAGACTAGGACAGCCTGAGTGAGTTCTCTGACTAGGTCAGAGCTCATCTCTTTACCCAGGGTCAACCCTACTAAACCCTTGGCTTGTGTAGTCCCACCACCAACTGTAACTGCACTAGGGGGAGCAGGTGCCTTAGGGGCATTGGTGGGGGCTGGAGTCGAGTCTTTGGACTTGGTGCAATCACTGGTCCAGTGGGTCTTTTGCTTACAGACCTTGCACCATGGTTTCCTTTGGCCTTTCCCTTTGGTAGACTGTGAATCCCCACCTGAAGAAGATTTTTGGGGGCCTTGTGAAGACTTTTGATCTTTACCCTTCTCCCCACCCTTATCAGAGGTTTTCGAATCTTGCTTCTTAGGGTCACCACCTTGGTTCTGTACCTTCTGCTTCACCCTGGTTCTGACCCATTTGTCTGCCTTCTTTCCCAATTCTTGGGGAGAGGTCAGATCAGAGTCTACCAGGTGCTGATGCAACAGCTGATTTTGACAGTTATTAAGAATCTGCTCCCTCATTATCAGATTGTACAATCCTGTGAAGTCACATACCTTACTGCCCAATAACCAACCTTCCAGAGCCTTGGCAGAACAATCAACAAAGTCCACCCAGTCTTGAGTCTGTGCTTTTTGGGTATCCCTGAACTTTAACCTGTATTGTTCAGTGGTTAGGCCAAACCCATCAATTAGAGCACTCTTCAAGACTTTGTAATTATCAGCATCCTCCTCTCTAACAGTGAGGAGCTTGTCTCTACCTTTGTCTGCAAAGGAGAGCCACAAGATTGCTGCCCACTGCTCCTGAGGGACCCTCTGTACTTTACAGGCCCTCTCTAGAGCAGTTATCCATTTGTGGATGTCATCCCCACTCTGGTAGGGAGGGACAATCTTGCTCAGGTTTCTATGGTCATAAGACCTTTCCCTATCTTTGGGGAAACTGCTGCCACCATGGGACTCTAGTCCCAACTTTTGTCTCTCTCTATAGAGATCTAGGGACTCCCTGTCTATAGCCAATTGCTGTTTCCTGAGTTCAAGCTGAGTTTGCTCATATTGAATCAGTCTCTTTCTCCTCTCATGAGAGGATTCCCTCCTATGAGAGGAGACAGAGGTCCCTATTGAGGTGTCAGAGTGGTTAGACTCCTGAGAAGGAGACCTAGACCTTCTGGGCACACTCAGAACTCTTCCTGGGGGGACAAAGGGAAGGTCATTCTGATCCTCTCCCTCCTCCTCCTCCACAGGAGGAATTGGGTTTTCCAGGACAAGGTCATTTTCACCTTCCTGGCCAGTTTCAGAGGGGGGGGCCTGGGTTTCTTCACCCCTGGCCCCTTCCTCATCTTCTGCCCCACCCTCTTTGCCTACCCCTTCAGACCCTAGGGGCCTGCTGAGATCATCAGCTAGTAACACCTCCCTGAGGTGTTGGGTGCTGGCACTTTTGCCTGCCTTCAACTTCCTAGTATTGCATAATGCTCTCAATTCCAAGAATGGGAGTTTATCATACTTGGAGGGAAGAAGCCCACTGGCTTCTGGCAAGGACTCACTGGGTCCTGGCTTTGAAGACATTACTAGTGAGGTGTGGTGTATGCACTACCTACTCTAGTGTGGCCTACTAAACTCTCTTGAGTTGTAGAAAGGGTGTGCTATCCCTTAACACACAACTCTAAGTTCAGTAGAACTTACTGTATTACTAAGCTTGATTTATATGTACCTTAGGTACCCTTAGTGGTTTTCAGTTGATCAATTCAATTGAGATTATCTGGTAAAACAATAGCAAGCTGGAATCCCACACGCTGCACACCAATGTGAGAAGTTGGCCTGGCATATGCTGTCCACTAATTATAGTGGGCACCTTGCACCAGTCCAAACAACCCCTTATTGGAGATAGGTTAAAGACAACCTTTATTGAAAGCTATCCTAGTGGTAGCTATGGAGAGCAGCCTTCAGGCTAAGTCTTGAAGGAATGTAAAGCAGCTTGTTTTACCAGTCTATAATCTCTTGAGTGACCAAATGAAAGAGGACCACACCAGGTATATATTCAAAATATATGTATTTATTACTAAACACACCCCTCTAGTCTCTTTATGAGGCTAGAGTTCGAAATACATAAATTATAAGTTAGTTATCTACAGTAATAGCACAAATACACGTTTGAGCCCCAGGGGCGTACCAAACCATATACCAATAAAGTGGTATAAGAACCACGACTGAGCTAGACACAAGGCCTAGAGCCTGTAGAAGTGCTTGGACCACAAGGAACCACCCAAGGCAGTGACACAGGGGAACCACGGGGGACGCGTGCAGTGTATGAACACAGCCGCGAACCACCGTTAACTTCTATGGGGAAAGTCGCGATTAGAATTTCAAAGAAAAGGGACACTTAGAGGAGGACTTGGAGCAAACCCTTTGAGAACTAGGCTGTTCTAGTGTCAATACCCACGGGAGCACCGGAGTACTCGAGTTACCTCACCCAGGGGAGCCGGGTGCATAGGTGTCTTTCGGGGTCGGGTTTCGTCGTCGCTTTCAATGGCGATCTGCTGCAAAGTGCTGCTGGCGGCCAAGTCGAAAGTGTTCGGGTGGATCCAAAGGTGGATCGAAGATCTGAAGAACCTGAAAGCAGAGGGGACAGAGTCTGGGTCACTAGCCAGTGACCAGGAAGGCGATGAGCAGATGCCCACCGATGTCGAGTGCTTCAGGTAGGTTGACGGTCGTCTTGACTCTTCAGCCACGAGGTCCAGGAGGTGTCAACGACAACCAGGAGCTGGATTCGAGCTGTTCTACAACGTCTGTCGATTGCAGGGGTGTTGGCGACCGGATTGGACCCAACAAGCCTTGGCAACGGCAAGTCTCGTGGAAATAGAAGAAGGACGATGTTGCAGACCAGCAAGGTCTGGGGGACTCACCCAGCGAGGATAAGTCAGGGCACACCTGGAGCAACCAGGGAGCCCAAGCAGAAAAATATTGGCCTTCGGGAGGGCCTACTAGCCAACGGACTAGCGACCGCGAAGGAGCCTCGAGACGGTGCACGTGGAGCTGGCTCACAGGACACTCGTGGAGTGGAGGCCAGTGATCTTCGGTGCAGTTGGTGCTGGAGGCTGGGGCTACTCGGAGCCCAAAGCACGACTTCGTGGGAGACCCAGAAGAGGATGCACTTGCAAATGCGATTGGTGTCCAGGGGTCACGGTTCCACGTTACCCACGACAGCTACGGGCCTCAGCTTTGCTGGGGACTCAGGGCAGCCTCGGGGAAGTCTGGAAATCCACCTCTGGTGATGCAAAGACTTCGGCGTCCGACGGGAGCTTCAGCGATGCAGACCGGACAATTGCTTCTTTGGTGCCTGCCAAGCAGGGGAGTCACTCCTTGACCCCAAGGGAGATTCTTCAGTCCTCTAATCTTGAAGTAGAGCGTCGAAGGTCCAGGATTCTGTGTCAGAGTTTCGTCCAGGTAAATCTAAAGTCCTAAGGACTGGGGTCCCCTACTTATACTAAGGTAGGGGGTTGGACATACTCTGTGGCCTCACCTATGGGAGGGCCAGGGCAGAGGGGTGGTTACACCCCTTTCCCTTTGTCCAATTTCGCGCCAGAGCAGGGGCTGGAAGCCCCTGAGCCGGTTTGAACTGGGGTATGCACAGGGACACCAAGTGTGCCCCCAGTGCAGGATTTCAAAGCACCCGAGAGTGCTCCCGCCCAGCCCCAATACACACTATCCTGTCTGGGGAGGTGGTCACACCTCCCTGGGACAGGAAACGAGTTGTCCAGGCCTCCCCTGCCGGAGTTTCGGTCAGCAGCAGGAGGCCAGACTCGTGTCTGTGGCAGCGGCATCCATTTTGTGATGCTAGGGCTCTGGAAAGTCAGTACCGGGTATACCGGTGTGTACATGTCTTTCTCTCTAGAAGGGCGGAATGCTACCCCCGCTGCCAGAACTGGCGGGCAGGGTAGTATTCCAAGATGTTTGACACCAAACACGACATGTTTCCGTGCAGCCATCCCAAAGTTAGCATTTAACGCGAGGTTATAATGCGCTTAAGAGTATATGGTCAGGCTGCACTACAAACAGCATCAGAGAAGGGTCTCCGAATGCTGCAGAGGGGCCCAGCTCATGCAGGGGCACCCTCTCACATAGGAACCACGCACTCTGCCTTCAGGATTGATAAGGCCTGCCATAGGAGTGACTTATAGGTTTATATGTGTGTATGTATATAGTGATATAGGTAGCCTATATCACAGTAAAGAGGTGCATGCACCACCTTACCCAGGCTGCAGTAGCAGACCTGTGGTGTCAGTTTGGATGGCCTTCCAGGGGTGGCACAATACATGCTGCAGCCCCTGGTAGGCCTCTGAGGTACCTATGCCCTGGGTACATAGTATACCATATACTAGGGACTTATAAGGGCACTCCAGATTCCAATCAGAGATGTGCCTAAGGCACATGGAAACCATTTTAAAGAGGAAGCAGCTAGGCTGGGGTTCTGATTAGCAGGGCCCCAGCCAGACTAAGGTCGAAAAACAGTGAAGCATCAGCAAAAAGTGGGGGTACCCATGTGAAGCAGATCCTACTCTCCTACA